>CM068830.1:51039663-51545033 GCA_028554795.2 Sinohyriopsis cumingii | reverse complement strand
TCGAAAACAGGTCCGCGATATCAACGGCACCAATTGCCTTGCCTGCCCATATTCAATCACGAGTAAGCACCCAGCACCAAAGCACCACAAATGATACGACATCATCTGTGTTATACATACTCGCATGCAGCAGACACACCGGCAAGACGACGAAGTAATTAACGTATGTATGTATCTATGTATGTATGTATGCATATGTATGCATGCATGCATGTATGTATGCATGTATGTATATATGTATGTATGTATGTATGTATAAATGTATGTATGTAAGTATGTATGTTGTATGCATGTATGTATGTATGTATGTATGTATGTATGTATGTATTGATGTATGAATTGATGTATGTGTGTGTTCATTCGTGCGTGTGTGCGTGTGTGTGTGCGTGCATGGTTGCATGACTGTTTGCATGTATGTATGTATGTATGTATGTATGTATGCATGTATGTATGTATGTATGTATGTATGCATGTATGTATGTATGTATAAGTTTGATAGATAGATAGATAGATAGATAGATAGATAGATAGATAGATAGATAGATAGATAGACATATATAATTATACTTTAACAATAATATGTTTTTTAAAGTGTTGGAATAAATCAAGTTGATATACGAATTTTATTGGCATTACAAAATGGGAATCGCCCATGGCGCAATAAAACGCATTTATAAACACACTCTCAACCGTGTGCTGTTCTTCCTAAATCAATGATGAATTTCTAAACATTCATCTTTATTGACGTACGAAAATAACGATACAATGTATGAATAATCCCCTTTACTAAATAAATTTAATATGGTTTACAATTTCAACGCAATCCTTTCTGCTTTCTGTTCCACCCTCCCGTCTCAAAACTGAGCAGAAAGTTGGAGTGAGAGAGAAAAAGAAATAGGGATGGATGAAAACCTTAAACTTAAACTCACACGAGGCAAAATACAAAAATATTTGCTTCATCGTAACGATATGTGTTGACTTTCCTTGGGATTAATCTACACTGTTTATATAATCCATTAATATAAATGTGGTAACCCTGTCGACATTATCCGGTGAGTTTCTCGGTTACGAGGTACACATGCTGTGATGTATTTAATATTTTCATGCTGTTATTGTGTCAAAAAACATATTATAATGTTCCAACAATTGCGTATCATAAGTTAAATATGAAAATGTCCAAAGGAAACCACCCCCTTCTTCTCTCTCTCTCTCTATCTCTCTCTCTCTCTCTCTCTCTCTCTCTCTCTCTCTCTCTCTCTGGAACAAGATAGAGGTGAAAATCTATTTAAGACGAGCGTAGAGGATTTTTGTTTGTGTCATCCCACGATGTATCTGGACTTACTAATGATAGTAAACCTTACGTCAAACCGACCACAGGATAAGAGGGAGAGAGAGAAAGAGTTCGAGAGATACAGAAAGAGAGAGACAGAGACAAACAGACGGAGAGTTTTAAAGTCAAACTTACCACAGAGAGAGAGAGAGAATTTTATGATCGTTAGTCCTGTTCTCAAAGCAGAATAATACATTAGATCAATTGTACATATATTAAAATATTTGAATTACCTCTTTTTGGTTAGTAATTTTGCTTAGTTTCTTATTCCACGCTAATTTCCATGCGTAAGGTACGTGAATGACTAACGTTGATGTGAACTGCGCAGACAACCATATGCTTGTAGTGTTCTACTAACTTCACTGAATCAATCTTTCAAGTTTAAATCATAAGTTTATATTATGTTGAGTTAATCAATGTGAAGAAAATTAGAAACTCAAATGAGAAAAGAATCAACTAAGAAATATGCAAGGTAATCGTGAATAGCCACAAAAGGCATACAACTGCATTTTGTAGCAACCCACACTAGGCAAGGATGTACGGAGTTCATTCACTCGGTCAATACACGTTTGAATTTAGTAAATCTGAACTATATTCATTGGGAAAATATATCCATTTCTATGTGATATAAATAAAATATAAGTATACTATGTATGCTGTATTAATGATATACTATTCGTTGTATAACATTTTCATTAAAAGGAAACTCGGCGTGCCTCGCTTACTTTTAATGAAAAATGTATACATCTGGTTTTATATCATTAACGCAACATACGTAATATATACAAAAATAACAAGACAAAAAGATGCCGATGTGTGATAAAGTATTTGTTTTAGTTTAAATCTTACGTTATGGGATTTTCTTCTGTTGAACTCGTAAAACTTAATATCAGAATCGTTGTAATTTATAAATCAATGTACACTAATATTGTAATAACTGACATGGCGGACCAATAGTACATTTAAATGAGCACTGCATTTAAGTGAACCCATGTGATTCGAAATCAGATCTATTTGTAACAGTTGTGACTGATATTAAACAACTGCTGAACCCAGTCTAATTCGTTTAGTTTTCATTTGACAATGTTTTCTACATAGGGAAAATTCAGCCTTACATTGGCCATCGATGTGTCAACACTGCAAGTGTCGTTTAAGTCTCATTAAAATCTGGTCCTGGCGATGGCGTTTTTTGCAAAAAAGCTCACTAGATTGTCAAAGTTCCATTAATTCGAGTGCTTTATGCATGGATATACGTGAAATTTAAAGTGTTTTAAAACATGCTTATAATTTTCAGTTATATCAGGATAAAGATATTTATTCGTAGCATCTCAAGAGCGGAGTATAACATTCTTTCCCAAGTGAATGTGTGCCTACATTTACTTAAATATTTCACTCATTGATTCAGTCCCATTTTACGTCAAGAATCGTTCACTTTAAAACATTTGGCAGTACTTTCATCACAATTGCAGTCAAAGTAGAATATAAACTCGTGGCAATATTATAATTGTGTGTGTCAGAGAGAGACAGAGACAGACAGACATACTGACTGACAGACAGAGGAAGTGAGATAATAGAAATAAAATAGTGATAAAGCCAATTTAGTGTCTTCGATCAAATATGTTTATTGATGTAGTATGTACAAATACTGCTAATCTAGTAATCGAGATATGGAGTCATATTCCTTTCGCTCTCTTGTCAGTCCTTGGATCATTTTGTTTGTCTTAATATCTGTAAAAAGGAACAAATTTAGAGCATTTTCGCAAGCTCACTTGCCCAAACAATACAATATTGATAAAATATTGATATTCATCTTGACGAAACGACGTTATGGCTACTTCGAATTGTAAGCACAAAGACATGTAATGAGTCAGTAGAAATGAAGTGGATAAGCTAATGGTTAAATTGTAAAAAGGTCGTCATACCGTAACATGTAACAGACTTATCAAGGATGACTAATATTTATTCTTACTTTTTATGGTGTCTACTGTAACCGTAATCAAACTTAGGAAAGTGGTGTCCAAATCCCCAGTTGTATCCCCTGAGTACACCACCTAAGTACGATCCGTATCCACCATATCCACCAGCTAATCCAAAGCCGTATCCACCTAATCCACCATATAATCCATATCCTCCATATCCACCATGTCCAGGATACCATCCATATCCACCATATCCAGGATGCCATCCATAGCCACCATATCCGCCGTTGCCACCATAACCTCCATATCCACCATAACTGCCATATCCGCCACCAAACGGATAGGTAGCAATGGCAGCACCTACTAAGCAGGCTACAAGAACAATTACGGCCTTCATTTTCCTCTGCAAAATGAAATGTAAGTTCACAAAATAACAGTTAGCGTTTAATGTTTTGTATGGGAGCGTAGTTTAGACGGTAAACAGAAAGCAAGTTGATGTTACATTTTCTGACATTTTCAATGAATAAAGACCGGGCGTGAATGCATATTATTTGAATTGTACGGTGGTGACAAATGTTTCAATTGTACACTAGAAACGAGAAAATAAATACAGTTTTAATTTTGAAGATTAGGCTCTCGCTCATACGGGATTTCACTGGCAACCTTTGATTTGTAAACAAAGTACATCCTATACCGTCTCCAGATTGCAAAATATATACGTTCCAAGTTTAGGAGTGGCGCTTTAGGGCGATTGACTGTGCAACGTCTTATGGAAACACACATTCATATCCAGATTTGTAATACTGTGATGCTTGAAAGTAATTGTGTGAGCTGTTCGTATACATTATCTTGAAAAACGAATAAAGGCGATGGTTGCGAAAGGCCGTATGACCTTTATATGGAAACTTAATGGCGTTTTCAAAAGTGACTTACACTGACAACTATGATTCAGTTTTATTCTATGTTCTATCTTACGATACATAAACTCTAAACATGGCGTAAAAGAGAGTAGATTCACCTGACAGTGAATTGTTATTTTGTGTGACGCAGTGTAATAACTTAGATCAAACCATGGAAAGGTCCACTATGTGAATGATTGCCACAACGTTTCGTGATGTTAGGCAGTATGAAGAATGATACCCAAGTGGACAATAAAATAATTTTCAAACCGGATATTTAAATAAAACATGATTTGGATTTAGGATCACTTTTTTCGGTTCGGTTCTATGAGTAATATATTTTATATCATCTATTTGTCTATACATGAAATTAAAACAAATTAATTAATTGTAAAGATTGGTTGTCATATATACGCATGTATATCTCTTAAAGACAATATGGTTATACATATATTACCGATAATGTGGTTCTTCTTGTAGAACATATTGTTTTCGTTACAAAATTAAACTGTTTCGCAGTTAGCTGGTATGTAAAATTGATATACTACCAAAATTAGAGACCCTTTGTATGATTCCCCAAAAAGACTTGAATGCTGCTAATAGAGAAAAAACAAAAATAGGAGAGCATGAATATAACTGAAACGTATCTTGCGTCCAGAAATGATAATTCAAATGTATACAAGCTCATGTCTCCACATTCGGAAATTGTAAGCATGGCATAAGTTAAAAGAACCATGCGTGATGTATAGGTTATTAACGAACGATAATTTCTATGTCGCATACAATCACTTACCTGGATGACAACAATGTCAAGCAAATTTTGAAGTAGGATCAGAAATTGTGACACCAGTCTGGCAAATGCCTGTGCTGAATCGTCGAATATCCAGTCCTTTTATATCCGTGAGGACCTTATTTTGCATGCATGTTAACTTAAGTAAACACGATGATTGATAGTTAATACATTCAGCAAATTAAATAATTGATGACTAAGAAATACCAGAAACGTATTTTGTTTATGTTGTTTAATTGTATGGATGTAAATTTCCGTTTGCAATGCAGACATGTTTGTTTTTACAATTATGAAAAAATAATCCATGTGATGGATTTGATAAATCATTTTTTATGCATTTTCCACTTAATATTTTCAAGCAACATTTTGACAAATTTAATTCATACAATGTCTCGATCTATCATGAAGAATTTCCAAAATATAATATATTTGAATTCTATATACTTTATTTAAAATTACATTTGTCAGTAGATTGTACCTGTTAAGCACTGTCTATTAAATTGTCGTGTCGCCTAACAGTGTTACGTTGGGGCATGTTAATGTTGGTACCTCTCTTCCATATATGTAAAACGTTTCTTAAATTGGTAATATTATTTTCTTTCAGCGGTCACATTCCAAGCAAACTTAGTAAAGTAAACACCAATGAGAGAAAAATGTTCGTTTAGAGGTGTAAAGATCATGCACACGCTTCTTGAAAATAATTTTCAAAATCTTATTTCAAAGTACCAGGTAAGGCATTCAATTTTGTCTGAATAATTCTACACGTACGATATGATTCCATTTGTAAGCGGATTGTTTTTTTATTGTGTGGATACATGAACATTGATTGTGTTAATAGTGAAAATATACTGTTCTTTTCCTATTGATTGATTGTGTTAATAGTGAAAATATACTGTTCTTTTCCTATTGATTGATTGTGTTAATAGTGAAAAAATACTGTTCTTAGGGCCGAGAGAAAACCAGTCCTATTGGTCGATTGATGAATCATCGCAGCATATTACAGATCTGTGTCCTATGAATGATTAGAACCAATCAGAATAAACCAGATATTAAATCATTTATGTATATAATACAATTATTGCATAAATTGTGATCATACGTTTGATATATTGCAAGTAGATGTAGGAAGCGTAGAACCTGCATGATTTTGCTCTGACCAGTTGTTTATTATGACTCAAAGTATACTCTACTTAGAAAGCATGTGATCTAGTTTTGATCATCACGATATTACATGATGTAATAATAATTTCTATCAAAGTGTTGTATTTATTCCATGATTATGGATCGATTATTGTCCTTGTAGTTTGGCTCCGATGCAACACTTTATTTAAATAACGTAAACCTTTATTGGCGGATTAGTTCATCGTAATACTTGATACAAATAGCTTGTGGTAAATCATAATCAACTCATTTCGTAAAAACATATCACATGTACACTCATCTAGAATACGCTTTATACAAAATGCGAATAGACTATTACTCCTGATGCCATGCTATCACTAAACAATGGTAACACAGTGTGTACCGATGGTACCTATCTTAGTGTTGGAGAGACACCTCCGAATCTGGCACTCTTCATTTCAAATTCACACAGTGAATGGTATTTTATTCTTCCAAACTTTTAAAAGCAAACATGTGTCGAAATGTGAGTAAAGAAAGCTAAACTAAAACAAAACAATAAAACAACTCTCCCAACTGTGGTGTACAATTTTTTTTAACATGGAATCACAAAAAGCTTGTCAAATCCAAAGTATTAAAAGTTTGTTTTGTCTTGGGTAGGTCTTCGAATAATTCAGCTTCGTAAATCAATATTTTTAGTGAACAAGGATGAACTCTGAGCCCATTGTTTTGGAGTTCACTTTTTAATTAACACGTATCACGTGTACTTTTTGTAATACAAAAATGGGTACCTTATACTGTACCTATCACTCCTATGACCTTTCATGAATATTATACTTATTTGTGAAAGGTGTGTTTATGATCAATAATTAACCACGCTCTTCTTGAAACGGCACATTTTTGTCTCATAGTTAATTCCCCGTTGGTGGTTCTCCTGCTCCGCCCACTTTATTGTTTTAATAACTATATGCTATTGTAATGTCTTTCACTGTAGTCTTGTATTCAAACCTTCCTCTTGAACATTTAAACGCGGATATTAATTGATGTGTTGCTTTTTGAATTCTGACGTTGAGGCCATATTCGTGCAAACAATGAACCTGTGTCACTATAGTATTATTATGTAACCACATATCTTCGTTATCTGCAATGAATACCAACTAGTTAACAAATCTTTTAGAGTATCAATCTTATGCTCGGTAAACCCCCTCCTGCCTTGATTTGGTCGTCATTCGAGATTCAGTACGGCTATATTTCAGCGGCCACGTGTTCTACTTATAGCGCGAACGCTAATGCAACTATCGCTATTACTTCAACCCTAACTCAGCTACTACTGCAAAGAATGTATAAGTAAATGTAGGCAACACATGCACTTGGGAAAAATGTTATACTCCGCTCTTGTGATGCTACGAATAAATATCTTTATCCTGATATAGCTGAAAATTATAAACATGTTTTAAAACACTTTAAATTTCACGTATATCCATGCATAAAAGCACTCCAATTAATGGAACTTTGAAAATCTAGTGAGCTTTTTAGCAAAAAACGCCATCGCAAGGACCAGATTTTAATGAGACTTAAACGACACTTGCAGTGTTGACACATCGATGGCCAATGTAAGGCTGAATTTTCCCTAAGTAGGAAACATTGTCAAATGAAAACTAAACGAATTAAACTGGGTTCAGCAGTTGTTTAATATCAATCATAACTGTTACAAATAGATCTGATTTCGAATCACATGGGTTCACTTAAATGCAGTGCTCATTTAAATGTACTATTGGTCCGCCATGTCAGTTATTACAATATTAGTGTACATTGATTTATAAATTACAACGATTCTGATATTAAGTTTTACGAGTTCAACAGAAGAAAATCCCATAACGTAAGATTTAAACCAAAACAAATACTTTATCACACATCGGCATCTTTTTGTCTTGTTATTTTTGTATATATTACGTATGTTGCGTTAATGATATAAAACCAGATGTATACATTTTTCATTAAAAGTAAGCGAGGCACGCCGAGTTTCCTTTTAATGAAAATGCTATACAACGAATAGTATATCATTAATACAGCATACATAGTATACTTATATTTTATTTATATCACATAGAAATGGATATATTTTTCCAATGAATATAGTTCAGATTTACTAAATTCAAACGTGTATTGACCGAGTGAATGAACTCCGTACATCCTTGCCTAGTGTGGGTTGCTACAAAATGCAGTTGTATGCCTTTTGTGGCTATTCACGATCACCTTGCATATTTCTTACTTGATTCTTTTCTCATTTGAGTCTCTAATTTTCTTCACATTGATTAACTCAACATAATATAAACTTATGATTTAAACTTGAAAGATTGATTCAGTGAAGTTAGTAGAACACTACAAGCATATGGTTGTCTGCGCAGTTCACATCAACGTTAGTCATTCACGTACCTTGCGCATGGAAATTAGCGTGAAATAAGAAACTAAGCAAAATTACTAACCAAAAAGAGGTAATTCAAATATTTTAATATATGTACAGTTGATCTAATGTATTATTCTGCTTTGAGAACAGGACTAACGATCATAAAATTCTCTCTCTCTCTCTCTCTCTATCTCTCTCTCTGTGGTATGTTTGACTTTAAAACTCTCCGTCTGTCTGTCTCTGTCTCTCTCTTTCTGTATCTCTCGAACTCTTTCTCTCTCTCCCTCTTATCCTGTGGTCGGTTTGACGTAAGGTTTACTATCATTAGTAAGTCCAGATACATCGTGGGATGACACAAACAAAAATCCTCTACGCTCGTCTTAAATAGATTTTCACCTCTATCTTGTTCCACAGAGAGAGAGAGAGAGAGAGAGAGAGAGAGAGAGAGAGAGAGAGAGAGAGAGAGAGAGAGAGAGAAGAAGGGGGTGGTTGCCTTTGGACATTTTCATATTTAACTTATAATACGCAATTGTTAGAACATTATAATATTTTTTTTGACACAATAACAGCATGAAAATATTAAATACATCACAGCATGTGTACCTCGTAACCGAGAAGCTCGTATAATGTCGACAGGGTTGCCACATTTGTATTAATGGATTATATAAACAGTGTAGATTAATCCCAAGGAAAGTCAACACATATCGTTACGATGAAGCAAATACTTTTGTATTTTGCCTCGTGTGAGTTCAAGTTTAAGGTTTTCATCCATCCCTATTTCTTTTTCTCTCTCACTCCAAATTTCTGCTCAGTTTTGAGACGGGAGGGTGGAACAGAAAGCAGAAAGGAATGCGTTGAAATTGTAAACCATATTACATTTATTTAGAAAAGGGATTATTCATACATTGTATCGTTATTTTCGTACGTCAATAAAGATGAATGTTTAGAAATTCATCATTGATTTAGGAAGAACAGCACACGGTTGAGAGTGTGTTATTAATGCGTTTTACTGCGCCATGGGCGATTCCCATTTTGTAATGCCAATAAAATTCGTATATCACCTTGATTTATTCCAACACTTTAAAAAACATGTTATTTTTAAAGCATAAATATATATGTCTATCTATCTATCAAACTAATACATACATACATACATACATACATACATACATACATACATCCATGCATACAGGCATGCAACCATGAACGCACACACACATGAAGGTATGATCGCATAACGTAGATAAATTTCTTTAGAAATGATATAAAATCCCGTCTAGCATTTAAGGTCGAATTTCATGGGTTGTTATAAGAAGCGATTGTAATAAAAGTAATCCATAAATATTACAAATCTCAAATAAACTGAATTCGTTTATCACCCAGAACATGTATGATGATGAAAGTTCAAGCACTAATATTTTGTCAGGATTGACTTTCACCTCTGAATTTCATCTCAAATATTAATATTACGACCTATGATAAGATCCAAATACCCTCATGCTTTTGGATTTGTATAACTAGAAAGTGATTCATATGAATACATAAATAAGACAACGGATTTTAAGAATTCACATGTTATCGGTTTGAAAACTTTATATATATATATATATATATATATATATATATATATATATATATATATATATATATATATATATATATATATATATATATATATATATTAATACAATACAATAAATGGTGAGTTACCAATCACTGAACTGGATGCTAAAACCATGTTTACTATTTTCGAAATATGTGTGAATCAGTGACATGATCATTAAAACGCGTCATCCTATCTACTTCTTCATCTATTGAATTATTTAGTACTGACCTTTATTTCATTTAAAATAAACATTTAATTCAAAGAAGTAACAGTATTAGAGACTGACGCGCATTGTTTCAGGATCTTGAGGAAAAGCAATGTTTCTATCACGCGATTTTCCCATTCGCTATCGTGTTTTCCTGGCTTGTATTATTGAGTAAGGTATATAGTATGTTGTCCTTGGCTGTGCGGGGTCATGCAAATTTATTCTTCTGCGAGAAGTCATGTTCCACTCAAGATTCGATCTTATCATCTGATTAATAGAACTAAATGCATAATACTTGCATCTAGTGTTATTGGACATTATTTCATGATTCCTGTCTAGCACTGACCAATGCATTAGTTTGCCTGGGAAATAATTAAGAGGATTTCTTCAGTAACACTGATCGATGAATCCTTAGCTCATGTTTCTAAAGTTCAACCTTGTTTATAAATATTGATTCAAACTGAAAATTGGATCATGGTCACGTTTGCTAATTTGATGAAACATATAGTTACGAAGAGACCAAATTTGAAAGCACAGTAAGGTCCTTATGCTGTCTTATATTTTGAAACGAATATTTTTTAAAACGAAAATATCAATACCTTAATTAAAAACACTAGAGTTGTATTTTAGGAGATAAATGAATTCAGTTTAATGACGTGGTCTTTTTGGAAAAATGGAGCAGAAGTTTCAATACACATCATTTCCATATTTACAAGTCTTTATGGGTAGTTCTTTTCAATCTAATATGGTTATTAGGTTACAAATCACAAGTAGTCTCTTCATTGATATCAGGCGCGAGCTACTTAACATATTACATAGTCACGTGTCAACTTTTCACACTGTGCTGTAATGCAATGTATCCACAATTTCTTGAGATAATGGCTAAATTCTTCACAGGAAAATACTTTCTGTCTTGGCCTTCCTCTGCTAAAATCCATGCATATGTGAATGCAAGGGAATGAAACGGCATAGCAGCGCAATCCTGGTTAGATGGTGTTGTTTAAAATAGAAGCTGGCTATCGTACATTCCAGTGAAAAATACAATTGTCTCATCGAAAGAAAGAAACCGGATTTACAGTTTGGTATATCAGTGGAGACATATTTGTATGACATTTATCAAACACA
The DNA here is from genome assembly GCA_028554795.2 of Sinohyriopsis cumingii. Lineage (NCBI taxonomy): Eukaryota > Metazoa > Mollusca > Bivalvia > Unionida > Unionidae > Sinohyriopsis > Sinohyriopsis cumingii. Next base: position 51,533,633 of record CM068830.1, on the reverse strand, counting down.
AACTCTTTACACTAGGCTAAGTCAACGCTGTCCCTTGGTTCGCCTTTAGATTTTGGACCTAGTTTGGTTGCCTTTCTTTCGACATAATTCAGGTCATCGCTGTAGTCGTATCGCAATTGCCGATCAGAGGCTCGAGATATGCATAACTGCTGCTGGAGTAATTTAAACGAACCTGTAACCGTTCTTGAGGCAGCTCAGCCTAAGGGACCCAAGAAATGTTGGCATCATGGGTTTTGAGCTGTAGGCAGTTTGTACGACCCTGCACTGTCAGATAGACATTGAGATTTTGAGTGGTGTAAAGATTGATCTCAAAAGAGAATGTTTTGGGGACGACTATTATCGCAGGGATGAAATGTTGCGTTGTCGTCTGCAACAGCGGAATGCCAATATATTAGTGTATGCATTGTAACTGCGAAAAATCCTTCTGAGACAATACTGTAGTTGTATATTCCATGAAACACTCATGTGGCTAGGTACGGGCCAGCCAGTACACCAAATGAGCTTATATTTTCCTATTTGAAAGCTAAAAGCAACAAACATTTTGAATTGAGATAAATTTGGCCCGTCTCTATGAAATGTACATTTATCAATGTATGTTTTTACATGTAGATTTATCACTTTAATTGTATCAGATTTTGACATTTTTAAGTTTTATATGTCAACAAGAAAACCTTAGCCAGTCCCGATCTGCTAAATTTCCAAAGTGAAAATTTCATTGCATTTTTCGAAGTGGATACCTCATTGATTCCCGTCCATTTTTCACATATAACAATGCAGACCGTTTTATTTCTTGTAATGGTATACACGTCAATCTTTAATAAGGATATTGCAGAAATCAATCGTAATAATATACAACTTATTTGTGCAGGATTTTATCGTTACAACTAATATTAGTCGAGAATCTGTTTTCTAAACTAAGGAACGTATCCAGAAACCATCAACATTAATAAAGAAATTCACTAAGCTAATGCTATGAGAAAGAATGGTTTGTGAAACACAGTTTTGCCCTCTAGCGATATAAATAGTGCAAAAAGACTTTCAGCTGTGGCATTTTTTTAATGATCTACGTATATCAAAATATAATTCAATGACATCTAACTAAGCTGTTTTGAAAATCCTCTCCAGTGTTTTGAGAAATTCTGATTAAAAAACAAAGAAATGAAAAGAAAGAAATTTGATACTGAAAATTGAAAGAAACATTTGTAATTAGAATAATCTGACAATTTTGTTTTAAAGCGTGTAATTTTCAACGAAATCAGAAACGCATATATATATATATAAATATATATATATATATATATATATATATATATATATATATATATATATATAGCAAAATATCTGGCAACCTCAAGGAACGCGTCTTTTAGAAAAGACTTTGTTACCACCGTATGACCTAAATTTTTGTTAATCATGTATTAACGATGCGAGCACAATATATAGAAAGTGGTCTTAAAAAGGGACGGTTTAAATAACTAGTTTCTTTTCATGTGTGATGTTAAACGACATGCGTTAAGATATGAAATTAGTGGATATGATAATATTGCTGACACACTTAGCTGGTTCACCTTCTTGCTAGTTTATGTTTAAAAATTACTTTATGAGATGTTCATCCATTGAAATGGTAAAACTGAAGTCCATTTTCATCATAATTCACAAAACAGTGTGAACAAATTATTGTCGAAAACTGACATGGGTGACTAATGGTACATTTAAATGAGCGATGAATGGAAGTGGATCGTAATGATTCAAAATCTGCTCTTTTAGTGGTTCAAAACCAGATTTATTTACAAGAACTGTGACTCATATTAAACAGTTGTAGACTCCAATTTTAAACGTTGAGTTTTGATTTGGCCATGTTTTTAACTTAAGGAAAATTCAATCAAACATCGGCCCTCGATGACTGTAGTCCAGAGAGAGAGAGAGAGAGAGAGAGAGAGAGAGAGAGAGAGAGAGAGAAAGGGTGGGGGTAGAGGAGTGGGATAATCGACATAAAATAATTATATAAAGCCCCTTTGTTTTCTTTGATCTATTATGTTTATTTTTGAAGTATGTACAAATACTAACATAACAAAAATTCTGATACGGCATCATTTTCCGCTGACAGTCCTCTCATGTTATGGATATATTTGTTCCTAATATATGTCAAAAGGGAGCACATTAAAAGCATTTGCACCAGACGACTGGCCAAAACAATACAATATCGATGATATATTTATATATATATCTTGAAGAGACTATGTGTGTGAATACTTCGAACTGTAAGCGCAACTAGATGTAATGACTCAGTAGAAATTGAAATAGACAAGCTAATGTGTAACTAGTAGAATGAGGCCGTGCTGTAACATGCTTTAGAATTGTTAACGTTGAAGATTAAATACCCTTACTTTATAGGATATCCACCATATCCACCATAACGTCCATATCCACCTTATCAACCATATCCTAGATTCCCACCATAGCCACCATAACCTCCGTATACTCCATAAGCCCCATATCCGCCGTAGCCACCTAACGAATGGGCAGCGACAGTAGCACCTACTAAGCAGACTAGAAGATAATTTGTAGTTGAATGTCTGAATCGCAGAACCTGTATCAATTTGTTGCGACCAGTTATGTATTGTGACTAACGTAAACTCCGCTTACAAAGCATATATAACATTTTTGATCATCGAGATCTGAAAGGACAGTTAAAACAAACTAAAACAAATTTGGATTTATTTCTTGAACATTCATCAATTACAGGCCTAGCATTTTGTCTCTGAGGCAAGTAATTAAATAACGCTACCCTTTATCGGTACCTTGATTAGCACTTGATGTGAGGCGCTTGTGACATACGATATTCTTTTCATTCCCTAATTTACAATGATATACAGCCAAATGCTTCCGAAATAAATGTAGTCAAACGTTACTAATTGTGGGTCACTGGGAATGAAAACGATACCTAAATTGTTTGATTGGCTCGAGATTTATAGATCATTGTATACGACCCTTGACTTGGGAATGGCGGAGAATAAGTGAGTTACAAAGGGAAGGAATTTTACTGTAAACCAGAAATGACGAAAATATATATTTGGATCTATGAATACATCTATGACAGGGTTTCTTGCTTTTTACGTAAAACAATGAATGGTTCAATTTGAAGCTGGCATTGTGTCATACATGATATGAATTGCATCACATAGGTCTTAGAAGTCATGGATGATGCAATCAAAAATAAGCTTACATCAATCTGCTGAACAAATTGCCCCACATCAGCTTCAGAAATCATACAGTGTCGTGCTCTCTTATTTGTCAGTGTTTGATGTTGCAAAGAGACCTATTTGCATTTTGCCAAAGTGAGCAGAGATGCCTAGTACTTGCGTAAACAATGCAGATAACTTTTGTTATGTTTGTGGTGAAGTGACTTTTGCATAACAAAAGCGCAGTGTAACCACTATGGTTAAGACACATATCACCTTTATTTTGGCTGAAACCTTGGAGATCAGGACAAGAGGTGGGCCCCACACATGTGCTGCAACAAAGGGCAACATATCTTCGCCATTGCTTGAAGAGAAAAAGGAAAGCTATGTCGTTTGTGACCACCGTATATAGACCGCTCGTGTGGCCTAGTGGTTAGAGTGTCCGCCTTGGATGCTGGAGGTGTTGGGTTCGATCCCCCTAGTCGTACCAAAGACTTACAAAAATGGTACTAACAGCTGCCTCGCTTGGCGCTCAGTACTAAAGGTTATTGTTAGGACTGGTCAACCTGGTGTCAGAAAATGTGACTGGGTGTCACATCTTGCTACATGCGTGAGACATGATGCCCTTAGTGCTAGGCATCACTATAAACTGCCACACTGCAGACATCGTAGCGAAATGACTGAAAAATTCTTAAAGATACGTTAAAAATCAAAACCACACACACAAACACATACACACACAAACACACACCAACATATATAAATATCAGACAGATCAGAAAGTGATATCAGTGGATTATATATGAGAGTGCTTGATAATTGTTGGCGTAATTACTATTCATTACAAATAATAATATCATGTCAATGTTTTGCACTCTGTGATGATTCGAAAACAGGTCCGCGATATCAACGGCACCAATTGCCTTGCCTGCCCATATTCAATCACGAGTAAGCACCCAGCACCAAAGCACCACAAATGATACGACATCATCTGTGTTATACATACTCGCATGCAGCAGACACACCGGCAAGACGACGAAGTAATTAACGTATGTATGTATCTATGTATGTATGTATGCATATGTATGCATGCATGCATGTATGTATGCATGTATGTATATATGTATGTATGTATGTATGTATAAATGTATGTATGTAAGTATGTATGTTGTATGCATGTATGTATGTATGTATGTATGTATGTATGTATTGATGTATGAATTGATGTATGTGTGTGTTCATTCGTGCGTGTGTGCGTGTGTGTGTGCGTGCATGGTTGCATGACTGTTTGCATGTATGTATGTATGTATGTATGTATGTATGCATGTATGTATGTATGTATGTATGTATGCATGTATGTATGTATGTATAAGTTTGATAGATAGATAGATAGATAGATAGATAGATAGATAGATAGATAGATAGATAGATAGATAGACATATATAATTATACTTTAACAATAATATGTTTTTTAAAGTGTTGGAATAAATCAAGTTGATATACGAATTTTATTGGCATTACAAAATGGGAATCGCCCATGGCGCAATAAAACGCATTTATAAACACACTCTCAACCGTGTGCTGTTCTTCCTAAATCAATGATGAATTTCTAAACATTCATCTTTATTGACGTACGAAAATAACGATACAATGTATGAATAATCCCCTTTACTAAATAAATTTAATATGGTTTACAATTTCAACGCAATCCTTTCTGCTTTCTGTTCCACCCTCCCGTCTCAAAACTGAGCAGAAAGTTGGAGTGAGAGAGAAAAAGAAATAGGGATGGATGAAAACCTTAAACTTAAACTCACACGAGGCAAAATACAAAAATATTTGCTTCATCGTAACGATATGTGTTGACTTTCCTTGGGATTAATCTACACTGTTTATATAATCCATTAATATAAATGTGGTAACCCTGTCGACATTATCCGGTGAGTTTCTCGGTTACGAGGTACACATGCTGTGATGTATTTAATATTTTCATGCTGTTATTGTGTCAAAAAACATATTATAATGTTCCAACAATTGCGTATCATAAGTTAAATATGAAAATGTCCAAAGGAAACCACCCCCTTCTTCTCTCTCTCTCTCTATCTCTCTCTCTCTCTCTCTCTCTCTCTCTCTCTCTCTCTCTCTCTCTGGAACAAGATAGAGGTGAAAATCTATTTAAGACGAGCGTAGAGGATTTTTGTTTGTGTCATCCCACGATGTATCTGGACTTACTAATGATAGTAAACCTTACGTCAAACCGACCACAGGATAAGAGGGAGAGAGAGAAAGAGTTCGAGAGATACAGAAAGAGAGAGACAGAGACAAACAGACGGAGAGTTTTAAAGTCAAACTTACCACAGAGAGAGAGAGAGAATTTTATGATCGTTAGTCCTGTTCTCAAAGCAGAATAATACATTAGATCAATTGTACATATATTAAAATATTTGAATTACCTCTTTTTGGTTAGTAATTTTGCTTAGTTTCTTATTCCACGCTAATTTCCATGCGTAAGGTACGTGAATGACTAACGTTGATGTGAACTGCGCAGACAACCATATGCTTGTAGTGTTCTACTAACTTCACTGAATCAATCTTTCAAGTTTAAATCATAAGTTTATATTATGTTGAGTTAATCAATGTGAAGAAAATTAGAAACTCAAATGAGAAAAGAATCAACTAAGAAATATGCAAGGTAATCGTGAATAGCCACAAAAGGCATACAACTGCATTTTGTAGCAACCCACACTAGGCAAGGATGTACGGAGTTCATTCACTCGGTCAATACACGTTTGAATTTAGTAAATCTGAACTATATTCATTGGGAAAATATATCCATTTCTATGTGATATAAATAAAATATAAGTATACTATGTATGCTGTATTAATGATATACTATTCGTTGTATAACATTTTCATTAAAAGGAAACTCGGCGTGCCTCGCTTACTTTTAATGAAAAATGTATACATCTGGTTTTATATCATTAACGCAACATACGTAATATATACAAAAATAACAAGACAAAAAGATGCCGATGTGTGATAAAGTATTTGTTTTAGTTTAAATCTTACGTTATGGGATTTTCTTCTGTTGAACTCGTAAAACTTAATATCAGAATCGTTGTAATTTATAAATCAATGTACACTAATATTGTAATAACTGACATGGCGGACCAATAGTACATTTAAATGAGCACTGCATTTAAGTGAACCCATGTGATTCGAAATCAGATCTATTTGTAACAGTTGTGACTGATATTAAACAACTGCTGAACCCAGTCTAATTCGTTTAGTTTTCATTTGACAATGTTTTCTACATAGGGAAAATTCAGCCTTACATTGGCCATCGATGTGTCAACACTGCAAGTGTCGTTTAAGTCTCATTAAAATCTGGTCCTGGCGATGGCGTTTTTTGCAAAAAAGCTCACTAGATTGTCAAAGTTCCATTAATTCGAGTGCTTTATGCATGGATATACGTGAAATTTAAAGTGTTTTAAAACATGCTTATAATTTTCAGTTATATCAGGATAAAGATATTTATTCGTAGCATCTCAAGAGCGGAGTATAACATTCTTTCCCAAGTGAATGTGTGCCTACATTTACTTAAATATTTCACTCATTGATTCAGTCCCATTTTACGTCAAGAATCGTTCACTTTAAAACATTTGGCAGTACTTTCATCACAATTGCAGTCAAAGTAGAATATAAACTCGTGGCAATATTATAATTGTGTGTGTCAGAGAGAGACAGAGACAGACAGACATACTGACTGACAGACAGAGGAAGTGAGATAATAGAAATAAAATAGTGATAAAGCCAATTTAGTGTCTTCGATCAAATATGTTTATTGATGTAGTATGTACAAATACTGCTAATCTAGTAATCGAGATATGGAGTCATATTCCTTTCGCTCTCTTGTCAGTCCTTGGATCATTTTGTTTGTCTTAATATCTGTAAAAAGGAACAAATTTAGAGCATTTTCGCAAGCTCACTTGCCCAAACAATACAATATTGATAAAATATTGATATTCATCTTGACGAAACGACGTTATGGCTACTTCGAATTGTAAGCACAAAGACATGTAATGAGTCAGTAGAAATGAAGTGGATAAGCTAATGGTTAAATTGTAAAAAGGTCGTCATACCGTAACATGTAACAGACTTATCAAGGATGACTAATATTTATTCTTACTTTTTATGGTGTCTACTGTAACCGTAATCAAACTTAGGAAAGTGGTGTCCAAATCCCCAGTTGTATCCCCTGAGTACACCACCTAAGTACGATCCGTATCCACCATATCCACCAGCTAATCCAAAGCCGTATCCACCTAATCCACCATATAATCCATATCCTCCATATCCACCATGTCCAGGATACCATCCATATCCACCATATCCAGGATGCCATCCATAGCCACCATATCCGCCGTTGCCACCATAACCTCCATATCCACCATAACTGCCATATCCGCCACCAAACGGATAGGTAGCAATGGCAGCACCTACTAAGCAGGCTACAAGAACAATTACGGCCTTCATTTTCCTCTGCAAAATGAAATGTAAGTTCACAAAATAACAGTTAGCGTTTAATGTTTTGTATGGGAGCGTAGTTTAGACGGTAAACAGAAAGCAAGTTGATGTTACATTTTCTGACATTTTCAATGAATAAAGACCGGGCGTGAATGCATATTATTTGAATTGTACGGTGGTGACAAATGTTTCAATTGTACACTAGAAACGAGAAAATAAATACAGTTTTAATTTTGAAGATTAGGCTCTCGCTCATACGGGATTTCACTGGCAACCTTTGATTTGTAAACAAAGTACATCCTATACCGTCTCCAGATTGCAAAATATATACGTTCCAAGTTTAGGAGTGGCGCTTTAGGGCGATTGACTGTGCAACGTCTTATGGAAACACACATTCATATCCAGATTTGTAATACTGTGATGCTTGAAAGTAATTGTGTGAGCTGTTCGTATACATTATCTTGAAAAACGAATAAAGGCGATGGTTGCGAAAGGCCGTATGACCTTTATATGGAAACTTAATGGCGTTTTCAAAAGTGACTTACACTGACAACTATGATTCAGTTTTATTCTATGTTCTATCTTACGATACATAAACTCTAAACATGGCGTAAAAGAGAGTAGATTCACCTGACAGTGAATTGTTATTTTGTGTGACGCAGTGTAATAACTTAGATCAAACCATGGAAAGGTCCACTATGTGAATGATTGCCACAACGTTTCGTGATGTTAGGCAGTATGAAGAATGATACCCAAGTGGACAATAAAATAATTTTCAAACCGGATATTTAAATAAAACATGATTTGGATTTAGGATCACTTTTTTCGGTTCGGTTCTATGAGTAATATATTTTATATCATCTATTTGTCTATACATGAAATTAAAACAAATTAATTAATTGTAAAGATTGGTTGTCATATATACGCATGTATATCTCTTAAAGACAATATGGTTATACATATATTACCGATAATGTGGTTCTTCTTGTAGAACATATTGTTTTCGTTACAAAATTAAACTGTTTCGCAGTTAGCTGGTATGTAAAATTGATATACTACCAAAATTAGAGACCCTTTGTATGATTCCCCAAAAAGACTTGAATGCTGCTAATAGAGAAAAAACAAAAATAGGAGAGCATGAATATAACTGAAACGTATCTTGCGTCCAGAAATGATAATTCAAATGTATACAAGCTCATGTCTCCACATTCGGAAATTGTAAGCATGGCATAAGTTAAAAGAACCATGCGTGATGTATAGGTTATTAACGAACGATAATTTCTATGTCGCATACAATCACTTACCTGGATGACAACAATGTCAAGCAAATTTTGAAGTAGGATCAGAAATTGTGACACCAGTCTGGCAAATGCCTGTGCTGAATCGTCGAATATCCAGTCCTTTTATATCCGTGAGGACCTTATTTTGCATGCATGTTAACTTAAGTAAACACGATGATTGATAGTTAATACATTCAGCAAATTAAATAATTGATGACTAAGAAATACCAGAAACGTATTTTGTTTATGTTGTTTAATTGTATGGATGTAAATTTCCGTTTGCAATGCAGACATGTTTGTTTTTACAATTATGAAAAAATAATCCATGTGATGGATTTGATAAATCATTTTTTATGCATTTTCCACTTAATATTTTCAAGCAACATTTTGACAAATTTAATTCATACAATGTCTCGATCTATCATGAAGAATTTCCAAAATATAATATATTTGAATTCTATATACTTTATTTAAAATTACATTTGTCAGTAGATTGTACCTGTTAAGCACTGTCTATTAAATTGTCGTGTCGCCTAACAGTGTTACGTTGGGGCATGTTAATGTTGGTACCTCTCTTCCATATATGTAAAACGTTTCTTAAATTGGTAATATTATTTTCTTTCAGCGGTCACATTCCAAGCAAACTTAGTAAAGTAAACACCAATGAGAGAAAAATGTTCGTTTAGAGGTGTAAAGATCATGCACACGCTTCTTGAAAATAATTTTCAAAATCTTATTTCAAAGTACCAGGTAAGGCATTCAATTTTGTCTGAATAATTCTACACGTACGATATGATTCCATTTGTAAGCGGATTGTTTTTTTATTGTGTGGATACATGAACATTGATTGTGTTAATAGTGAAAATATACTGTTCTTTTCCTATTGATTGATTGTGTTAATAGTGAAAATATACTGTTCTTTTCCTATTGATTGATTGTGTTAATAGTGAAAAAATACTGTTCTTAGGGCCGAGAGAAAACCAGTCCTATTGGTCGATTGATGAATCATCGCAGCATATTACAGATCTGTGTCCTATGAATGATTAGAACCAATCAGAATAAACCAGATATTAAATCATTTATGTATATAATACAATTATTGCATAAATTGTGATCATACGTTTGATATATTGCAAGTAGATGTAGGAAGCGTAGAACCTGCATGATTTTGCTCTGACCAGTTGTTTATTATGACTCAAAGTATACTCTACTTAGAAAGCATGTGATCTAGTTTTGATCATCACGATATTACATGATGTAATAATAATTTCTATCAAAGTGTTGTATTTATTCCATGATTATGGATCGATTATTGTCCTTGTAGTTTGGCTCCGATGCAACACTTTATTTAAATAACGTAAACCTTTATTGGCGGATTAGTTCATCGTAATACTTGATACAAATAGCTTGTGGTAAATCATAATCAACTCATTTCGTAAAAACATATCACATGTACACTCATCTAGAATACGCTTTATACAAAATGCGAATAGACTATTACTCCTGATGCCATGCTATCACTAAACAATGGTAACACAGTGTGTACCGATGGTACCTATCTTAGTGTTGGAGAGACACCTCCGAATCTGGCACTCTTCATTTCAAATTCACACAGTGAATGGTATTTTATTCTTCCAAACTTTTAAAAGCAAACATGTGTCGAAATGTGAGTAAAGAAAGCTAAACTAAAACAAAACAATAAAACAACTCTCCCAACTGTGGTGTACAATTTTTTTTAACATGGAATCACAAAAAGCTTGTCAAATCCAAAGTATTAAAAGTTTGTTTTGTCTTGGGTAGGTCTTCGAATAATTCAGCTTCGTAAATCAATATTTTTAGTGAACAAGGATGAACTCTGAGCCCATTGTTTTGGAGTTCACTTTTTAATTAACACGTATCACGTGTACTTTTTGTAATACAAAAATGGGTACCTTATACTGTACCTATCACTCCTATGACCTTTCATGAATATTATACTTATTTGTGAAAGGTGTGTTTATGATCAATAATTAACCACGCTCTTCTTGAAACGGCACATTTTTGTCTCATAGTTAATTCCCCGTTGGTGGTTCTCCTGCTCCGCCCACTTTATTGTTTTAATAACTATATGCTATTGTAATGTCTTTCACTGTAGTCTTGTATTCAAACCTTCCTCTTGAACATTTAAACGCGGATATTAATTGATGTGTTGCTTTTTGAATTCTGACGTTGAGGCCATATTCGTGCAAACAATGAACCTGTGTCACTATAGTATTATTATGTAACCACATATCTTCGTTATCTGCAATGAATACCAACTAGTTAACAAATCTTTTAGAGTATCAATCTTATGCTCGGTAAACCCCCTCCTGCCTTGATTTGGTCGTCATTCGAGATTCAGTACGGCTATATTTCAGCGGCCACGTGTTCTACTTATAGCGCGAACGCTAATGCAACTATCGCTATTACTTCAACCCTAACTCAGCTACTACTGCAAAGAATGTATAAGTAAATGTAGGCAACACATGCACTTGGGAAAAATGTTATACTCCGCTCTTGTGATGCTACGAATAAATATCTTTATCCTGATATAGCTGAAAATTATAAACATGTTTTAAAACACTTTAAATTTCACGTATATCCATGCATAAAAGCACTCCAATTAATGGAACTTTGAAAATCTAGTGAGCTTTTTAGCAAAAAACGCCATCGCAAGGACCAGATTTTAATGAGACTTAAACGACACTTGCAGTGTTGACACATCGATGGCCAATGTAAGGCTGAATTTTCCCTAAGTAGGAAACATTGTCAAATGAAAACTAAACGAATTAAACTGGGTTCAGCAGTTGTTTAATATCAATCATAACTGTTACAAATAGATCTGATTTCGAATCACATGGGTTCACTTAAATGCAGTGCTCATTTAAATGTACTATTGGTCCGCCATGTCAGTTATTACAATATTAGTGTACATTGATTTATAAATTACAACGATTCTGATATTAAGTTTTACGAGTTCAACAGAAGAAAATCCCATAACGTAAGATTTAAACCAAAACAAATACTTTATCACACATCGGCATCTTTTTGTCTTGTTATTTTTGTATATATTACGTATGTTGCGTTAATGATATAAAACCAGATGTATACATTTTTCATTAAAAGTAAGCGAGGCACGCCGAGTTTCCTTTTAATGAAAATGCTATACAACGAATAGTATATCATTAATACAGCATACATAGTATACTTATATTTTATTTATATCACATAGAAATGGATATATTTTTCCAATGAATATAGTTCAGATTTACTAAATTCAAACGTGTATTGACCGAGTGAATGAACTCCGTACATCCTTGCCTAGTGTGGGTTGCTACAAAATGCAGTTGTATGCCTTTTGTGGCTATTCACGATCACCTTGCATATTTCTTACTTGATTCTTTTCTCATTTGAGTCTCTAATTTTCTTCACATTGATTAACTCAACATAATATAAACTTATGATTTAAACTTGAAAGATTGATTCAGTGAAGTTAGTAGAACACTACAAGCATATGGTTGTCTGCGCAGTTCACATCAACGTTAGTCATTCACGTACCTTGCGCATGGAAATTAGCGTGAAATAAGAAACTAAGCAAAATTACTAACCAAAAAGAGGTAATTCAAATATTTTAATATATGTACAGTTGATCTAATGTATTATTCTGCTTTGAGAACAGGACTAACGATCATAAAATTCTCTCTCTCTCTCTCTCTCTCTCTCTCTCTCTATCTCTCTCTCTGTGGTATGTTTGACTTTAAAACTCTCCGTCTGTCTGTCTCTGTCTCTCTCTTTCTGTATCTCTCGAACTCTTTCTCTCTCTCCCTCTTATCCTGTGGTCGGTTTGACGTAAGGTTTACTATCATTAGTAAGTCCAGATACATCGTGGGATGACACAAACAAAAATCCTCTACGCTCGTCTTAAATAGATTTTCACCTCTATCTTGTTCCACAGAGAGAGAGAGAGAGAGAGAGAGAGAGAGAGAGAGAGAGAGAGAGAAGAAGAAGGGGGTGGTTGCCTTTGGACATTTTCATATTTAACTTATAATACGCAATTGTTAGAACATTATAATATTTTTTTTGACACAATAACAGCATGAAAATATTAAATACATCACAGCATGTGTACCTCGTAACCGAGAAGCTCATATAATGTCGACAGGGTTGCCACATTTGTATTAATGGATTATATAAACAGTGTAGATTAATCCCAAGGAAAGTCAACACATATCGTTACGATGAAGCAAATACTTTTGTATTTTGCCTCGTGTGAGTTCAAGTTTAAGGTTTTCATCCATCCCTATTTCTTTTTCTCTCTCACTCCAAATTTCTGCTCAGTTTTGAGACGGGAGGGTGGAACAGAAAGCAGAAAGGAATGCGTTGAAATTGTAAACCATATTACATTTATTTAGAAAAGGGATTATTCATACATTGTATCGTTATTTTCGTACGTCAATAAAGATGAATGTTTAGAAATTCATCATTGATTTAGGAAGAACAGCACACGGTTGAGAGTGTGTTATTAATGCGTTTTACTGCGCCATGGGCGATTCCCATTTTGTAATGCCAATAAAATTCGTATATCACCTTGATTTATTCCAACACTTTAAAAAACATGTTATTTTTAAAGCATAAATATATATGTCTATCTATCTATCAAACTAATACATACATACATACATACATACATACATACATACATACATACATCCATGCATACAGGCATGCAACCATGAACGCACACACACATGAAGGTATGATCGCATAACGTAGATAAATTTCTTTAGAAATGATATAAAATCCCGTCTAGCATTTAAGGTCGAATTTCATGGGTTGTTATAAGAAGCGATTGTAATAAAAGTAATCCATAAATATTACAAATCTCAAATAAACTGAATTCGTTTATCACCCAGAACATGTATGATGATGAAAGTTCAAGCACTAATATTTTGTCAGGATTGACTTTCACCTCTGAATTTCATCTCAAATATTAATATTACGACCTATGATAAGATCCAAATACCCTCATGCTTTTGGATTTGTATAACTAGAAAGTGATTCATATGAATACATAAATAAGACAACGGATTTTAAGAATTCACATGTTATCGGTTTGAAAACTTTATATATATATATATATATATATATATATATATATATATATATATATATATATATATATATATATATATATATATATATATATATATATATTTAATACAATACAATAAATGGTGAGTTACCAATCACTGAACTGGATGCTAAAACCATGTTTACTATTTTCGAAATATGTGTGAATCAGTGACATGATCATTAAAACGCGTCATCCTATCTACTTCTTCATCTATTGAATTATTTAGTACTGACCTTTATTTCATTTAAAATAAACATTTAATTCAAAGAAGTAACAGTATTAGAGACTGACGCGCATTGTTTCAGGATCTTGAGGAAAAGCAATGTTTCTATCACGCGATTTTCCCATTCGCTATCGTGTTTTCCTGGCTTGTATTATTGAGTAAGGTATATAGTATGTTGTCCTTGGCTGTGCGGGGTCATGCAAATTTATTCTTCTGCGAGAAGTCATGTTCCACTCAAGATTCGATCTTATCATCTGATTAATAGAACTAAATGCATAATACTTGCATCTAGTGTTATTGGACATTATTTCATGATTCCTGTCTAGCACTGACCAATGCATTAGTTTGCCTGGGAAATAATTAAGAGGATTTCTTCAGTAACACTGATCGATGAATCCTTAGCTCATGTTTCTAAAGTTCAACCTTGTTTATAAATATTGATTCAAACTGAAAATTGGATCATGGTCACGTTTGCTAATTTGATGAAACATATAGTTACGAAGAGACCAAATTTGAAAGCACAGTAAGGTCCTTATGCTGTCTTATATTTTGAAACGAATATTTTTTAAAACGAAAATATCAATACCTTAATTAAAAACACTAGAGTTGTATTTTAGGAGATAAATGAATTCAGTTTAATGACGTGGTCTTTTTGGAAAAATGGAGCAGAAGTTTCAATACACATCATTTCCATATTTACAAGTCTTTATGGGTAGTTCTTTTCAATCTAATATGGTTATTAGGTTACAAATCACAAGTAGTCTCTTCATTGATATCAGGCGCGAGCTACTTAACATATTACATAGTCACGTGTCAACTTTTCACACTGTGCTGTAATGCAATGTATCCACAATTTCTTGAGATAATGGCTAAATTCTTCACAGGAAAATACTTTCTGTCTTGGCCTTCCTCTGCTAAAATCCATGCATATGTGAATGCAAGGGAATGAAACGGCATAGCAGCGCAATCCTGGTTAGATGGTGTTGTTTAAAATAGAAGCTGGCTATCGTACATTCCAGTGAAAAATACAATTGTCTCATCGAAAGAAAGAAACCGGATTTACAGTTTGGTATATCAGTGGAGACATATTTGTATGACATTTATCAAACACAAACTCTTTACACTAGGCTAAGTCAACGCTGTCCCTTGGTTCGCCTTTAGATTTTGGACCTAGTTTGGTTGCCTTTCTTTCGACATAATTCAGGTCATCGCTGTAGTCGTATCGCAATTGCCGATCAGAGGCTCGAGATATGCATAACTGCTGCTGGAGTAATTTAAACGAACCTGTAACCGTTCTTGAGGCAGCTCAGCCTAAGGGACCCAAGAAATGTTGGCATCATGGGTTTTGAGCTGTAGGCAGTTTGTACGACCCTGCACTGTCAGATAGACATTGAGATTTTGAGTGGTGTAAAGATTGATCTCAAAAGAGAATGTTTTGGGGACGACTATTATCGCAGGGATGAAATGTTGCGTTGTCGTCTGCAACAGCGGAATGCCAATATATTAGTGTATGCATTGTAACTGCGAAAAATCCTTCTGAGACAATACTGTAGTTGTATATTCCATGAAACACTCATGTGGCTAGGTACGGGCCAGCCAGTACACCAAATGAGCTCATATTTTCCTATTTGAAAGCTAAAAGCAACAAACATTTTGAACTGAGATAAATTTGGCCCGTCTCTATGAAATGTACATTTATCAATGTATGTTTTTACATGTAGATTTATCACTTTAATTGTATCAGATTTTGACATTTTTAAGTTTTATATGTCAACAAGAAAACCTTAGCCAGTCCCGATCTGCTAAATTTCCAAAGTGAAAATTTCATTGCATTTTTCGAAGTGGATACCTCATTGATTCCCGTCCATTTTTCACATATAACAATGCAGACCGTTTTATTTCTTGTAATGGTATACACGTCAATCTTTAATAAGGATATTGCAGAAATCAATCGTAATAATATACAACTTATTTGTGCAGGATTTTATCGTTACAACTAATATTAGTCGAGAATCTGTTTTCTAAACTAAGGAACGTATCCAGAAACCATCAACATTAATAAAGAAATTCACTAAGCTAATGCTATGATAAAGAATGGTTTGTGAAACACAGTTTTGCCCTCTAGCGATATAAATAGTGCAAAAAGACTTTCAGCTGTGGCATTTTTTTAATGATCTACGTATATCAAAATATAATTCAATGACATCTAACTAAGCTGTTTTGAAAATCCTCTCCAGTGTTTTGAGAAATTCTGATTAAAAAACAAAGAAATGAAAAGAAAGAAATTTGATACTGAAAATTGTAAGAAACATTTGTAATTAGAATAATCTGACAATTTTGTTTTAAAGCGTGTAATTTTCAACGAAATCAGAAACGCATATATATATATATATATATATATATATATATATAGCAAAATATCTGGCAACCTCAAGGAACGCGTCTTTTAGAAAAGACTTTGTTACCACCGTATGACCTAAATTTTTGTTAATCATGTATTAACGATGCGAGCACAATATATAGAAAGTGGTCTTAAAAAGGGACGATTTAAATAACTAGTTTCTTTTCATGTGTGATGTTAAACGACATGCGTTAAGATATGAAATTAGTGGATATGATAATATTGCTGACACACTTAGCTGGTTCACCTTCTTGCTAGTTTATGTTTAAAAATTACTTTATGAGATGTTCATCCATTGAAATGGTAAAACTGAAGTCCATTTTCATCATAATTCACAAAACAGTGTGAACAAATTATTGTCGAAAACTGACATGGGTGACTAATGGTACATTTAAATGAGCGATGAATGGAAGTGGATCGTAATGATTCAAAATCTGCTCTTTTAGTGGTTCAAAACCAGATTTATTTACAAGAACTGTGACTCATATTAAACAGTTGTAGACTCCAATTTTAAACGTTGAGTTTTGATTTGGCCATGTTTTTAACTTAAGGAAAATTCAATCAAACATCGGCCCTCGATGACTGTAGTCCAGAGAGAGAGAGAGAGAGAGACAGAGAGAGAGAGAGAGAGAGAGAGAGAGAGAGAGAGAGAGGATGGGGGTAGAGGAGTGGGATAATCGTCATAAAATAATTATATAAAGCCCCTTTGTTTTCTTTGATCTATTATGTTTATTTTTGAAGTATGTACAAATACTAACATAACAAAAATTCTGATACGGCATCATTTTCCGCTGACAGTCCTCTCATGTTATGGATATATTTGTTCCTAATATATGTCAAAAGGGAACACATTAAAAGCATTTGCACCAGACGACTGGCCAAAACAATACAATATCGATGATATATTTATATATATATCTTGAAGAGACTACGTGTGTGAATACTTCGAACTGTAAGCGCAACTAGATGTAATGACTCAGTAGAAATTGAAAGAGACAAGTTAATGTGTAACTAGTAGAATGAGGCCGTGCTGTAACATGCTTTAGAATTGTTAACGTTGAAGATTAAATACCCTTACTTTATAGGATATCCACCATATCCACCATAACGTCCATATCCACCTTATCAACCATATCCTAGATTCCCACCATAGCCACCATAACCTCCGTATACTCCATAAGCCCCATATCCGCCGTAGCCACCTAACGAATGGGCAGCGACAGTAGCACCTACTAAGCAGACTAGAAGATAATTTGTAGTTGAATGTCTGAATCGCAGAACCTGTATCAATTTGTTGCGACCAGTTATGTATTGTGACTAACGTAAACTCCGCTTACAAAGCATATATAACATTTTTGATCATCGAGATCTGAAAGGACAGTTAAAACAAACTAAAACAAATTTGGATTTATTTCTTGAACATTCATCAATTACAGGCCTAGCATTTTGTCTCTGAGGCAAGTAATTAAATAACGCTACCCTTTATCGGTACCTTGATTAGCACTTGATGTGAGGCGCTTGTGACATACGATATTCTTTTCATTCCCTAATTTACAATGATATACAGCCAAATGCTTCCGAAATAAATGTAGTCAAACGTTACTAATTGTGGGTCACTGGGAATGAAAACGATACCTAAATTGTTTGATTGGCTCGAGATTTATAGATCATTGTATACAACCCTTGACTTGGGAATGGCGGAGAATAAGTGAGTTACAAAGGGAAGGAATTTTACTGTAAACCAGAAATGACGAAAATATATATTTTGATCTATGAATACATCTATGACAGGGTTTCTTGCTTTTTACGTAAAACAATGAATGGTTCAATTTAAAGCTGGCATTGTGTCATACATGATATGAATTGCATCACATAGGTCTTAGAAGTCATGGATGATGCAATCAAAAATAAGCTTACATCAATCTGCTGAACAAATTGCCCCACATCAGCTTCAGAAATCATACAGTGTCGTGCTCTCTTATTTGTCAGTGTTTGATGTTGCAAAGAGACCTATTTGCATTTTGCCAAAGTGAGCAGAGATGCCTAGTACTTGCGTAAACAATGCAGATAACTTTTGTTATGTTTGTGGTGAAGTGACTTTTGCATAACAAAAGCGCAGTGTAACCACTATGGTTAAGACACATATCACCTTTATTTTGGCTGAAACCTTGGAGATCAGGACAAGAGGTGGGCCCCACACATGTGCTGCAACAAAGGGCAACATATCTTCGCCATTGCTTGAAGAGAAAAAGGAAAGCTATGTCGTTTGTGACCACCGTATATAGACCGCTCGTGTGGCCTAGTGGTTAGAGTGTCCGCCTTGGATGCTGGAGGTGTTGGGTTCGATCCCCCTAGTCGTACCAAAGACTTACAAAAATGGTACTAACAGCTGCCTCGCTTGGCGCTCAGTACTAAAGGTTATTGTTAGGACTGGTCAACCTGGTGTCAGAAAAATCTGACTGGGTGTCACATCTTGCTACATGCGTGAGACATGATGCCCTTAGTGCTAGGCATCACTATAAACTGCCACACTGCAGACATCGTAGCGAAATGACTGAAAAATTCTTAAAGATACGTTAAAAATCAAAACCACACACACAAACACATGCACACACAAACACACACCAACATATATAAATATCAGACAGATCAGAAAGTGATATCAGTGGATTATATATGAGAGTGCTTGATAATTGTTGGCGTAATTACTATTCATTACAAATAATAATATCATGTCAATGTTTTGCACTCTGTGATGATTCGAAAACAGGTCCGCGATATCAACGGCACCAATTGCCTTGCCTGCCCATATTCAATCACGAGTAAGCACCCAGCACCAAAGCACCACAAATGATACGACATCATCTGTGTTATACATACTCGCATGCAGCAGACACACCGGCAAGACGACGAAGTAATTAACGTATGTATGTATCTATGTATGTATGTATGCATATGTATGCATGCATGCATGTATGTATGCATGTATGTATATATGTATGTATGTATGTATGTATGTATGTATGTATAAATGTATGTATGTAAGTATGTATGTTGTATGTATGTATGTATGTATGTATGTATGTATGTATGTATGTATGTATGTATGTATGTATTGATGTATGAATTGATGTATGTGTGTGTTCATTCGTGCGTGTGTGCGTGTGTGTGTGCGTGCATGGTTGCATGACTGTTTGCATGTATGTATGTATGTATGTATGTATGTATGTATGTATGTATGTATGCATGTATGTATGTATGTATGTATGTATGTATGTATGTATGTATGTATGTATGTACGCATGTATGTATGTATGTATAAGTTTGTTAGATAGATAGATAGATAGATAGATAGATAGATAGATAGACATATATAATTATGCTTTAACAATAATATGTTTTTTAAAGTGTTGGAATAAATCAAGTTGATATACGAATTTTATTGGCATTACAAAATGGGAATCGCCCATGGCGCAATAAAACGCATTTATAAACACACTCTCAACCGTGTGCTGTTCTTCCTAAATCAATGATGAATTTCTAAACATTCATCTTTATTGACGTACGAAAATAACGATACAATGTATGAATAATCCCCTTTACTAAATAAATTTAATATGGTTTACAATTTCAACGCAATCCTTTCTGCTTTCTGTTCCACCCTCCCGTCTCAAAACTGAGCAGAAAGTTGGAGTGAGAGAGAAAAAGAAATAGGGATGGATGAAAACCTTAAACTTGAACTCACACGAGGCAAAATACAAAAATATTTGCTTCATCGTAACGATATGTGTTGACTTTCCTTGGGATTAATCTACACTGTTTATATAATCCATTAATATAAATGTGGTAACCCTGTCGACATTATCCGGTGAGTTTCTCGGTTACGAGGTACACATGCTGTGATGTATTTAATATTTTCATGCTGTTATTGTGTCAAAAAACATATTATAATGTTCCAACAATTGCGTATCATAAGTTAAATATGAAAATGTCCAAAGGAAACCACCCCCTTCTTCTCTCTCTCTCTCTATCTCTCTCTCTCTCTCTCTCTCTCTCTCTCTCTCTGGAACAAGATAGAGGTGAAAATCTATTTAAGACGAGCGTAGAGGATTTTTGTTTGTGTCATCCCACGATGTATCTGGACTTACTAATGATAGTAAACCTTACGTCAAACCGACCACAGGATAAGAGGGAGAGAGAGAAAGAGTTCGAGAGATACAGAAAGAGAGAGACAGAGACAAACAGACGGAGAGTTTTAAAGTCAAACTTACCACAGAGAGAGAGAGAGAATTTTATGATCGTTAGTCCTGTTCTCAAAGCAGAATAATACATTAGATCAATTGTACATATATTAAAATATTTGAATTACCTCTTTTTGGTTAGTAATTTTGCTTAGTTTCTTATTCCACGCTAATTTCCATGCGTAAGGTACGTGAATGACTAACGTTGATGTGAACTGCGCAGACAACCATATGCTTGTAGTGTTCTACTAACTTCACTGAATCAATCTTTCAAGTTTAAATCACAAGTTTATATTATGTTGAGTTAATCAATGTGAAGAAAATTAGAAACTCAAATGAGAAAAGAATCAACTAAGAAATATGCAAGGTAATCGTGAATAACCACAAAAGGCATACAACTGCATTTTGTAGCAACCCACACTAGGCAAGGATGTACGGAGTTCATTCACTCGGTCAATACACGTTTGAATTTAGTAAATCTGAACTATATTCATTGGGAAAATATATCCATTTCTATGTGATATAAATAAAATATAAGTATACTATGTATGCTGTATTAATGATATACTATTCGTTGTATAACATTTTCATTAAAAGGAAACTCGGCGTGCCTCGCTTACTTTTAATGAAAAATGTATACATCTGGTTTTATATCATTAACGCAACATACGTAATATATACAAAAATAACAAGACAAAAAGATGCCGATGTGTGATAAAGTATTTGTTTTGGTTTAAATCTTACGTTATGGGATTTTCTTCTGTTGAACTCGTAAAACTTAATATCAGAATCGTTGTAATTTATAAATCAATGTACACTAATATTGTAATAACTGACATGGCGGACCAATAGTACATTTAAATGAGCACTGCATTTAAGTGAACCAATGTGATTCGAAATCAGATCTATTTGTAACAGTTGTGACTGATATTAAACAACTGCTGAACCCAGTCTAATTCGTTTAGTTTTCATTTGACAATGTTTTCTACATAGGGAAAATTCAGCCTTACATTGGCCATCGATGTGTCCACACTGCAAGTGTCGTTTAAGTCTCATTAAAATCTGGTCCTGGCGATGGCGTTTTTTGCAAAAAAGCTCACTAGATTGTCAAAGTTCCATTAATTCGAGTGCTTTATGCATGGATATACGTGAAATTTAAAGTGTTTTAAATCATGCTTATAATTTTCAGTTATATCAGGATAAAGATATTTATTCGTAGCATCTCAAGAGCGGAGTATAACATTCTTTCCCAAGTGAATGTTTGCCTACATTTACTTAAATATTTCACTCATTGATTCAGTCCCATTTTACGTCAAGAATCGTTCACTTTAAAACATTTGGCAGTACTTTCATCACAATTGCAGTCAAAGTAGAATATAAACTCGTGGCAATATTATAATTGTGTGTGTCAGAGAGAGACAGAGACAGACAGACATACTGACTGACAGACAGAGGAAGTGAGATAATAGAAATAAAATAGTGATAAAGCCAATTTAGTGTCTTCGATCAAATATGTTTATTGATGTAGTATGTACAAATACTGCTAATCTAGTAATCGAGATATGGAGTCATATTCCTTTCGCTCTCTTGTCAGTCCTTGGATCATTTTGTTTGTCTTAATATCTGTAAAAAGGAACAAATTTAGAGCATTTTCGCAAGCTCACTTGCCCAAACAATACAATATTGATAAAATATTGATATTCATCTTGACGAAACGACGTTATGGCTACTTCGAATTGTAAGCACAAAGACATGTAATGAGTCAGTAGAAATGAAGTGGATAAGCTAATGGTTAAATTGTAAAAAGGTCGTCATACCGTAACATGTAACAGACTTATCAAGGATGACTAATATTTATTCTTACTTTTTATGGTGTCTACTGTAACCGTAATCAAACTTAGGAAAGTGGTGTCCAAATCCCCAGTTGTATCCCCTGAGTACACCACCTAAGTACGATCCGTATCCACCATATCCACCAGCTAATCCAAAGCCGTATCCACCTAATCCACCATATAATCCATATCCTCCATATCCACCATGTCCAGGATACCATCCATATCCACCATATCCAGGATGCCATCCATAGCCACCATATCCGCCGTTGCCACCATAACCTCCATATCCACCATAACTGCCATATCCGCCACCAAACGGATAGGTAGCAATGGCAGCACCTACTAAGCAGGCTACAAGAACAATTACGGCCTTCATTTTCCTCTGCAAAATGAAATGTAAGTTCACAAAATAACAGTTAGCGTTTAATGTTTTGTATGGGAGCGTAGTTTAGACGGTAAACAGAAAGCAAGTTGATGTTACATTTTCTGACATTTTCAATGAATAAAGACCGGGCGTGAATGCATATTATTTGAATTGTACGGTGGTGACAAATGTTTCAATTGTACACTAGAAACGAGAAAATAAATACAGTTTTAATTTTGAAGATTAGGCTCTCGCTCATACGGGATTTCACTGGCAACCTTTGATTTGTAAACAAAGTACATCCTATACCGTCTCCAGATTGCAAAATATATACGTTCCAAGTTTAGGAGTGGCGCTTTAGGGCGATTGACTGTGCAACGTCTTATGGAAACACACATTCATATCCAGATTTGTAATACTGTGATGCTTGAAAGTAATTGTGTGAGCTGTTCGTATACATTATCTTGAAAAACGAATAAAGGCGATGGTTGCGAAAGGCCGTATGACCTTTATATGGAAACTTAATGGCGTTTTCAAAAGTGACTTACACTGACAACAATGATTCAGTTTTATTCTATGTTCTATCTTACGATACATAAACTCTAAACATGGCGTAAAAGAGAGTAGATTCACCTGACAGTGAATTGTTATTTTGTGTGACGCAGTGTAATAACTTAGATCAAACCATGGAAAGGTCCACTATGTGAATGATTGCCACAACGTTTCGTGATGTTAGGCAGTATGAAGAATGATACCCAAGTGGACAATAAAATAATTTTCAAACCGGATATTTAAATAAAACATGATTTGGATTTAGGATCACTTTTTTCGGTTCGGTTCTATGAGTAATATATTTTAGATCATCTATTTGTCTATACATGAAATTAAAACAAATTAATTAATTGTAAAGATTGGTTGTCATATATACGCATGTATATCTCTTAAAGACAATATGGTTATACATATATTACCGATAATGTGGTTCTTCTTGTAGAACATATTGTTTTCGTTACAAAATTAAACTGTTTCGCAGTTAGCTGGTATGTAAAATTGATATACTACCAAAATTAGAGACCCTTTGTATGATCCCCCAAAAAGACTTGAATGCTGCTAATAGAGAAAAAACAAAAATAGGAGAGCATGAATATAACTGAAACGTATCTTGCGTCCAGAAATGATAATTCAAATGTATACAAGCTCATGTCTCCACATTCGGAAATTGTAAGCATGGCATAAGTTAAAAGAACCATGCGTGATGTATAGGTTATTAACGAACGATAATTTCTATGTCGCATACAATCACTTACCTGGATGACAACAATGTCAAGCAAATTTTGAAGTAGGATCAGAAATTGTGACACCAGTCTGGCAAATGCCTGTGCTGAATCGTCGAATATGCAGTCCTTTTATATCCGTGAGGACCTTATTTTGCATGCATGTTAACTTAAGTAAACACGATGATTGATAGTTAATACATTCAGCAAATTAAATAATTGATGACTAAGAAATACCAGAAAACGTATTTTGTTTATGTTGTTTAATTGTATTGATGTAAATTTCCGTTTGCAATGCAGACATGTTTGTTTTTACAATTATGAAAAAATAATCCATGTGATGGATTTGATAAATCATTTTTTATGCATTTTCCACTTAATATTTTCAAGCAACATTTTGATCTATCATGAAGAATTTCCAAAATGGAATATATTTGAATTCTATATACTTTATTTAAAATTACATTTGTCAGTAGATTGTACCTGTTAAGCACTGTCTATTAAATTGTCGTGTCGCCTAACAGTGTTACGTTGGGGCATGTTAATGTTGGTACCTCTCTTCCATATATGTAAAACGTTTCTTAAATTGGTAATATTATTTTCTTTCAGCGGTCACATTCCAAGCAAACTTAGTAAAGTAAACACCAATGAGAGAAAAATGTTCGTTTAGAGGTGTAAAGATCATGCACACGCTTCTTGAAAAGAATTTTCAAAATCTTATTTCAAAGTACCAGGTAAGGCATTCAATTTTGTCTGAATAATTCTACACGTACGATATGATTCCATTTGTAAGCGGATTGTTTTTTTATTGTGTGGATACATGAACATTGATTGTGTTAATAGTGAAAATATACTGTTCTTTTCCTATTGATTGATTGTGTTAATAGTGAAAATATACTGTTCTTTTCCTATTGATTGATTGTGTTAATAGTGAAAAAATACTGTTCTTAGGGCCGAGAGAAAACCAGTCCTATTGGTCGATTGATGAATCATCGCAGCATATTACAGATCTGTGTCCTATGAATGATTAGAACCAATCAGAATAAACCAGATATTAAATCATTTATGTATATAATACAATTATTGCATAAATTGTGATCATACGTTTGATATATTGCAAGTAGATGTAGGAAGCGTAGAACCTGCATGATTTTGCTCTGACCAGTTGTTTATTATGACTCAAAGTATACTCTACTTAGAAAGCATGTGATCTAGTTTTGATCATCACGATATTACATGATGTAATAATAATTTCTATCAAAGTGTTGTATTTATTCCATGATTATGGATCGATTATTGTCCTTGTAGTTTGGCTCCGATGCAACACTTTATTTAAATAACGTAAACCTTTATTGGCGGATTAGTTCATCGTAATACTTGATACAAATAGCTTGTGGTAAATCATAATCAACTCATTTCGTAAAAACATATCACATGTACACTCATCTAGAATACGCTTTATACAAAATGCGAATAGACTATCACTCCTGATGCCATGCTATCACTAAACAATGGTAACACAGTGTGTACCGATGGTACCTATCTTAGTGTTGGAGAGACACCTCCGAATCTGGCACTCTTCATTTCAAATTCACACAGTGAATGGTATTTTATTCTTCCAAACTTTTAAAAGCAAACATGTGTCGAAATGTGAGTAAAGAAAGCTAAACTAAAACAAAACAATAAAACAACTCTCCCAACTGTGGTGTACAATTTTTTTTAACATGGAATCACAAAAAGCTTGTCAAATCCAAAGCATTAAAAGTTTGTTTTGTCTTGGGTAGGTCTTCGAATAATTCAGCTTCGTAAATCAATATTTTTAGTGAACAAAGATGAACTCTGAGCCCATTGTTTTGGAGTTCACTTTTTAATTAACACGTATCACGTGTACTTTTTGTAATACAAAAATGGGTACCTTATACTGTACCTATCACTCCTATGACCTTTCATGAATATTATACTTATTTGTGAAAGGTGTGTTTATGATCAATAATTAACCACGCTCTTCTTGAAACGGCACATTTTTGTCTCATAGTTAATTCCCCGTTGGTGGTTCTCCTGCTCCGCCCACTTTATTGTTTTAATAACTATATGCTATTGTAATGTCTTTCACTGTAGTCTTGTATTCAAACCTTCCTCTTGAACATTTAAACGCGGATATTAATTGATGTGTTGCTTTTTGAATTCTGACGTTGAGGCCATATTCGTGCAAACAATGAACCTGTGTCACTATAGTATTATTATGTAACCACATATCTTCGTTATCTGCAATGAATACCAACTAGTTAACAAATCTTTTAGAGTATCAATCTTATGCTCGGTAAACCCCCTCCTGCCTTGATTTGGTCGTCATTCGAGATTCAGTACGGCTATATTTCAGCGGCCACGTGTTCTACTTATAGCGCGAACACTAATGCAACTATCGCTATTACTTCAACCCTAACTCAGCTACTACTGCAAAGAATGTATAAGTAAATGTAGGCAACACATGCACTTGGGAAAAATGTTATACTCCGCTCTTGTGATGCTACGAATAAATATCTTTATCCTGATATAGCTGAAAATTATAAACATGTTTTAAAACACTTTAAATTTCACGTATATCCATGCATAAAAGCACTCCAATTACTGGAACTTTGAAAATCTAGTGAGCTTTTTAGCAAAAAACGCCATCGCAAGGACCAGATTTTAATGAGACTTAAACGACACTTGCAGTGTTGACACATCGATGGCCAATGTAAGGCTGAATTTTCCCTAAGTAGGAAACATTGTCAAATGAAAACTAAACGAATTAAACTGGGTTCAGCAGTTGTTTAATATCAATCATAACTGTTACAAATAGATTTGATTTCGAATCACATGGGTTCACTTAAATGCAGTGCTCATTTAAATGTACTATTGGTCCGCCATGTCAGTTATTACAATATTAGTGTACATTGATTTATAAATTACGACGATTCTGATATTAAGTTTTACGAGTTCAACAGAAGAAAATCCCATAACGTAAGATTTAAACCAAAACAAATACTTTATCACACATCGGCATCTTTTTGTCTTGTTATTTTTGTATATATTACGTATGTTGCGTTAATGATATAAAACCAGATGTATACATTTTTCATTAAAAGTAAGCGAGGCACGCCGAGTTTCCTTTCAATGAAAATGCTATACAACGAATAGTATATCATTAATACAGCATACATAGTATACTTATATTTTATTTATATCACATAGAAATGGATATATTTTTCCAATGAATATAGTTCAGATTTACTAAATTCAAACGTGTATTGACCGAGTGAATGAACTCCGTACATCCTTGCCTAGTGTGGGTTGCTACAAAATGCAGTTGTATGCCTTTTGTGGATATTCACGATCACCTTGCATATTTCTTACTTGATTCTTTTCTCATTTGAGTCTCTAATTTTCTTCACATTGATTAACTCAACATAATATAAACTTATGATTTAAACTTGAAAGATTGATTCAGTGAAGTTAGTAGAACACTACAAGCATATGGTTGTCTGCGCAGTTCACATCAACGTTAGTCATTCACGTACCTTGCGCATGGAAATTAGCGTGAAATAAGAAACTAAGCAAAATTACTAACCAAAAAGAGGTAATTCAAATATTTTAATATATGTACAGTTGATCTAATGTATTATTCTGCTTTGAGAACAGGACTAACGATCATAAAATTCTCTCTCTCTCTCTCTCTCTCTCTCTCTCTCTCTCTCTCTCTGTGGTATGTTTGACTTTAAAACTCTCCGTCTGTCTGTCTCTGTCTCTCTCTTTCTGTATCTCTCGAACTCTTTCTCTCTCTCCCTCTTATCCTGTGGTCGGTTTGACGTAAGGTTTACTATCATTAGTAAGTCCAGATACATCGTGGGATGACACAAACAAAAATCCTCTACGCTCGTCTTAAATAGATTTTCACCTCTATCTTGTTCCACAGAGAGAGAGAGAGAGAGAGAGAGAGAAGAAGAAGAAGGAGGTGGTTGCCTTTGGACATTTTCATATTTAACTTATAATACGCAATTGTTAGAACATTATAATATTTTTTTTGACACAATAACAGCATGAAAATATTAAATACATCACAGCATGTGTACCTCGTAACCGAGAAGCTCGTATAATGTCGACAGGGTTGCCACATTTGTATTAATGGATTATATAAACAGTGTAGATTAATCCCAAGGAAAGTCAACACATATCGTTACGATGAAGCAAATATTTTTGTATTTTGCCTCGTGTGAGTTCAAGTTTAAGGTTTTCATCCATCCCTATTTCTTTTTCTCTCTCACTCCAAATTTCTGCTCAGTTATGAGACGGGAGGGTGGAACAGAAAGCAGAAAGGAATGCGTTGAAATTGTAAACCATATTACATTTATTTAGAAAAGGGATTATTCATACATTGTATCGTTATTTTCGTACGTCAATAAAGATGAATGTTTAGAAATTCATCATTGATTTAGGAAGAACAGCACACGGTTGAGAGTGTGTTATTAATGCGTTTTACTGCGCCATGGGCGATTCCCATTTTGTAATGCCAATAAAATTCGTATATCACCTTGATTTATTCCAACACTTTAAAAAACATGTTATTTTTAAAGCATAAATATATATGTCTATCTATCTATCAAACTAATACATACATACATACATACATACATACATACATACATACATACATACATCCATGCATACAGGCATGCAACCATGAACGCACACACACATGAAGGTATGATCGCATAACGTAGATAAATTTCTTTAGAAATGATATAAAATCCCGTCTAGCATTTAAGGTCGAATTTCATGGGTTGTTATAAGAAGCGATTGTAATAAAAGTAATCCATAAATATTACAAATCTCAAATAAACTGAATTCGTTTATCACCCAGAACATGTATGATGATGAAAGTTCAAGCACTAATATTTTGTCAGGATTGACTTTCACCTCTGAATTTCATCTCAAATATTAATATTACGACCTATGATAAGATCCAAATATCCTAATGCTTTTGGATTTGTATAACTAGAAAGTGATTCATATGAATACATAAATAAGACAACGAATTTTAAGAATTCACATGTTATCGGTTTGAAAACTTTATATATATATATATATATATATATATATATATATATATATATATATATATATATATATATATATATATATAATACAATACAATAAATGCTGAGTTACCAATCACTGAACTGGATGCTAAAACCATGTTTACTATTTTCGAAATATGTGTGAATCAGTGACATGATCATTAAAACGCGTCATCCTATCTACTTCTTCATCTATTGAATTATTTAGTACTGACCTTTATTTCATTTAAAATAAACATTTAATTCAAAGAAGTAACAGTATTAGAGACTGACGCGCATTGTTTCAGGTATCTTGAGGAAAAGCAATGTTTCTATCACGCGATTTTCCCATACGCTATCGTGTTTTCCTGGCTTGTATTATTGAGTAAGGTATATAGTATGTTGTCCTTGCCTGTGCGGGGTCATGCAAATTTATTCTTCTGCGAGAAGTCATGTTCCACTCAAGATTCGATCTTATCATCTGATTAATAGAACTAAATGCATAATACTTGCATCTAGTGTTAGTGGACATTATTTCATGATTCCTGTCTAGCACTGACCAATGCATTAGTTTGCCTGGGAAATAATTAAGAGGATTTCTTCAGTAACACTGATCGATGAATCCTTAGCTCATGTTTCTAAAGTTCAATCTTGTTTATAAATATTGCTTCAAACTGAAAATTGGATCATGGTCACGTTTGCTAATTTGATGAAACATATAGTTACGAAGAGACCAAATTTGAAAGCACAGTAAGGTCCTTATGCTGTCTTATATTTTGAAACGAATATTTTTTAAAACGAAAATATCAATACCTTAATTAAAAACACTAGAGTTGTATTTTAGGAGATAAATGAATTCAGTTTAATGACGTGGTCTTTTTGGAAAAATGGAGCAGAAGTTTCAATACACATCATTTCCATATTTACAAGTCTTTATGGGTAGTTCTTTTCAATCTAATATGGTTATTAGGTTACAAAGCACAAGTAGTCTCTTCATTGATATCAGGCGCGAGCTACTTAACATATTACATAGTCACGTGTCAACTTTTCACACTGTGCTGTAATGCAATGTATCCACAATTTCTTGAGATAATGGCTAAATTCTTCACAGGAAAATACTTTCTGTCTTGGCCTTCCTCTGCTAAAATCCATGCATATGTGAATGCAAGGGAATGAAACGGCATAGCAGCGCAATCCTGGTTAGATGGTGTTGTTTAAAATAGAAGCTGGCTATCGTACATTCCAGTGAAAAATACAATTGTCTCATCGAAAGAAAGAAACCGGATTTACAGTTTGGTATATCAGTGGAGACATATTTGTATGACATTTATCAAACACAAACTCTTTACACTAGGCTAAGTCAACGCTGTCCCTTGGTTCGCCTTTAGATTTTGGACCTAGTTTGGTTGCCTTTCTTTCGACATAATTCAGGTCATCGCTGTAGTCGTATCGCAATTGCCGATCAGAGGCTCGAGATATGCATAACTGCTGCTGGAGTAATTTAAACGAACCTGTAACCGTTCTTGAGGCAGCTCAGCCTAAGGGACCCAAGAAATGTTGGCATCATGGGTTTTGAGCTGTAGGCAGTTTGTACGACCCTGCACTGTCAGATAGACATTGAGATTTTGAGTGGTGTAAAGATTGATCTCAAAAGAGAATGTTTTGGGGACGACTATTATCGCAGGGATGAAATGTTGCGTTGTCGTCTGCAACAGCGGAATGCCAATATATTAGTGTATGCATTGTAACTGCGAAAAATCCTTCTGAGACAATACTGTAGTTATATATTCCATGAAACACTCATGTGGCTAGGTACGGGCCAGCCAGTACACCAAATGAGCTCATATTTTCCTATTTGAAAGCTAAAAGCAACAAACATTTTGGACTGAGATAAATTTGGCCCGTCTCTATGAAATGTACATTTATCAATGTATGTTTTTACATGTAGATTTATCACTTTAATTGTATCAGATTTTGACATTTTTAAGTTTTATATGTCAACAAGAAAACCTTAGCCAGTCCCGATCTGCTAAATTTCCAAAGTGAAAATTTCATTGCATTTTTCGAAGTGGATACCTCATTGATTCCCGTCCATTTTTCACATATAACAATGCAGACCGTTTTATTTCTTGTAATGGTATACACGTCAATCTTTAATAAGGATATTGCAGAAATCAATCGTAATAATATACAACTTATTTGTGCAGGATTTTATCATCACAACTAATATTAGTCGAGAATCTGTTTTCTAAACTAAGAAACGTATCCAGAAACCATCAACATTAATAAAGAAATTCACTAATCTAATGCTATGAGAAAGAATGGTTTGTGAAACACAGTTTTGCCCTCTAGCGATATAAATAGTGCAAAAAGACTTTCAGCTGTGGCATTTTTTTAATGATCTACATAGATCAAAATATAATTCAATGACATCTAGCTAAGCTGTTTTGAAAATCCTCTCCAGTGTTTTGAGAAATTCTGATTAAAAAACAAAGAAATGAAAAGAAAGAAATTTGATAATGAAAATTGTAAGAAACATTTGTAATTAGAATAATCTGACAATTTTGTTTTTAAGCGTGTAATTTTCAACGAAATCAGAAACGTATATATATATATATATATATATATATATATATATATATATATATATATATATATATATATATATATATATATATATATATATATATATATATAAATATATATATAGCAAAATATCTGGCAACCTCAAGGAACGCGTCTTTTAGAAAAGACTTTGTTACCACCGAATGACCTAAATTTTTGTTAATCATGTATTAACGATGCGAGCACAATATATGGAAAGTGGTCTTAAAAAGGGACCGTTTAAATAACTAGTTTCTTTTCATGTGTGATGTTAAACGACATGCGTTAAGATATGAAATTAGTGGATATGATAATATTGCTAACACACTTAGCTGGTTCACCTTCTTGCTAGTTTATGTTTAAAAATTACTTTATGAGATGTTCATCCATTGAAATGGTAAAACTGAAGTCCATTTTCATCATAATTCATAAAACAGTGTGAACAAATTATTGTCGAAAACTGACATGGGTGACTAATGGTACATTTAAATGAGCGATGAATGGAAGTGGATCGTAATGACTCAAAATCTGCTCTTTTAGTGGTTCAAAACCAGATTTATTTACAAGAACTGTGACTCATATTAAACAGTTGTAGACTCCAATTTTAAACGTTGACTTTTGATTTGGCCATGTTTTTAACTTAAGGAAAATTCAATCAAACATCGGCCCTCGATGACTGTAGTCCAGAGAGAGAGAGAGAGAGAGAGAGAGAGAGAGAGAGAGAGAGAGAGAGAGAGAAAGGGTGGGGGTAGAGGAGTGGGATAATCGACATAAAATAATTATATAAAGCCCCTTTGTTTTCTTTGATCTATTATGTTTATTTTTGAAGTATGTACAAATACTAACAAAACAAAAATTCTGATACGGCATCATTTTCCGCTGACAGTCCTCTCATGTTATGGATATATTTGTTCCTAATATATGTCAAAAGGGAACACATTAAAAGCATTTGCACCAGACGACTGGCCAAAACAATCCAATATCGATGATATATTTATATATATATCTTGAAGAGACTATGTGTGTGAATACTTCGAACTGTAAGCGCAACTAGATGTAATGACTCAGTAGAAATTGAAATAGACAAGTTAATGTGTAACTAGTAGAATGAGGCCGTGCTGTAACATGCTTTAGAATTGTTAACGTTGAAGATTAAATACCCTTACTTTATAGGATATCCACCATATCCACCATAACGTCCATATCCACCTTATCAACCATATCCTAGATTACCACCATAGCCACCATAACTTCCGTATACTCCATAAGCCCCATATCCGCCGTAGCCACCTAACGAATAGGAAGCGACAGTAGCACCTACTAAGCAGACTAGAAGATAATTTGTAGTTGAATGTCTGAATCGCAGAACCTGTATCAATTTGTTGCGACCAGTTATGTATTGTGACTAACGTAAACTCCGCTTACAAAGCATATATAACATTTTTGATCATCGAGATCTGAAAGGACAGTTAAAACAAACTAAAACAAATTTGGATTTATTTCTTGAACATTCATCAATTACAGGCCTAGCATTTTGTCTCTGAGGCAAGTAATTAAATAACGCTACCCTTTATCGGTACCTTGATTAGCACTTGATGTGAGGCGCTTGTGACATACGATATTCTTTTCATTCCCTAATTTACAATGATATACAGCCAAATGCTTCCGAAATAAATGTAGTCAAACGTTACTAATTGTGGGTCACTGGGAATGAAAACGATACCTAAATTGTTTGATTGGCTCGAGATTTATAGATCATTGTATACGACCCTTGACTTGGGAATGGCGGAGAATAAGTGAGTTACAAAGGGAAGGAATTTTACTGTAAACCAGAAATGACGAAAATATATATTTGGATCTATGAATACATCTATGACAGGGTTTCTTGCTTTTTACGTAAAACAATGAATGGTTCAATTTGAAGCTGGCATTGTGTCATACATGATATGAATTGCATCACATAGGTCTTAGAAGTCATGGATGATGCAATCAAAAATAAGCTTACATCAATCTGCTGAACAAATTGCCCCACATCAGCTTCAGAAATCATACAGTGTCGTGCTCTCTTATTTGTCAGTGTTTGATGTTGCAAAGAGACCTATTTGCATTTTGCCAAAGTGAGCAGAGATGCCTAGTACTTGCGTAAACAATGCAGATAACTTTTGTTATGTTTGTGGTGAAGTGACTTTTGCATAACAAAAGCGCAGTATAACCACTATGGTTAAGACACATATCACCTTTATTTTGGCTGAAACCTTGGAGATCAGGACAAGAGGTGGGCCCCACACATGTGCTGCAACAAAGGGCAACATATCTTCGCCATTGCTTGAAGAGAAAAAGGAAAGCTATGTCGTTTGTGACCACCGTATATAGACCGCTCGTGTGGCCTAGTGGTTAGAGTGTCCGCCTTGGATGCTGGAGGTGTTGGGTTCGATCCCCCTAGTCGTACCAAAGACTTACAAAAATGGTACTAACAGCTGCCTCGCTTGGCGCTCAGTACTAAAGGTTATTGTTAGGACTGGTCAACCTGGTGTCAGAAAAATCTGACTGGGTGTCACATCTTGCTACATGCGTGAGACATGATGCCCTTAGTGCTAGGCATCACTATAAACTGCCACACTGCAGACATCGTAGCGAAATGACTGAAAAATTCTTAAAGATACGTTAAAAATCAAAACCACACACACAAACACATACACACACAAACACACACCAACATATATAAATATCAGACAGATCAGAAAGTGATATCAGTGGATTATATATGAGAGTGCTTGATAATTGTTGGCGTAATTACTATTCATTACAAATAATAATATCATGTCAATGTTTTGCACTCTGTGATGATTCGAAACCAGGTCCGCGATATCAACGGCACCAATTGCCTTGCCTGCCCATATTCAATCACGAGTAAGCACCCAGCACCAAAGCACCACAAATGATACGACATCATCTGTGTTATACATACTCGCATGCAGCAGACACACCGGCAAGACGACGAAGTAATTAATGTATGTATGTATCTATGTATGTATGTATGCATATGTATGCATGCATGCATGTATGCATGTATGTATATATGTATGCATGTATGTATGTATGTATAAATGTATGTATGTAAGTATGTATGTTGTATACATGTATGTATGTATGTATGTATGCATGTATGTATGTATGTATTGATGTATGAATTGATGTATGTGTGTGTTCATTCGTGCGTGTGTGCGTGTGTGTGTGCGTGCATGGTTGCATGACTGTTTGCATGTATGTATGTATGTATGTATGTATGTATGCATGTATGTATGTATGTATGTATGTATGCATGTATGTATGTATGTATGTATGTATGTATGCATGTATGTATGTATGCATAAGTTTGATAGATAGATAGATAGATAGACATATATAATTATACTTTAACAATAATATGTTTTTTAAAGTGTTGGAATAAATCAAGTTGATATACGAATTTTATTGGCATTACAAAAAGGGAGTCATAAGTTAAATATGAAAATGTCCAAAGGAAACCACCCCCTTCTTCTCTCTCTCTCTCTCTCTCTCTCTCTCTCTCTCTCTCTTTCTCTGTGTGGAACAAGATAGAGGTGAAAATCTATTTAAGACGAGCGTAGAGGATTTTTGTTTGTGTCATCCCACGATGTATCTGGACTTACTAATGATAGTAAACCTTACGTCAAACCGACCACAGGATAAGAGGGAGAGAGAGAAAGAGTTCGAGAGATACAGAAAGAGAGAGACAGAGACAAACAGACGGAGAGTTTTAAAGTCAAACTTACCACAGAGAGAGAGAGAGAGAATTTTATGATCGTTAGTCCTGTTCTCAAAGCAGAATAATACATTAGATCAATTGTACATATATTAAAATATTTGAATTACCTCTTTTTGGTTAGTAATTTTGCTTAGTTTCTTATTCCACGCTAATTTCCATGCGTAAGGTACGTGAATGACTAACGTTGATGTGAACTGCGCAGACAACCATATGCTTGTAGTGTTCTACTAACTTCACTGAATCAATCTTTCAAGTTTAAATCATAAGTTTATATT
Source organism: Sinohyriopsis cumingii (assembly GCA_028554795.2). Classification (NCBI taxonomy): domain Eukaryota; kingdom Metazoa; phylum Mollusca; class Bivalvia; order Unionida; family Unionidae; genus Sinohyriopsis; species Sinohyriopsis cumingii. The sequence continues at coordinate 51,497,394 of CM068830.1, read as the reverse complement.
ATGTTGAGTTAATCAATGTGAAGAAAATTAGAAACTCAAATGAGAAAAGAATCAAGTAAGAAATATGCAAGGTAATCGTGAATAGCCACAAAAGGCATACAACTGCATTTTGTAGCAACCCACACTAGGCAAGGATGTACGGAGTTCATTCACTCGGTCAATACACGTTTGAATTTAGTAAATCTGAACTATATTCATTGGAAAAATATATCCATTTCTATGTGATATAAATAAAATATAAGTATACTATGTATGCTGTATTAATGATATACTATTCGTTGTATAACATTTTCATTAAAAGGAAACTCGGCGTGCCTCGCTTACTTTTAATGAAAAATGTATACATCTGGTTTTATATCATTAACGCAACATACGTAATATATACAAAAATAACAAGACAAAAAGATGCCGATGTGTGATAAAGTATTTGTTTTGGTTTAAATCTTACGTTATGGGATTTTCTTCTGTTAAACTCGTAAAACTTAATATCAGAATCGTTGTAATTTATAAATCAATGTACACTAATATTGTAATAACTGACATGGCGGACCAATAGTACATTTAAATGAGTACTGCATTTAAGTGAACCCATGTGATTCGAAATCAGATCTATTTGTAACAGTTGTGACTGATATTAAACAACTGCTGAACCCAGTCTAATTCGTTTAGTTTTCATTTGACAATGTTTCCTACATAGGGAAAATTCAGTCTTACATTGGCCATCGATGTGTCAACACTGCAAGTGTCGTTTAAGTCACATTAAAATCTGGTCCTGGCGATGGCGTTTTTTGCAAAAAAGCTCACTAGATTTTCAAAGTTCCATTAATTCGAGTGCTTTATGCATGGATATACGTGAAATTTAAAGTGTTTTAAATCATGCTTATAATTTTCAGTTATATCAGGATAAAGATATTTATTCGTAGCATCTCAAGAGCGGAGTATAACATTCTTTCCCAAGTGCATGTGTTGCCTACATTTACTTAAATATTTCACTCATTGATTCAGTCCCATTTTACGTCAAGAATCGTTCACTTTAAAACATTTGGCAGTACTTTCATCACAATTGCAGTCAAAGTAGAATATAAACTCGTGGCAATATTATAATTGTGTGTGTCAGAGAGAGACAGAGACAGACAGACATACTGACTGATAGACAGAGGAAGTGAGATAATCGAAATAAAATAGTGATAAAGCCAATTTAGTGTCTTCGATCAAATATGTTTATTGATGTAGTATGCACAAATACTGCTAATCTAGTAATCGAGATATGGAGTCATATTCCTTTCGCTCTCTTGTCAGTCCTTGGATCATTTTGTTTGTCTTAATATCTGTAAAAAGGAACAAATTTAGAGCATTTTCGCAAGCTCACTTGCCCAAACAATACAATATTGATAAAATATTGATATTCATCTTGACGAAACGACGTTATGGCTACTTCGAATTGTAAGCACAAAGACATGTAATGAGTCAGTAGAAATGAAGTGGATAAGCTAATGGTTAAATTGTAAAAATGTCGTCATACCGTAACATGTAACAGACTCATCAAGGATGACTAATATTTATTCTTACTTTTTATGGTGTCTACTGTAACAGTAATCAAACTTAGGAAAGTGGTGTCCAAATCCCCAGTTCTATCCCCTGAGTACACCACCTAAGTACGATCCGAATCCACCATATCCACCAGCTAATCCAAAGCCGTTTCCACCTAATCCACCATAACCTCCATATCCACCACGTCCACCATGTCCACCATGTCCATGATACCCTCCATATCCACCATGTCCATGATACCCTCCATATCCACCATATCCAGGATGCCATCCATAGCCACCATATCCGCCGTTGCCAACATAACCTCCATATCCACCATAACTGCCATATCCGCCACCAAACGGATAGGTAGCAATGGCAACACCTACTAAGCAGGCTACAAGAACAATTACGGCCTTCATTTTCCTCTGCAAAATGAAATGTAAGTTCACAAAATAACAGTTAGCGTTTAATGTTTTGTATGGGAGCGTAGTTTAGACGGTAAACAGAAAGCAAGTTGATGTTACATTTTCTGACATTTTCAATGAATAAAGACCGGGCGTGAATGCATATTATTTGAATTGTACGGTGGTGACAAAAGTTTCAATTGTACACTAGAAACGAGAAAATAAATACAGTTTTAATTTTGAAGATTAGGCTCTCGCTCATACGGGATTTCACTGGCAACCTTTGATTTGTAAACAAAGTACATCCTATACCGTCTCCAGATTGCAAAATATATACGTTCCAAGTTTAGGAGTGGCGCTTTAGGGCGATTGACTGTGCAACGTCTTATGGAAACACACATTCATATCCAGATTTGTAATACTGTGATGCTTGAAAGTAATTGTGTGAGCTGTTCGTATACATTATCTTGAAAAAGGAATAAAGGCGATGGTTGCGAAAGGCCGTATGACCTTTATATGGAAACTTAATGGCGTTTTCAAAAGTGACTTACACTGACAACAATGATTCAGTTTTATTCTATGTTCTATCTTACGATACATAAACTCTAAACATGGCGTAAAAGAGAGTAGATTCACCTGACAGTGAATTGTTATTTTGTGTGACGCAGTGTAATAACTTAGATCAAACCATGGAAAGGTCCACTATGTGAATGATTGCCACAACGTTTCGTGATGTTAGGCAGTATGAAGAATGATACCCAAGTGGACAATAAAATAATTTTCAAACCGGATATTTAAATAAAACATGATTTGGATTTAGGATCACTTTTTTCGGTTCGGTTCTATGAGTAATATATTTTATATCATCTATTTGTCTATACATGAAATTAAAACAAATTAATTAATTGTAAAGATTGGTTGTCATATATACGCATGTATATCTCTTAAAGACAATATGGTTATACATATATTACCGATAATGTGGTTCTTCTTGTAGAACATATTGTTTTCGTTACAAAATTAAACTGTTTCGCAGTTAGCTGGTATGTAAAATTGATATACTACCAAAATTAGAGACCCTTTGTATGATCCCCCAAAAAGACTTGAATGCTGCTAATAGAGAAAAAACAAAAATAGGAGAGCATTAATATAACTGAAACGTATCTTGCGTCCAGAAATGATAATTCAAATGTATACAAGCTCATGTCTCCACATTCGGAAATTGTAAGCATGGCATAAGTTAAAAGAACCATGCGTGGTGTATAGGTTATTAACGAACGATAATTTGTATGTCGCATACAATCATTTACCTGGATGACAACAATGTCAAGCAAATTTTGAAGTAGGATCAGAAATTGTGACACCAGTCTGGCAAATGCCTGTGCTGAATCGTCGAATATGCAGTCCTTTTATATCCGTGAGGACCTTATTTTGCATGCATGTTAACTTAAGTAAACACGATGATTGATAGTTAATACATTCAGCAAATTAAATAATTGATGACTAAGAAATACCAGAAAACGTATTTTGTTTATGTTGTTTAATTGTATTGATGTAAATTTCCGTTTGCAATGCAGACATGTTTGTGTTTACAATTATGAAAATATAATCCATGTGATGGATTTGATAAATCATTTTTTATGCATTTTCCACTTAATATTTTCAAGCAACATTTTGACAAATTTAATTCATACAATGTCTCGATCTATCATGAAGAATTTCCAAAATGGAATATATTTGAATTCTATATACTTTATTTAAAATTACATTTGTCAGTAGATTGTACCTGTTAAGCACTGTCTATTAAATTGTCGTGTCGCCTAACAGTGTTACGTTGGGGCATGTTAATGTTGGTACCTCTCTTCCATATATGTAAAACGTTTCTTAAATTGGTAATATTATTTTCTTTCAGCGGTCACATTCCAAGCAAACTTAGTAAAGTAAACACCAATGAGAGAAAAATGTTCGTTTAGAGGTGTAAAGATCATGCACACGCTTCTTGAAAAGAATTTTCAAAATCTTATTTCAAAGTACCAGGTAAGGCATTCAATTTTGTCTGAATAATTCTACACGTACGATATGATTCCATTTGTAAGCGGATTGTTTTTTTTTATTGTGTGGATACATGAACATTGATGGTGTTAATAGTGAAAATATACTGTTCTTTTCCTATTGATTGATTGTGTTAATAGTGAAAATATACTGTTCTTTTCCTATTGATTGATTGTGTTAATAGTGAAAAAATACTGTTCTTAGGGCCGAGAGAAAACCAATCCTACTGGTCGATTGATGAATCATCGCAGCCTATTACAGATCTGTGTCCTATGAATGATTAGAACCGATCAGAATAAACCAGATATTAAATCATTTATGTATATAATACAATTATTCATAAATTGTAATCATACGTTTGATATATTGCAAGTAGATGTAGGAAGCGTAGAACCTGCATGATTTTGCTCTGACCAGTTGTTTATTATGACTCAAAGTATACTCTACTTAGAAAGCATGTGATCTAGTTTTGATCATCACGATATTACATGATGTAATAATAATTTCTATCAAAGTGTTGTATTTATTCCATGATTATGGATCGATTATTGTCCTTGGAGTTTGGCTCCGATGCAACACTTTATTTAAATAACATAAACCTTTATTGGCGGATTAGTTCATCGTAATACTTGATACAAATAGCTTGTGGTAAATCATAATCAACTCATTTCGTAAAAACATATCACATGTACACTCATCTAGAATACGCTTTATACAAAATGCGAATAGACTATTACTCCTGATGCCATGATATCACTAAACAATGGTAACACAGTGTGTACCGATGGTACCTATCTTAGTGTTGGAGAGACACCTCCGAATCTGGCACTCTTCATTTCAAATTCACACAGTGAATGGTATTTTATTCTTCCAAACTTTCAAAAGCAAACATGTGTCGAAATGTGAGTAAAGAAAGCTAAACTAAAACAAAACAATAAAACAACGAAAAGGAATCGAAACATATATAATATATAAAGAAGCATAGATAGTAATATAAAAAAAAAATAACAGCATTGCTTTATTTGCATGTATCTTCTGAGTGTTCAAATATTCCATGCAAGCTTGACAATTTGCATTGCCGAGAGACCATACTTCTTTTATCGAAATTAAAGAGATCTCTTAGTATCTCATTTATGAGCGTAGTGAATGTAAAGTTCGATTTGCGTGTTTTTCACCATTTCACATATAAATATATTTTCAAATTCCTGACTCTCCCAACTGTGGTGTACAATTTTTTTTAACATTTCTACGGCGGATATGGGGCTTATGGAGTATACGGAGGTTATGGTGGCTATGGTGGTAATCTAGGATATGGTTGATAAGGTGGATATGGACGTTATGGTGGATATGGTGGATATCCTATAAAGTAAGGGTATTTAATCTTCAACGTTAACAATTCTAAAGCATGTTACAGCACGGCCTCATTCTACTAGTTACACATTAGCTTGTCTATTTCAATTTCTACTGAGTCATTACATCTAGTTGCGCTTACAGTTCGAAGTATTCACACACATAGTCTCTTCAAGATATATATATAAATATATCATCGATATTGTATTGTTTTGGCCAGTCGTCTGGTGCAAATGCTTTTAATGTGTTCCCTTTTGACATATATTAGGAACAAATATATCCATAACATGAGAGGACTGTCAGCGGAAAATGATGCCGTATCAGAATTTTTGTTATGTTAGTATTTGTACATACTTCAAAAATAAACATAATAGATCAAAGAAAACAAAGGGGCTTTATATAATTATTTTATGTCGATTATCCCACTCCTCTACCCCCACCCTTTCTCTCTCTCTCTCTCTCTCTCTCTCTCTCTCTCTCTCTCTCTCTCTCTTTCTCTGGACTACAGTCATCGAGGGCCGATGTTTGATTGAATTTTCCTTAAGTTAAAAACATGGCCAAATCAAAACTCAACGTTTAAATTTGGAGTCTATAACTGTTTAATATGAGTCACAGTTCTTGTAAATAAATCTGGTTTTGAACCACTAAAAGAGCAGATTTTGAGTCATTACGATCCACTTCCATTCATCGCTCATTTAAATGTACCATTAGTCACCCATGTCAGTTTTCGACAATAATTTGTTCACACTGTTTTGTGAATTATGATGAAAATGGACTTCAGTTTTACCATTTCAATGGATGAACATCTCATAAAGTAATTTTTAAACATAAACTAGCAAGAAGGTGAACCAGCTAAGTGTGTTAGCAATATTATCATATCCACTAATTTCATATCTTAACGCATGTCGTTTAACATCACACATGAAAAGAAACTAGTTATTTAAACCGTCCCTTTTTAAGACCACTTTCTATATATTGTGCTCGCATCGTTAATACATGATTAACAAAAATTTAGGTCATACGGTGGTAACAAAGTCTTTTCTAAAAGACGCGTTCCTTGAGGTTGCCAGATATTTTGCTATATATATATATATATATATGCATACACTAATATATTGGCATTCCGCTGTTGCAGACGACAACGCAACATTTCATCCCTGCGATAATATTCGTCCCCAAAACATTCTCTTTTGAGATCAATCTTTACACCACTCAAAATCTCAATGTCTATCTGACAGTGCAGGGTCGTACAATCTGCCTACAAAAAGGGAATACAGCTCAAAACCCATGATGCCAACATTTCTTGGGTCCCTTAGGCTGAGCTGCCTCAAGAACGGTTACAGGTTCATCTAAATTACTCCAGCAGCAGTTATGCATATCTCGAGCCTCTGATCGGCAATTGCGATACGACTACAGCGATGACCTGAATTATGTCGAAAGAAAGGCAACCAAACTAGGTCCAAAATCTAAAGGCGAACCAAGGGACAGCGTTGACTTATCTAGTGTAAAGAGTTTGTGTTTGATAAATGTCATACAAATATGTCTCCACTGATATACCAAACTGTAAATCCGGTTTCTTTCTTTCGATGAGACAATTGTATTTTTCACTGGAATGTACGATAGCCAGCTTCTATTTTAAACAACACCATCTAACCAGGATTGCGCTGCTATGCCGTTTCATTCCCTTGCATTCACATATGCATGGATTTTAGCAGAGGAAGGCCAAGACAGAAAGTATTTTCCTGTGAAGAATTTAGCCATTATCTCAAGAAATTGTGGGTACATTGCATTACAGCACAGTGTGAAAAGTTGACACGTGACTATGTAATATGTTAAGTAGCTCGCGCCTGATATCAATGAAGAGACTACTTGTGATTTGTAACCTAATAACCATATTAGATTGAAAAGAACTATCCATAAAGACTTGTAAATATGGAAATGATGTGTATTTAAACTTCTGCTCCATTTTTCCAAAAAGACCACGTCATTAAACTAAATTCATTTATCTCCTAAAATACAACTCTAGTGTTTTTAATTAAGGTATTGATATTTTCGTTTTAAAAAATATTCGTTTCAAAATATAAGACAGCATAAGGACCTTACTGTGCTTTCAAATTTGGTCTCTTCGTAACTATATGTTTCATCAAATTAGCAAACGTGACCATGATCCAATTTTCAGTTTGAATCAATATTTATAAACAAGATTGAACTTTAGAAACATGAGCTAAGGATTCATCGATCAGTGTTACTGAAGAAATCCTCTTAATTATTTCCCAGGCAAACTAATGCATTGGTCAGTGCTAGACAGGAATCATGAAATAATGTCCAATAACACTAGATGCAAGTATTATGCATTTAGTTCTATTAATCAGATGATAAGATCGAATCTTGAGTGGAACATGACTTCTCGCAGAAGAATAAATTTGCATGACCCCGCACAGGCAAGGACAACATACTATATACCTTACTCAATAATACAAGCCAGGAAAACACGATAGCGAATGGGAAAATCGCGTGATAGAAACATTGCTTTTCCTCAAGATCCTGAAACAATGCGCGTCAGTCTCTAATACTGTTACTTCTTTGAATTAAATGTTTATTTTAAATGAAATAAAGCTCAGTACTAAATAATTCAATAGATGAAGAAGTAGATAGGATGACGCGTTTTAATGATCATGTCACTGATTCACACATATTTCAATCCTGACAAAATATTAGTGCTTGAACTTTCATCATCATACATGTTCTGGGTGATAAACGAATTCAATTTATTTGAGATTTGTAATATTTATGGATTACTTTTATTACAATCGCTTCTTATAACAACCCATGAAATTCGACCTTAAATGCTAGACGGGATTTTATATCATTTCTAAAGAAATTTATCTACGTTATGCGATCATACCTTCATGTGTGTGTGCGTTCATGGTTGCATGCCTGTATGTATGTATGTATGTATGTATGTATGTATGTATGTATGTATGTATGTTTGTATGTATTAGTTTGATAGATAAATAGATATACATATATATTTATGCTTTAAAAATAACATGTTTTTTAAAGTGTTGGAATAAATCAAGGTGCTATACGAATTTTATTGGCATTACAAAATGGGAATCGCCCATGACTATGTAATATGTTAAGTAGCTTATACATTCTTTCCAGTAGTAGCTGAGTTAGGGTTGAAATAATAGCGATAGTTGCATTAGTGTTCGCGCTATAAGTAGAACACGTGGCCGCTGAAATACAGCCGTACTGAATCTCGAATGACGACCAAATCAAGGCAGGAGGGGGTTTACCGAGCATAAGATTGATACTCTAAAAGATTTGTTAACTAGTTGGTATTCATTGCAGATAACGAAGATATGTGGTTACATAATAATTCTATAGTGACACAGGTTCATTGTTTGCACGCATGTAGCCTCAACGTCAGAATTCAAGAAGCAACACATCAATTAATATCCGCGTTTAAATGTTCAAGAGGAAGGTTTGAATACAAGACTACAGTGAAAGACATTACAATAGCATATAGTTATTAAAACAATAAAGTGGGCGGAGCAGGAGAACCACCAACGGGGAATTAACTATGAGACAAAAATGTGCCGTTTCAAGAAGAGCGTGGTTAATTATTGATCATAAACACACCTTTCACAAATAAGTATAATATTCATGAAAGGTCATAGGAGTGATAGGTACAGTATAAGGTACCCATTTTTGTATTACAAAAAGTACACGTGATACGTGTTAATTAAAAAGTGAACTCCAAAGCAATGGGCTCAGAGTTCATCCTTGTTCACTAAAAATATTGATTTACGAAGCTGAATTATTCGAAGACCTACCCAAGACAAAACAAACTTTTAATACTTTGGATTTGACAAACTTTTTGTGATTCCATGTTAAAAAAAATTGTACACCACAGTTGGGAGAGTCAGGAATTTGAAAATATATTTATATGTGAAATGGTGAAAAACACGCAAATCCAACTTTACATTCACTACGCTCATAAATGAGATACTAAGAGATCTCTTTAATTTCGATAAAAGAAGTATGGTCTCTCGGCAATGCAAATTGTCAAGCTTGCATGGAATATTTGAACACTCAGAACATACATGCAAATAAAGCAATGCTGTTATTTATTTTTTTATATTACTATCTATGCTTCTTTATAAATTATATATGTTTCGATTCCTTTTCGTTGTTTTATTGTTTTGTTTTAGTTTATCTTTCTTTACTCACATTTCGACACATGTTTGCTTTTAAAAGTTTGGAAGAATAAAATATCATTCACTGTGTGAATTTGAAATGAAGAGTGCCAGATTAGGAGGTGTCTCTCCAACACTAAGATAGGTACCATCGGTATACACTGTGTTACCATTGTTTAGTGATAGCATGGCATCAGGAGTAATAGTCTGTTCGCATTTTGTATAAAGCGTATTCTAGATGAGTGTACATGTGATATGTTTTTACGAAATGAGTTGATTATGATTTACCACAAGCTATTTGTATCAAAGATATGTCCAGTGTTACCTCCATATATCTATCAGAGAGACCAGAAAGTGATATCTATGGATTATATATGAGAGTGCTTGAAAATTGTTGGCGTAATTAATATTTAATACAAATAATACGATCACATCGATGTTTTCGCATTGGAGATTCCAACCCAGGTATGCGTATCAACGGCGCCAATTGCCTTGCCTGCATACACCAGCCCGAATTTCATCACGACTAAGAACCCAGCACCAAAAATGATACCACATAATCGGTGTTTTACACACTCACGTGCACCAGACACACCTGCATGACGACGAAGCAATTAATTCCCACATATTTACATAGTCATTCCAAATTCGAATGTGTATGTATGTAAATATGTATGCATGTATGCTTATATGTATGTATGTATAGATAGATAGATATATAGATATATTTATACGTTAAAAATAACGTTTTTAAAGTGCTGGAATAAATCAATTTAATATACCAATATTATTGGTATTTCAAAATGAGATTCGCCCATGGCGCAATAAAACACATATATAAACACACTCTCAACCGTGTGCTGTTCTTCCTAAATCAATAATGAATTTCCAAACATTCATCTTTATTGAGGTACGAAAATAACGATACAATGTATGAATAATCCCCTTTTCTAAACAAATTTAATATGCTTTACAGTTTCAGCGCAATCCTTTCTGCTTTCTGTTCCACCCTCCCGTCTCAAAACTGCGCAGAAGATACCTGAAAGAATGCGCGTCAGTCTCTAATACTGTTACTTCTTTGAATTAAATGTTTATTTTAAATGAAATAAAGGTCAGTACTAAATAATTCAATAGATGAAGAAGTAGATAGGATGACGCGTTTTAATAATCGTGTCACTGATTCACACATATTTCGAAAATAGTAAACATGGTTTTAGCATCCAGTTCAGTGATTGGTAACTCAGCATTTATTGTATTGTATTCTATATATAGGATAAGAGGGAGAGAGAGAAAGAGTTCGAGAGATACAGAAAGAGAGAGACAGAGACAGACAGACGGAGAGTTTTAAAGTCAAACATACCACAGAGAGAGAGAGAGAGAGAGAGAATTTTATGATCGTTAGTCCTAAGCAAGTAATACCAACTAGTTAACAAATGTTTTATAGTATCAATCTTATGCTCGGTAATCCCCTCCTGCCTTGATTAGTTCGTCATTCGAGATTAAGTACGGCCACGCGTTCTGCTTACAGCGCAAACACTTATGCAACTATCGCTATTACTTCAATCCTAACTCAGTTACTATTGCAAAGAATGTTGAAGTAAACGATGCCACAGATTAAGGTATGATCGAATGAAGTAGATACATTTCTTTTGAAATAATTTAAAATCCCGTCTAGCATTTAAGGTCGAATTTCATGGGTTGTTATAAGAAACGATTGTAATAAAAGTAATCCATAAAAATTACAAAACTTAAATAAATTAAATTCGTTTATCACCCAGAAAAAGTATGACGATGATAGTTCAAGCACTTATATTTTGTCAGGATTGACTGCACGTCTGCATTGGATCTCAAGTATTAATATTACGACATATTATCCAAATAGCTTAAAGCTGTTTCATTTGTACATATAGTAAGTTGCTCCTATGTATGCATAAACTAGACAACGAATTTTAAGAATTCACGTGTTGTCGGTTCGAAATATATATATATATATATATATATATATATATATATATATATATATATATATATATATATGCACAAATCCGACCTTTAGGCGACAGCGTCTCAATTGCAACTTTTCGGCTGCATCGTTGTATAATGAATATGTGTGGGTCATGATTGTGCCTATATAGTGAATACTGTATAGAATACTGAAAGGAATATGAAAATACACGAAAAAGTGGTAAAATAAAATAAATGACAAACATACATTTTTTTGCCGCCCATTTACTGTCGCCGAAAGGTAAAACTATGTACGCTCATGCATAAAACCAACCTTTGGGTGACCGGTCGCCGAATGGTTCATGTTTCGCCCAAAGGTTTAGTATATATCTCGCTCAGGTATAATTTATATGTGTCACGTAACAGTATTATATACAGTGTATTTCGCTATTATTATTGCCATCGAGACGGAAATAAAGTGATCGCATGTGTTGGACGGTCTGAATGTCGGGGTTCTGCTGTCGGCATCCATAAAATATTGGCTTATGTGATCACTTCTTGTAATAAGGCGACTGTTTTAGTATACTTATTAAACGGGACTGGAATAAATGGCCTTAATCCGGAATAGCGTAATGGTTTTAATTCGGACTGTATAAATTTTTAATCTTAAAGATAGGCGTGGTTTTTTAGATATAGATCGATTCTGCAAATATTTTGCGGAGAAATTGTTGTTTATTTTTTTTTTAATTTCTTTTTACTGCATATAGCAATCCTTATGTACATGAATTTCAGATGATTATACGCATTTTTATTATATGCTAGTCTGCCAATCAGTGGATTTTCCATTTAAAATATTTTTTCATAATTCACTGGAGTCAATGATGAATGGGGTCACGGGTGGCCAAGTCGTCTAATGCGCTCACCTTTATTTTATCACTGTCACTACCCTCCGTCCGCAGGGGTTCGAGTCTCGACTCTACCTACGTGGGCATGCGAGAAAGCTTGCCAGTAGCTTCATGTGGGTCAGTGGTTCTTCCCACGATCTTATTCACCACTAATACTGGCCGCCATGTAGAGCCACATAAATTGGTGTTATACACGTACACATACCAACCAAAAAAAACAACCAATCAAATTAAACTGGTTTTTGTCCTAATGTAATCGATAGAAGTTGATAACATTATGACCAAGAACATCGAAGAGTATTTTAATAATATTCTTAGTTTAATGGTAAACATATCCACATATCACGCAGATGTACCAGGTTGGAATCCAGCAACCTACTTTTCATTTTTCTTTTTGATTATGTGTATTCAACGTTGAGTTATGAAAGAGAACTATGTTATTGCTAAGCAGTGGCCTTAGCAAACGCGGGGCTGGATTTGGATTATTTTGGCGGGACCCCTGGATTTACGCAGGGGGGGGGCCTCCTGTGAGCACTGCATTTGGAAATAAATTTTTAAACAAGTTTTATACAATATCGAACTTAACATTTTTTCCATCGAATTAAAGTTACTTTCTCTCTATAGATATATTTTTAAAATTTACTAACGCTCGGGGCACCTTGAATGCGGGGCCTAATTGGGCCACATATGTCCAATCGGCCAAAAAGCAGGCTCTGTTACTACTACTATTTTCTATATAAATATCAAGAAAAACACAGCAGAAAATAAATGGTAATCATCTGACATTATCCAGTAAGAGAGCTTCTACTTCAGTTTATTACACATTTTGCTAGCCAATACGTTCGAGCGGAACATAAAGTAAAACCGCTTGTATTGAGTGAAATAACGGATATCTTCCATCCGCAAAAAAATGAAATAAATGAAATATATCCATTATTCACTCGATAGAAGCAAATACCCTCTATCGATAAACAGCATACCTTTATTTTATATCCATGATGGTAAATGTAGAAGCTCTCTGAACTATTTCCAAAGTTGTGTGGCAAAGGGACAACCAAAGGATATATACTATCTTTAAACAATTTATTGATAAATAAATGATTTCTTTTAAACGTTTGATGAAAGTTTTAGACTTGGCTGACTTCCATAGTTGCAAATGTAGTCGTCACCGTCCAATTCATACACAGTTTTGCTAGCTGTTACAAAAATGCACCATAATAGCAAGCGAAAATTTTAATTTTATTTTCATCAGTACGTGTACTGATCGCAGCCGTTTCAGGCATCCTGAAATACATATTTGTATAATGCAGTCAAAACTGTAAAGAAATACAAGAAAACTGAATTATTCGACCGTTAATTTAGCTACAATTTACCTGTTACCAAGTGAAGCTGGGCAAGATTGGGTCAGAACCTATGGCAATTAAACAACTCAGTTGTAGAAGACGAAGAATACAAAGCCATGCTTGAAGTACTGTTAGAAACCTTTTTAAATAGGGAATATTACAACCTAATGGAAGAGTTGGGGAGAGGAATTAAGAAGAAAATTAAATTAATAACCAAAACATATTGTCAAGTCAAACAAAACATATGACAGGGAAGGCAAAGAGAAAGCAATACAATAATAAATATTTAAAAACAAAAAGAAGAGGATAAAATAAAAGTGATGAAAGTACGAAGCTTTATGAGATTACAAATTAAATGGCACAAACTAAGGACAGGAGAATTCTCCAATTTATATAATAAGGCAAGAAGGAAGGATGCAAATCATGGAAGAAATAAGAAAAGGAAATAGCAGATAACGTTGCCATAACTAAACCAACACACATAATGGAAGAAATATACAGCTTTTAAAAAGAACTAAACATTACACAATTATATCACGGGGGGGGGGGATAGAAGAATACGCTGGGAATATAGAATTGTCGCAAATCTCATATGACTCTCGCTCTCAATGCGAAAAACTTATAATATCATATGAAATAATTGCAGCATTCAAGCAACTCCATAAAGGAAAATCAATTGGCTCTAGTGGCTTAACGACAGATTTATATATTACCTTAAAATATCTCTTAATTCCAATATTAATGATATGATATGTTAATATTCTATTAAATAATGAAATGACGTCCACGATTAAAGAAGGGGTAGAAACACTTATGTATAAGGGGAAAGGAGATGTAAAAGACATAACGAGTTGGATATCGCTATTGTTTTTAAATACAGACTATAAAATACGTAGTAAGATCCTTTCTAACAGAATTAAAACATGTGTCGGAAACATAATTAGCATTATATTCATAACAAAATTCTAACCTTAAAAACAGCGGTTGATTTTTTGGAAACTAAAGGGGAGGAGGGGGCCTTGATCTTATATATCAAGAAAAGGCTTTTGACAGAATAGAGTATAGTTACATACATATAGTTTCTTATATATGCACGATGAAACTTAATATAAAACGTTCCGCAAGACAGGATTATTCCTTATCGATGATATTAAATGCAATAGCAATAGAAGCCCTCCGAATAAAAATACATAACAATAAAAATATAAAGGGAATTTAACTCCCAAACCTCAAAAAGGAACTAAAAATGGTACAGCATGTTCGTGACTAATACAAATTTTACGTCCGATGCGTACACCTTCAAACATTTAGAAAAGGAATTTATGGACTGATAATAAGTAACTGGCGGGGGAACAACCAGAACTTGTAACGACACGTGTAATAGGTTTAGGAGTGACGTGTGTGTGTGTGTGTGTGTGTGTGTGTGCGTGGGGATGGGGGAATCTAAGAGTATACAAATTCAACACAATTGAGAAAAACTACGAACTAACTTACAAATGTAGGCACATTTAAATTTGAATATAATGGATCGCATGCAGGTCGCTCAGGTAGAAAGCTTACTATACACAACAGATAAAAATAGCAAAGATCTATACAAAGAAAGATAAATTGCATTACTGATGTCTTGATCAGATGTGGTAGAACATCTTTTCCGACTTGAAAGAAAGAACAAAAACAACAACAACACGGCCTTGTAGAAACCCTGGTATATTTTATACATAAAAAACATACTTGTCTTTCTATATGTTCCGGCTGCCAAACAAGAGGTCACTAGTTTGAAACTTGTAGAGGCATTCGCAAAATATTTTTTTTAATTACTTTTTATATTTATCTTCAAACTTCTTTTAAACTCTCTCCCCCAGTTTATTATTTTTTTTTATTTTATATTTTTAATTCCCGTCCTAGGACGGGCAATCAACCTAGCCACATAAAAAGGCCCACATTTGTCTTTCTGTTAAATGCAGGCTGCCAAACAAGAGGTCGCGAGTTCGAAACGAGCGCGGCATCACAATTCTTTTAAAACTTTATTTGTATTTGTATGTTTAAACTTTCTTTTAAAGTCGCTGATCCCAAAATATTTTACTTTTCTTTTTATTCCCGTCCAAAGACGGGCAATTGACCTAGTAAATTAAAACCGAGTGGCCCTGTTCGCCGAAACACAGAAGGGGGGAATGATGGTAGGGATTGGTGCATTTCCAGAAAGGTCAGTCAGACATACTTCTTGCAGTAGAAGAAAGGGACCCTAAGATAGGAACTGCGCGGCTTCCCCGCCAAGAATGGGAGGAAAGAAACATTCTGAATAACAATTTAACAAATAGAAAAGGAAAATCATGGGCTCAGGTACCCGAGTGGTCTAAGATGCTCGCCTTTAAAATTACAAAATATTATCATCTCGCTCGATTCGGGTGACTCGAATTTCGGGCTCGAATTTAAGAAAACATATCCATCGTTAAGTCCACCAACGCGTCGAATCAGATAAACAATAATAACAACAACAGCACAAACAAAGAAACAAAGTGCTTTAACATGCGTTAATGTTCGGGGTTCCTTTCTTAATTGACTCTTGCATTATGTATGATAAAAACTTTTGTTACGTCAAAATGCCATACCACTCAAACGTGATCTCCGATTTGTAACTTTGAAGAAACATAGAAATGGTATGAAGGGTTATCAGCAGAGTTTAGACATCAGTGGAGGTAACCTCATTGTGTGTAAAGTTCTAATAATCAATCATTCGGAAGTTACGAATGTTGTTGATTAACACACTTGGCCAACGTGTTTCTCATGTTATACACTACACCAATGTTAAATCTATGACCAAAATATAATGGGGAGGTCGGGGGTGGAGAGGAGGGTGTTCTATGTAAACTTTGCTATAAAACAATCCAGTGGGTAAACTTGATGGACTCCCGTCAAAAGAGATTCAACTCAAACTCGGATAGAAGGTGATGGGGTTGGAAGGTTTTGTGTTGGGGTGGGGGAACGTGATTATAAAATTCGATTATACCTAAACTCAATCCCTACTCGTACCAAATCACATTTCACTACACCCCAACCAAACCGGAGCAGACATTTCACCAGTATCAAATATATCTGGGTAAAACGTAATGAAATTATATGCAATGTTTGTCTTGATGTCTAGGTACTTCTGTACAGAAATAATATCCATTGGATATGGTCACTAGGGAAGATATTTTGGAAGTTATATTGTCTCTACCATCCGAAGAAACTAGTCGTATCAACATGTTTCTTTCTAACACGGCTGACATTAACAATACTTATGTATAGAATATTTCTTCGCTCATTAATCATTGAACATTCAGCTGAAATTATGAGTATCATTTAAGATTGAATATATTATATATGTATAGCAACAACATATTGTTGTTCTTGTTATTGCTGCTCAGGTCAATATTAAGAGTCGTATTTTCAAAGTTCTCTTTCTTGTTAGGACTCGTTGGTATTAAAAAAATTAACAGAAAGAAGCAAAACCAACACAAGAACAACGCGCTGAATGAAATACTACCTTCTCATTGGCCAACTGAAAATCAGTTATAAATAAATACAAGACATCATTTTATTTTAGCCAATGAGAGGACAGTATTCCATTCAGCGGGATCTCACACGTTAAGCGGGTGCGATCACGGCCATGTCGAGCAGTAGCGTGGGAAAATGATTTGACATTCGTTAATGGTATGATATTAAGTTAAACGTTTGATAAATATGGGTACCAACTTGATTAAGCTATGCAATATAAATATCAGCGTGTATTCTTAAATAGGTCGCGCGAGCAAGGAGACAAGTGTCCTCCATTGTAGTTATTATATAGTACATGTATGACAGGTCAATTGTAAGGAACAATACGAGCCCCTGTGGTGAAAACGAAATGTCCGGCTGCAACGATATTTTTGTCATCTTCATGCCCATGAAATGCTTTATATATACCATGCCCAACAAATCAGGTGTTAGCACCTAAATCAAGTTTATACAAATACAAAATTTACATCAAAAGTATATTGTCACTTTCTTTCGCAAAAACTTTACATTTCAGTATTAATTATGGGCCATTAAAACTAATATGCTCTATGCTATGGTCACCCATTTCTAGATTGGTCCATAGTTGTGCATATAATTTGTACCTCGAATCCAATATACATGTATACCGTCTAATCGACATAATGTAAATTGGTAGAAATTGAATTTAAGTTTGATAGTGACTGTAAAGTATAGATTCAGTTTGGATCTAATTAGGTTTTACATGAACATGAAAACGTCTTTGCAGTATCTAAAAGCAGCTTTATGACTTTACAATTAATTTTATTTAAACAATCATTTCATGTCTCTTGTAGTGAAAAGTGATAGGTTCGCAGATTAGGATGTGTGTTTGTGTGTGTGTGTGTGTGTGTGATTTGGATTTATAACGTAGCTTTAACAATTATTCAGTCATATTGCTACAATGTGTGGTGGTTTAAAGTGATGTCTAGCACTGAGGAATCATAAGGCAGACATGTAGCATGATGTCCCACCCAGTCACATTATCCTGACACTAGGCCGACCAGTCCTAACACAAACCTCGTATTGCTGATCGTATAGCGATCCATTTTTATGTCTGTAATATGACTCTTATAAGCTCGTTCTTCGTGTATCATGATACGTTCGATGCTACATCATAATGTTGGGTTTGCTTCATTACAAAAAGAACTGTTGACCCCGAATGGCCGAGTTGTCCAAAGCGCTCTCCGTTACTGATCACTGCTATCTCACCTCTGTCTACGTAGGTTCGAGTCTCGGATTCAGCCAATGTGGGTATGTGAGAACGCTTGCCAGTAGCTTCTCGTGGGTCGGTGGTTCTATCCGGGGTTTTCCCGGGTTCTTCCTCCACCATTAATACTGGCCGCCATATATAGCCTGTCGTGTGCTGAAAAATGGCGCTAAACCCTACAACAACAACAACAAAAAGAACTTACTTTTAAAAAAAATACGTGTCCCCACTAGCTTTCTTAATTGGGTTTTCTGAGGATTCGACAGTTGTGGTTAATAAGGGGAGGGGGGATAAAGCTGAATTTGTAACGTATGATGTCATATAGTTATATTGTCTTGATTTATTCTCTGGTTCTTTTAGGCTTCATTAAATTGAGGGTATATTTGCTTTGCTTTTAGACCTTTGTAGAAAAATGGTAATCTATATTTCAGTCTACGTATTTATAATGGTTTCCAAGACAACTTATCCAATATTGAGGTCATACTTCCTGGCATATAGTCATAATTGGATGTAACAAACCTGGCTGCTCGTTTTCCGTATTCTTTTCAATTTCATCTTCTAAACCCTGGGAATTGGGGTCCCGTACTGTACAAGCGTGTTCTAAAACAGGTCTTACTAAACCTTTGTTAGCCAATTTTGTCGCATTTTATGGGCAAGATGACAAGATACGATACGTCTTTATTGGCTTAAAGTTCGAGTTAAATTTGAAGGTCCCATTTCAGATCACATGTAACTGTGAGTTTTAAATATTTTGTTTGATTGAGGTTTTCTAACATAGTATCTTCTAGTAAATACGACATATTGGTTTTATGTCATTTCTTTCTCGTCAATAAACATATGCTGCATTGTTAAGTTGGAATCGCATGCCACATTTTCGAACCCATCGTCCTAGCTTTTTTAATGTAATTTGCAATATCTTAGTATCAGGCTCGGTTATGATTAATCAGTAGCATATAGTCATCTGCGAAAAGTCGACGTTCTTAGTCAATTTCAATTAGGATGTCACTGCTGTTGCTAGAAGAAGAGTGCTGGTCAAAGTATTGTTCCTTGCGGTACTCTAGAACCTACGTTGTACTAGTACTATGTATATTTACTTTGCATTGTTTGTTAGTTTTTATTTTTTATATTTCATTATATGCTATTGTAAAGTAACATTGCATATTGGACATAACCTTGTCTAAAATCAATTTTATTTTCTTCTTGATTTGAATTGTTTTATGTTTTTATTTTGTTCTGTAAACAACTAATACGTAGTAAAATATTCTTAATATGCATGGGTTATTATCAGCATCAATATTAATAGAAGCAAATGTGTTTATTTGGGTATGGGTCTATGTTATTCCCATTCCCCTACAATTTACCTGATATTGTCCATGTTATATATTATAATTTTAGTAACAGACTTTGTAATAATAAACAACATTTTATTTTGTAATCATTCAGAACTTTCTTAAAGGTTATATTGCATTAGGAAACGTTTTGTTCCTTCTGTTTTTTCCGTTTGATTGTGAACTGAGGTCAAGTAGGGGACTATACAATCTTGTCACTGGAAAGATTATTTATTTGTGCCAAATAATTAATTTGTATTATTGTTGTGTCTATTAATAATTTGGAATTTATTTCTTCAAATTATTTAATTCAATGATTCATTTATCTGGAAATACAGAGTGCTCACAAAAAATAATATTCTTAGATAAAGACATTCATTAGGATTTGCAGTGAATTAAAACCTGGAATTTTATTAGTGTTTCAATAAAAGACTGTTGGAACATCAGCATGATCCAGGTCATCACAGACACAGCAACTCCTTCAGTATTGAACTTAATTTGGATTTCTACTAAATTTATTCAGAATTTTAAATTATTAGGACTTGTGTCTATAATTATATGCTTATTTTGTATTTAATTTGTAATACCGTAAGTTCTTTTTTAATTTTCACTTTGTATTTAAGGCAAGGAAATTATTTGTTGAATTTTACAAAGCTTGTTGATTTTCGCTTTTTTTGTTCCTTGTTTTAAGAGCAAAGACTTGTAACACCAGCCAGATTCGGGACCATTTGTCACTACATATTTTTCTCGGAGACATAAAAAGTGCCTATCCAGCGTTGAGCATTGCTTGCAATTCTACAATTCATGGGGGACCTGTCAAAAGTTGTTTCAAAGTCAGAAATACAAATTGTCTACTTGGTCACGTCTATCCACATATTTAGCCCGATCATTAATAACTTAGCAAGGTGTGCTTCGAACTCTGAAATTTCCGTAATGCATCATGTTTATCATATAGTTAACCAAATGCTTCATTATGTTAGAACAGATAATATGTTCAAGCTCTTTACAAAGAACACTGGTGAGTAACAACGGGCGGTAATTATTGGCCACTGAGTGATTACTTTTTTTTCAGTGGTGGCCATGCCATTTATTTTCTAGATACCAATCCCTGGGATGATGTAAATGTCCAGTGATTGTTAAAAAGTGTGTAAGTACTTGTGTCAACTCAGAAGATACTGCCTTAAGTACTTTTTGATTTTAACATCCGCTCCTGAATTGATTGATAGGTTTAAACTATATAGCAACTTTTTAAGTCCTAAATATGTCATTACTGTATTAATCGTTTTGCTACCTTTGGGAATATACAAGGCGAAGCCATATCATTATAGTAGTTAAAACAATGCAGAATTGTGTGTTCATTGTATCGGTTTCTACTAGTCTTGTGTCTGTCTTTGGTGAATGAATGTCATGTGCGTCTTGTTTTTCTCCATGTATTTCCGGCATGATTTAGAATCGAATGTTAGGATTCCACTCATGTTGTTGATGTAGTTGTGTAATAATTAAAATTTAAACACACACACACACACACACACACACACACACACACACACACAATCTTTCAGCTCTTACCGGTTTCCATTTTGTTCTAAATTTTTCATTGCCGGCGAGATCATATTTGGGTCACCCTAGAGTCAGATGAGAAGTTTGTTTTAAAAAGTATGCCATACTGTAGGTTTACATAAGAAGCACTCTAGAGCCAAACAGGAATTTAACATTGTGTGCTCTCGGAGCCAAACGGGAATTTTGGGAATGATAATGTTATTTTTTAAAAATTAAAATCTAATACGCCACATTTACAATCTAGCCAATAGAAACGCAGCTTCAAAAAATCTGACAGTGAATCAAGTCGTTTCACTGCTCAGTCTCGAAACGCAAAGAGATAAGGCTTCATCTAACTGGCTGATAAAATTAGTGATTATGGTAATAACATGTTACCAGAACACGATCCCTAAGTTGTCACTGTCAGATCTTCACGTACAACAGTAGAGATCTGATTTTAATCAATCCAGCAACTGCTTTTGGATGACTGTTCAAGCACAAAATCCTGCTATCCTGCGAAAAGTGTCTGAATGTTTATGCATACGTGCTATACTTACATACACACAAACAGTAGATTAATAATAGAGGTTTTTGATTGATGTAGCTCTAAAAAAATTAATTTTTTTAATTCATGACTGGAAATGGCAGTGATTATCTTTAGTTGAAAATTCGCACGTTCATAGGTTCTATATTAAGATATTATGAACGTAAAATTGCATAGTATCTATAAATAGATACTGACGCGGGTGTTTGCTGTTACTAATAACAAAATTAGTAAGTTTATTGACACGTTTTGGGTTGTTTCCGACTGGACAGGTCGTTTAGGTGGATTCTTAGAAGAAATGCTATTTCCTATTTTATAGATTAGATCACGTGAACAGGTATTTCGAAATGTTAGATTAAGTAGTTAGATCTGTACCATGGGGTATATTGGGACAAACAGTCGTATTAAGACTCTTGAAGGTTCATATAAGAGGATTGAGCAATCAGATTCATTCCTATTTTGGATTATAATTTCATATGTTAAAATGAGTTTGCAAACGAATTCTATGTTGTATTTAGCTTTTATTCAAGAAGAAAAACACTTGTTTTGATTATTCAGTGGAATAGAACGAGTACATCATTTATTATTGCTCAAGAATAAAGACAGCTATTGAGAAAGTTTATTTCTTTGAGGTGAAGGTCATTGTCATGTATTGGAAAAATAAATTTGCTGAGTCAAATAAACCCCGGTCAGAGAATATGGCAATTATAAGCCATTTATGCCAAAAGGTTCTATATCACTTATTGGTGATTGGATCAATCCTATCCCAATAAAAATTTTAAGGGAAGCAGGAACTTCTCGCAATATATTATTATCGGGTACTCTGTCTTTGTCTGAGAAGTCTTCTTCTGATGAAAGTGTTCTTGTTTAGGGAGTAGAGTGCGTTTTTCTTCGAATTCCACTCCATAACTTTAATTTGTCCTCACACCTAATTTCAGGACCAACGACTATCAGCGCTGCGAGCTCCTTGCCCATTGAGGATGTTCATTTATTGATAGGCAACGACCTAACTGGAGACTGTCAATCCTAGTTTGGGTAAAAAATCTGATCATATTGAAAACGAAATCCCTTATTTATACCCTGTTTGTGCAGTTACTAAAATTATGGCAAAAAAACTCTCTTGGGAAAGATGTTTTTCAGGAAATTATTCCTTTGCCTGACACATGCGTTGGTCAGACTTTTGATGAGGACACCTTTGCTCCTGTTACTGATCAATGAAAAGGTATTGATCGTTGTGATCATATTTTAACTCCTCATTCTCTTATTTCTAATCAGGCTGGCAAATGAAATTCACTTGTCGTCGAAAATTAAGAAGATCCTTATATCTCCTGTTTGTTTCAGAGGGTTATTTGTGAAGCTGGTTCTGCAGATGTAACAACTTGATAGTTTTGGAAAATGGGGTCGTTATGATAACATCGAGACCACATGAGGCACCAGCTGGTGAAGAGTGGTCAGTGAGCTATCAGACTGTTGCTCTTATGTCATATAGACAGGAAATTCATAGTTTAGCTCATGTAACTATCTTCGCTGGTCATTTCGGAGTCAATGAAACCTATCAGAAGTTCTTGCATCATTTTTACATCTTCTTACATCATGTTCCAAATAATGTAGATCTTGTTTAATTTGTCAATGGCTGGTTTCAGTTCTTTTGAACTAGTTTATGGACATATATTATCCATGGACTTGTTAAAAGAAAATGCTTTTTTATACAGAGGAATCTGATACAAATCTTTTTAAATTATATCTCTGATTGTGAAGTAGCAAGATAAAATCTTCTGTCTACTCACTCAAAATTACAATTAAGGCAGGTCAAAAGTACAAAGGCAAGACTTTTTCAACCATGTGATAAAGTTCTGTCTCTCTTGCCAATACTTCAAAATCCTATTTAGGTTAGATATTAACTGTCCTTATAAAGTTAAAAAGAAACTGATTTGGAAATGTTTGGATTATTCAGTGGAAATAGAAAGTGCTCATTGGAATATAATTTGATTTTGGAACTAGTGTGAAATATTCAAACAAGTTCTGGATGACACCATTTGGACACATCAGGCTTGTTGGCAAACAAGTATATTCTTGGATCTGAAAATTTTTAGGAACATTTCATTCTTTTGGACCTTAATATGATTATTTTTTATTCAGTTCATAATTATATGTTACTTTTAGATTTTCTTTAAAAAACATTGATCATTAAATTCTTTGTTAAGTTTTACAAACCTTGTCAGTTTTTTTTCTTTCTATGACTTAGGTTATGCTTATAGACTTGTAACAGTTCCTGATACAGGTGACAACCCTCTATCCAACATGACTTAGTCTTCATATCTTATGAAATCACACATGTATGCATGTGAACTGTGGATTATAATCCATGAAAGTTATCAACAGGCATCCATGCAAGAGGATAGTCATCTAGAGTAAAAGATTGTGAATTAAATTGGAAACCAACAAAATACCGCTCTTACCACTCTACTTGAAAACCACTTCTTCGTGATTGTGACATGATAAATACAATGAACTGCGCTTCTTTTTGGTATTTATAAACTTTTTATTTTGAAAGGAAATTACTCGACCTGTACTCCCTGTCAATCTACAAACCCCTGGTTTCGTACATGTGCACCGAGTTGCCATTGGTTTTCCATTTCCACCAACACTAACTCAAGCTCGGCTATTCTAATTCTTTGATCCTCAAGAGCCATCGAGTTATTAATTATTCTGAAACTGTTTTGTGCTGCCATGAAAAGTTTTAAATAGACACGTATTCCAGAATGCAGCCATAACGAAATAGTTTTACCAGCACCATCTATGACACTGGTTCCAACAATTCCACTGGGTGTAGCTATAATAGTCAATGTGGTTGCGATTCATACCACTCTCAGACCAAAGGATGTTGCCATGTCGATTCCACAAATATCATGTTACACATTTTATGTTTAACAGTTCGATCTTCAAAATTCACAATTTCACCTGGGTCAATGTCAGCAACAATGTGGCTGGTAAACTAAGCCAAATCTCAGCCAAATATGCCTTGGTGGAAAATCTGCTCAGATTTTCATCAATACATCTGAGTAAATATTAACATACATTTTGAATTATGTTAAACAAACTTAAACGTAATTTCAATACACATTTGCTGGGATGGTGAATGCTCAAGTGCATGCAATTCTTTAAAAACAACATTACCATATATTGGTCCATCTGACAATGATGGCTATCAGTCTGGGCTATCGCCACGGTTAAATAATTAACAATTATAGGCGGTGACACAAGCCAATACAAGTCAAAATAGAAAAAATGTTGGGTCTTATTATGAATGTTACCCAATGCATTCTAGGTCCCGTTGTCAAACCTAGGTTAACAATGCCATTTTGTATTATTTGTGGAATCCTCGACGCGTGTTCCCCCTCATAAAGACACCTAAAAATATTTGATTTAACCACTGCTAACAGCAGTGAAATCTCTGCGACGATTGGAAATATCCCAATGAACTTTTGCATTTACAGGTACTGGTATATAAAGGAAAATCTTTCTCTAATTACAAATTCCATCAATAATTTTCTTTTAGTTTCTTTACTCCATCAGGATCATAAACTGCAATCGCTTCAACCCTGGATGTAACTTCATCAACATATGTGTTTCCTCAATAGTGTTTTTATTGACATATATCTTAGCGAATCATTGTCGGAGTGCACAATAATACGTACGAACAGATCCACAAGGTCGGCAAAGCTGGTTACGTGATTTAACGCGGATGCCGCATTTAAGAGACCTATACCAACATGTCATGCGAGCAAATGTAATTTACAGTATACAAAATAGCGAGTTGTGCTTAATAGTTAACATTTTCCAATGCCAACACATCTAGAGTCATTATATACCAATGACACTGAACTTTATATATTTATAAATTGTATCCCAACAGAAATAATCGTCTGTGTTTTCATAAAAATCATAATTTATGTTTCTAATTGTTGGAGTATTTTGAAGACCATGTATATATGCTGGCAAGCTTTCTCACATACCCACATTGGCCAAGCCTGTGACTTGAACCCAAGCAAATGTGACATGGCAGTGATCAGCAAAGGTGACCCCTTTAGACCAGTTAGTCACCCCCAGGGCCCTCCAATTTTTTTTTGAATGATGGTGTACGTATTATCAGGCCCTAAGCATATACATATGGTCTTCAAAATACTTCCAGTGTACAGTATTTGATTGTACGGCCATTTGCTGTAAAATACACCGCTGTGAAATTATTTTGCAAACCTGTGTTAGTGCATTTCACAAATATTTTTACACCAGTCTGCATCAACCAAGGATAAATGTCAAATATAATCTTTACCTGTAGAATTGTGCATAATTTACTGATCTGGTAAAATGTAAACACAATTTGATATGTCAATACATTCTTTCAAAATACTATAATATCAATCTGTGACTTTTTGCCATTTACATGTAGTGCGGTAAATGTCTAATATAAAAATACCCTCTGCTGCAGTTTGTATAAAATAATTTCAAACTACCTCTGCCACAGAAAATAAAATCAATATTCCTATTGCTGCAGTTTCACAAGAATTAGTGGTGTAGCCACGATCAATAATATAGGCCTGATTGAAAACTTCCGCTCTTTGTGTAATGCAGAAGGGTCACTTTCTTTACCACACATGCATTAATGCAGATCAGGGTCATAATGCAAATTGCTTATACAAGTAAGTCATGAAAGTCTGTTTGTCCATCTTCTTCTGAATAAGACCTTGTCAGACCCTTTGCATGTGTACCTGGGCTCAACTGATCTACTTATTTTGTTTGGGTCATGAGTCAATGACTGGTGGTAAGACTAATGAAACCACCAATTTACATGGGAAAAGCACAGATGTAAATGCATACAACCTTCCGAATGGATTGATGAGAAAGAAATCATAACCAGGACTGAAAGAATGAAATGTGAAAGAGCATGTCAATTTGTTTTCAATAAATAAAAAGGCCTTTTCTTTTTTCAAAAATCACCATATTTAATAGTAAAAATAAGCTTCGCTAACTCAAAAACATAAAACAAACATTATCTTGCAATGTTTTAAACCTGAACATGTTTACAAGGTTGACAAGTCTGGTTGAAATTAGTATGTAAAGATTAATATAGCAGTTGCCGAGGGATACAAAATGATGCACGATGGACGAAAGACAATCCAAAGCACAAAAAGGCGTTAATAGCAAAAGCTCACTTGGATTTACAGCCAAGTTAAGTAAAACACAAGCTCCTTCAAACAATGATACTCCGCTGGCTGAAATGAATTTCCAGGAACCAACGACTGTTTCTTTCTGTTAACTGATGGTGAGGAAACTATCTCCGATATTCTGGAGAAAAAAGACAATTTTCAAAATGGCCACCATGAAAAGCATAATGGATGCAAGATTCGGGCCATTTCTTTTATGTGAAGTTTTCTGGTGAAAACTCTATGTACAAATGGCCATTCATTTAGGAAGAGTAGAGAAACAATGTTTATCAAGATAGTCATTGTAGTAATCATACTGTCTGTGCAGATTGGCATCATTAAAAACCAACGTTAAGTCATAGGGCTTGAACTTAGGTAACAAGACCAGGTAAAACCAAACAAGCATTAAAGTCTTCCAAATATAAACTTACTTAGATAAAATATAAAATCAAACAATGTGAGAGAATGAAAAATAACTTAAAACTTTATGATGGCTGCCATAGTGACCATTGTGGATGTCACCTCCACAATGTTTTCATTTATGACCATTAAAAGCCTTTTGGTGAAAACCAAATGTCTATATAACTATCCATTCAGAAGAATGCAAAAAATTCAAGATGGCTACAATGGTAGCCATGCTGATTGGAAGATTGGAACTATTGTCATTTACTTTCATATAGGCTTGATAATAAATCATCTGGTGCAAAACCACATGTCAATATGACTTTCCATTCATGAGATGACAGTAACAATATTTATATGATGGCTGCCATAACAGGCACATTTGATGCCAGATCAGCACCATAAACAAAATAAACACGCTTTTTAGTTGCTTTGACCAAATCTTGATGATTAATGTAATGAATGAAAATATATATACATGTGATGATTAGTGTCATGATTTCTTTAAATACAGATAAATATGCTATAATGTTCAATAATATGTTGCTTTGCCCAACTCTTGCTAATAATTGGTTCAGTTAATAAATTAAAAACAATTAAAAAGTTTCATATTTCAACAGGCAACAGTATCCAAGATCTCAGAAAGTCAGTTTAATGTAAACAAAGAACATAATTAACCAAACTTGAAATGTAGGTCACGGTTCTACATTTCGTTGCAAATGGGTAAAACAAACTCTTAAAATAAATAATCAAATTTCATGACTGTATAACAAAAATTGTAAGGAAATATTAACTAAAGGCATAGCGATATATGTAGTCATGGGTGGATGAGACCAGGTCTTTGTGACAAACTTTGTCAGTTGATTACTGTACAACAAGAGCAAAATTGTGTATGTGTGTCCCCGCTGTCGAACAAGAGGTTGCGAGTTTCATCTAAAAAGAAATTATTACTTTTTTGTATTTTTGTCTTCAAACTTTCTTTCAAGCATCTCTATTTGTTAATTATTTATATAATATATATATATTCATATTTATTATGACCTCCAAATATTATCTCTCAAGAGTAATTCTCCTTAGGCCAGTGCACAGAGTAATGCCGATTACTCTATTATAAACACATAAATAAATAATAACCTAACCTTAACCCTAACCCTATAGCATCCGATGCTATATCAATGTATAAATTGTCATCCATGATTGTGAGTCAATAAGTAATATTCAGGATATTCAACTTTATTCATACCAAGATTTTATGCCACCAGATGCTCTTTAAATGGGATTATAGACCAATTTCCTGTAGGGAACACCTGGAATTACCTGTGATAATTACAATGTATAGAACATAAGACATTCTGGTGGGTTTTGCAATAGACAAGTTTTGTGGCTTTATTTGTTTTCAAAATCTGACCACCCTTTTCTGATCCACTGAACCCCCACCGAACCCCTAAAATTTCAGTTAAAACAATGACATTCACCTGTAATCATCACACCTGTGACACTTCCATTTAATATACATACAGTACGGTACACCTATAATACTTACAACACTGGTTGCAAACTTCCTATTGTTATCTTTTTAATTTGCAATTTCAATAAAATACAAACTTATTTTATACATGCTAATACAAGCTGACAAATTGGGACAATCATATCTCTTCCAAGTGAGACCTTACAAAAGTATATTTCCTCATCTTTTATTCTAATTATATATAAAATCCAAACAAAATAAGAAAAACATATATCCCCCGTAATGAAAAATGGACATATATATTTTTTTATTCATATGGAAGGTTGTGACATAAATAATTAGTATAATATGATAGGTCTTAAAAACTAATATATTCATGGGGGGGGGGCAGAGATTTGTTTTCATAAAAAAATTTAACTAAGTTAGTATCTGTTTTAATAAGTCTAGTTTTGCTATTTAAATGTTCTAATGCTGTAATTGGCAGAAGGGATAATCACCTAGCCAACTCTTTCCCGGGGGTGGGGGGACTTTCAGTTGGAGTGGGGAAAGAATTTGCTAGCCTGGCAAAACTTACAGTGTTGTCTAGTGAATTCAAGTTGTTATAAACAGATAGATAACAACAAAACTTGTATGCATGTATCGTTAATCTGCACTGACATGCTTAAACTTTGAGCACAGAATATTGCCAGTTACAAAATCATGCAAAAACAACTCAGAATTAATTTCATGGCCATATGATCACAACTTTACAAGGGATCTGACCCTCCTCCCACTGGCAACAATATGTTAATTTATTTCCAATTTAATCAAAGAACCAATATGACAATTTGCAACTAGTGCAATCTAGATGCATTTTTAAAATATAAATTCATAATTATAAAAAGTATACAAGTGCTATGCAAAGAAAAACGGCACTACATTATACCAGTATTGCACATATCTTTTACACCCCAAACCCTCAAATACAGTACTGACTGGTGTTATGACTCTATGGTCTTAAACTAAGTATCAGAATATAGTGAAAACTAACAACTTTTTAAAAAAATTCAACAGATAATTTATTTCCCAAGAACACAAAGTGAAAGTTTAACAGGAACTTACACTACAGTGAATTACATCCCAAATAGTCCCAAAAAATTCTAACTTACCTCCAATGGGTATTAAGTATTTCAATTGAATTCCAGTAGTATTCCAAAAGAAATTCGATGTTGCACTGATGTGCCAGAAGTCTGGAATAGTGTGGATGTGCTGACAGTCTCGATGTAACACAACAATATAGTCCAAAAAGCTTTGAATAAATTCACAATAATTCCAGGATAGTGATCTAGTCTTAGAATCAAAGACCACTTTATAATTGCAATCAATAATTGAAATAAATAAATTAAATCATCACAATATAATTGAACACAACTGACTCCACTAGACAGATGTTAAGATATGGAATGAATCATTCTGAAGTAAACAAAATATATACACAACAAAAGCCAAGACACAATAACATAACCTGGATGAGGGTCAAAAGTTCATTTTCACATTAAATTCACAATATTAATAATATTAATGAGGACTTTGTATAGCGCCTAATCTTTAGAAGCTCCACGCGCTTTACAACATTAGACAACACCAATAAGATAAAGAAAAACATATATAGTGATATGATTAGAAACACAAACACCATGAAATTAGAAAACATAAAAAACATGCTGAGAATATTTAAGGTTGGAAACAATATTAGGTCTTTAAGTTTGTTCTTGCAGTTGAAATAAGTGAGTTTTGAGAGCACTCTTCAATGTGATCACTGTGTCTTTGTGTCTAAGTTCAGTGGGCAATTCATTCCACGTTTCTGGGCCCTGGTATGCAAAAGAACGCTGTCCATATGACTTTGTTTTCATAGTGGAAATAATGAGTATACGATTGTCAGAAGAGGAGATTAAGTATCTTGCTGGTATGTACACATGGGTGAGGTCGGATAGGTATGTTGGGTTAGAGTCCGTCAATGAAACGTGGCACAGAGAACAAATTTTGTGTTTGATTCTGGATCGAATGGATAGCCAGTGTAGGGTAAAGAGCAGCGAGGAGGTGTGCTCTGAATTTGGTACTCTAAGTATGATCAGAGAAGCTGTATGTTGAACTCTTTGAAGTTTTTCGAGTAGATATTGAGATGAACCAGGCAGAATTGAGTTCAAATAGTCCAGTCTTGAAAGAACTAATGAACACACAAGTGGTTTAGTGGCATCAACTGAAAGATCTCTGCGAATGGACCTGATGCGTCTTAGCTCAAGATATGCAGCTTTGCATATGTTGATGACATGTTGGTGAAATGTGAGAGTACTGTCCAGAGTAACACCTAGGTTTCGTACTGATTGTGTGAATTTAATGTTGGTGTTATTGACATTTATTTTTTGAGGTAAAGGATGTGAATGAGAAAGTCTTTGTGTTGTAATCAGAATGGCCTCAGTTTTATCATCATTCATATGCAACTTGTTACACGTCATCTTTGATTTCACATCCGGAATTCATCTCTCTACACCTTGGATGGTAGCATCAACTTCAGTTGGGTGCCTAGATTTGTATATTTGGGTGTCATCAGCGTACAATTGGTGAGACACTGGATGATGATCTATGACACTTGAGAGAGGCCCAGTGAATAGAATGAAAAGAACAGGTCCACGAACAGACCCCTGTGGACCACCACAACATAGATCAACTGGTCTGGAATGTATTCCATTTGCAGACACAATTTGTGTCCTATTGAACAAGTAGGACTTCAACCACAGTAAGGCTGTATCATGAATGCCAAATGCATGCTGGAGACGGTGAAGTATTATATCATCGTCACTGTGTCAAATGCTGCAGACAAATCAAGATGGTGAGGACTGTAATCTTTCTGCTATCCAAAGCAGAGAGAATGTCATTAACTACTTTTAGAAGAGTAGTTTCAGTACTGTGGCAAGGGCGATATGCAGATTGCACATTACTGAAAAGACTGTTTGAATCCAGAGGATATACAAGCTGGAACAGAACAACCTTTTATAAGATCTTTTATATGAATGGGAGATTAGAAACTGGACGGTAGTTCTTTAAATCGTTATGGTCTAGTATTCGTGTCTTCAGCAGAGGCTTTACATTGGCAGTTTTGAAAAATGATGGGAATTCCATGGATGAGAGAGAGATATTAATAACATCAGTTAGTGAAGGAAATACTGGATCTAAGCACTCAAGCAGCAGTGATGTTGGAATTGGATCAAGTTCACATGACTTTGGTGCACTCTTCATTAGGATTGTACGTAAGAAATCCATAGAGACAGGTTCAAATGCTGCTAATGGTTGCCGCTCAAATTATGTACCCCAACTGTATGGTGACGACGGATCAATTGAAACTGTGGTGTCAAGCTTGTCTCTAATGGTTTGTACTTTGTCACGGAAGAAATTTGCAAATATCTCCGGAAGTTTGACAGGAGAGAAGGTAGTTGGAAGTGGTGTAGATTTGTTCCTTGACATTATCTTGTTAGTAATCTCGAAGAGCTCTTTGCAGCTGCAACTTTCCATCATCCTAGTAGTGTAGTGGGCTGATTTCGCTGCATGGACTATATTTGTGACATTCTTCTTAGCGGCTTCATATATCTGCTTATGAATAGTGAGTCTGGTTGAAAGTCAAAGCCTTTCACCTTTACGGCGGTGTCTTTTAGCAGTGCAAAGCTGGTCCCTAACACTGCTATACCATGGAGAATACTTTTGAATTGATACTCTGCACTTGGTAGCTGAGTCATGTTTGTCGAGCATTGAACGCAGGCAGTTATCGAGTTCTTCTGCTGTAGGAGGTAAGCAAGTTGTTAGGTTTGCTTGTATGTCATGCATTAGTTTGCAAGGTTGATTCCAGAACATTCTTCATTTAAAAAGGAAACAGATCCTTAACTCAACATCTGTAAACATATTTATCTCTAAGTGATAATTATCTTAATATATAAACTAAAATCACAAACAAGACTTGGTAATATAATATGATGTTTACAACAACAAAAACACAACAAACATTTCTGGCCAAATTTGAAAACTGTCAGTAGTTACTGCATCACCCAAAGTCTGCCAAGCCATTTTACTTGCAGCAAGAAGCCCCATTTTCCTGCACTAGACATCACGCTAGGCCATTATTCCAACATCCTGGGTAGGCAAGATATTTTGCATGCCTTGGTTTCAATTCCATATGATTCTGATATTATGCAAAGTATGTTTTATATGGCAATGTGAGAAATGTCCCATGCTATATTTTGTAGAACTTTTCATGGAAACATCTCTAAATATGGCTGAAATTATACGACACTTTACTTTTTCATTAGAAATGCAAAACCATTCTTAACTCCTTAAAAGGCAATATCTTGCTTCTGACAATAATAAAGCATGGTGGGTAGGAATAATTCACTTGATCATGCTCTGAGATACATGCTTTAAGTTTTGTTTCGCTATCAATAAATGAGTAACATGAATGGCACACCAAACATTCCCAAAATTATGAGCATCATTCAGAGCATTCCCCAAGAATCAGTAGCAGCCCTCGTACCTCCAATATGGTGGGTGGCACCTCAAAAGTCGTTACCAACTATATTATGAAATACCTCATCTTTCTCAACTCAAATGCAATCAAATGACAATTTTGGTCATGAAAATAATTGAATTTTTCCTTTTTTACACAGTCAATCTGATTTTCCTCATGGAGTAACTGTGCCCATTTGACTCCAATATCAAAACAGTTCTTTGTTTAAAGCATGAAACGCAAGCCAACAAAAAATTCTGACCAGAGCATGAGATGCAGATCTCAAGTTCAATTGTGTCAAGACGGGTAATATATATTCTTTACGTCAATGTAACCTTGGAGTTTGAGCTCAAATCCACAAAATCAATAAATGTATTCCATGTCTAAAATATGAGACATTCACAAAATTTGGTCAAATTTGGTTATAGAGTACTTTAAGTAATTTGTTGAAACTGTATTTGGGGATCTTAGTCTCAAATGCATGACATCCCCAATCTCTGGTTTATAGTATGTAACAAAGAAGATAGATATTGTCAGTAAACTATATTTCCCTAAATGGTCAGTGACCCTGACTACAAAATCAATGTAACATTATGAATTTTGGAAGACGATTATTGTACCATAACTAAGTGGAATCTTCTTGCAGTCAAGGTGACATGTAACAATTAACTTTAGCGTATAGGCTTGGCCTGCAATAAATAACTGCCTGTGAAAGATGGGATGCTCTGCCGGATGGGATAGGGCATGATTGATTTTTAATTAGGACCGGCTGGAATAATGGTTAGATATATAGAAGAGGCGATATTAGCGTGTGGTTAAGCGGCGGGAAACGCAATGTAGAGACAAACCAGATAAAACTCTGTGCCATGTGGATTATGTGCATGTGATCTGGAATTTAATGTAGCTTTCACAATTTTACAGTCTTATCGCTACAATTCTGCAGTATGGAAGTTTATAGTGATGTCGAGCACTTGGGTATCATGCCGCAGACATGTAGCATGATGTCCCACCCAGTCACATTATAGTAGGCTCAGTCATAGAAAAGACAGCGTGTCTTGGAAAGCATAAGGGGAAAAGAGCTCTATATGTAAACCAGTGGGGAAAGAGAACAGACAACCAGGTTATGGCGGAAGACCCAAATGAGGCTGGAGAGAGAGAAAAGAGGAAAAGGAATACAGCGACTCTGACCTTTCACAAACACTGAATTTGGAAGGAGACACAAACAGGTTATGCCGGCATGCTGAGCAATGAATTTTATTTTTCACTCGACTCT
Organism: Sinohyriopsis cumingii; assembly: GCA_028554795.2. Taxonomy (NCBI): domain Eukaryota; kingdom Metazoa; phylum Mollusca; class Bivalvia; order Unionida; family Unionidae; genus Sinohyriopsis; species Sinohyriopsis cumingii. Next base: position 51,462,610 of record CM068830.1, on the reverse strand, counting down.
ATGATCAAATTTGTTTTGAATGGATAAATACATTTCTTATAAATTTTGAAATTCTATTTCTAAGAGAAAGTATATCATTCCAATGTCATGTTCAATTTCATCCTGTTTATGTAATTGATTAAATTGTTATTTTTTAAATACGGGGGGGGGGCTTGTGTTGTTCTATTCTATATCACTGCTCAGATCTCTGTTATTTCATCGACTAATTTCATATTTGACATTGTTATTTACTCAATCTGGGCAATAACACCACAGTCAATCATCTCCTAGATACCAATAACCAACAAAAGCGCCATGTAACAAGTGGGGCATTCTCTCAAACAATTAGGGTCTTTTCATCTCCTATGTGGGCCATTTACATGGTTTGGTCAAAACAGTGAGTATACATGTAGATAACCACCTTCAGTTTTTCAGTCAAAATCACCCTGACTTTTGATACCTAAAATTAATCAGACTCTTCCCAAAGACATGCTGATCAAATAGTTTCGTAACCACAGACTGTAGGGAGCCTAACTTATTCATAACAAAATAAAGAACAAGCAGACTGACATCTGGAAAACAGGTGCACATATAATATTATTAAATGGTTGTTGTATAAAAACTGTAAGAAGAAACATTAAGGTTACCATGCATTACTAGAAGGTACAGCTTACATGAATCTAGTACAGAGATCTCAAACTGATGGCCCATGGAATTATTTCCTGCAGCCCGCAACGACATAATGGAATTTGTTGCTGTTGTTATAGGGTTTAATGCCATTTTCAAAGCAAGATAGACTGTACATCGAAGCCAGTATAAATGGTGGAGGAAGAACCTGGGAAAACCCCAGAAAGAACCAACAACCCACGAGAAGCTACCAGCAAGCTTTCTCACATACCCACACTGGCCAAACCTGAGACTCAAACCCACACAGACAGAGGTGAGATGGCAGTGATGCATAACAGTGAGCGACTTAGAACAATCTGCCACTTTGCGCCCGGAGGAATTTGTAAAATAATTAATAATGCAATTTTTTTACAGTCAGCCAGTTTGATACAAATATGATTGTTACGTCAATTACTTCTTCTTTCCAACATTTCAACTAGCTACCATTTTTTTATAAGAACCACTTTTGACATGTCAAAAGTTATTAATCTTTGAATTTCAATAAATTTCAAAACTCATTAATATTTGAATTTAAATGTTGAAACTATCCAAGTTATATTTATTCCAAACGTCTGACATAATGTAGTTTTAAGTTCAAATATGGCAATTATAAAATTAAAATTGTAAAGTCTGCTAACTGGCTGAGATTTTCGGGCTCACAATGTTGAGTCTAACAAATGAAAGGATGATGCCAATTAATGCAGCAATATACTGATTAAAATACCAACATTTAATTATCATGTAAAAAATTCCAGTTGCAACTAGTTTATCACTGTAAAAATATTTCAATATAAATTAAGGAACAATCCCTCACATTTTATTTGTGTTTTCAAAACAGGTGAATTTGAAGATCCAAATTGCACCTTTTCCTACTTGGATATACAAAAGAAAAATTTATTGTGCATCACGCATTTCAGTTATTTTTTTTTAAATCGAAGTATTTGTTTCTCTTGCTGGGAGTATACTATGCAAAAATAAGAGCAACTCCTGAGTAACATCTAATTTTCATGCACAAAATTTATTGTCATATTCCAGAAAATAACAACAGCAACAACCTCCCAACTATAACAACAAACACTACTTTTACTACAATAAAAATAACAAGAGTCACTAGAATGGATTGATGCTTTTCTGAGTGCAAATAATTTCCAGGAATTTAATAAAATACCATTTGTTTTTTGGTAAAGACGAAGTAGACTGTTATGTATACTATATTAATTTTTTAATGATTATACACTGTTATGGGTCATTTTGTTGTTGTTGTTGTTGTGTGGTATAAAGCCTTTTTTTAGCACACGATATGCTATACATGGCGGCCAGTATTCATGGTGGATGAAGAACCCGGGAAAATCCCAGAAAGAACCAGCGACCCACGAGAAGCTACTGTCAAGCTTTCTCACATACCTACATTGGCTGAATCCGAGACTCGAACCGGCGCAGACAGAGGTGAGATGGCAGTGATCCGTAACGGAGATAGCTTTAAACCACTTGGCCACTCGGGGCCCGGGGTCATTTTGTAAAGAAAATATTAAATAGTAATTTTGTCCGTTATTGTGGGCTTTTACTTTAAGATAATGTAATTTTGTTTGTAAACATGTTAACTTGGATATGAATTCAGGACATTGGTATTCCCCTTAGAAAAACGTGATCTACCTGTCCTTTTCTTAACAGCTTGCTACCATTTATGTAAACAGACATGGAAATTTTTTTCTTTTGTTATGTACAAATTTGATGGAAATTCTACTAAGATGAGAGACTATTTCCCAAAAATGGTTTATTGCAATATAGGTCAAGAAAGACGGTATGTACATCATACATGTAATGTTGTTTAAATCAGAATTACTATTCCTATCTTAACATTTGTAGTGGAATTGGTCTTTTAGAAGTGTTCAATTATTATCTGAGGAGACTTATTTACTTTAGTTACCAGTATTCATTGGAATTACAAAGTTTTCATTGACTTTAGGATAAAATCACTCTTTAAGGATTATTGTCAATTTATTCAAGGACATATTCAAGGTTACATCAATTTGAAACAGCAAGACCATTTGCAAATTCAAGACCATTCACATATCAGAACATGCAATATTGCAATTTATTCGGAACACCACTGGCATTCATGTGGATCATTACACTTTTGGAAATGTGATAGAATTTATAGGACTATTTGGGATTTAATTCACAATACTGTTAAGTTTCTTTTATTAAAAGGAAATAAATTATCTGTTGAATTTTTATCTTTTCTTTTACTTAGTAGTTGAAGACCATGGAGTTGTAATAAGACAACATTAAACGTCTTTTAGTGAATTCCTGATGACAATATAACCATCCATGCTGGAGGGGGGTAGTGACAGTAACTTTTCAAGACAGAAAATGTAACATCAATATTGAATCTACCAATGGCAACATTTGCACTTAAAAACAGCTAGGTATCATAAGAAGTATGTTGGTGAAAACCCTATGTTGATATAGGCATACATTTAGGAGGAGCAGAGATAAAGACACTTTCAACATGGCCAGCATGGTGGTCATACTGTGACGAATACCCATCTCAAAATGACTTTCCATTGACGAGTAGAGCAAGAACTTCCAAATGACCACTAGGGTCATCAGTTTAGCATCATTGTCAAGTATGACCAACTAGACATCACAACAAGTCTTTCAGTTAAAACACCATGCTGATATGACCATTAAATTGGTCACTGTGGTGGCTTGAGTGCCACCATTTTCATTAGACACCATAAGATTTTAGTAAAATCCACATGTTAATAAGAAATCTATTTAGCACAAGAATTGATGACAAAGTTCTCAAAATGGCCACTATGATAGCCATATTGGATTTGTGAACAGCATCATTGTCACAAAACTATTTGCTATGGAGGAGTAATGATAAAAGGCTTTTAAGATCGATCAAGGCTGCGACAGCTATAATGGAACTCAGATCAGCGCCCTTTTCATCTAAGACCAACTAGACATCATGATAAGTCTTTTAGTTAAAACATTATATCACCATCCATTGAGAAGTAATGACAAGATTTTCAACTAGACCCTGAACTAGACGATACCTGTATGTTAAGACTTCTGATGAAAACTCTGTTTTTATTTTGGATGTCTGAGCAGCAGTTTCTTCATTTAGGACCAACTAGACCAGGAGATGAATGCGCTTATAAGAAAAGGTTAATCCTCAATATAGTTTAGGAGATTTGATAACAAATTAGCAGTAACAGACAAATGGATGGATAACAAATGATGCATGATAGACAATCATATAACCTCTTTTGTTCTATGCCAAGTAAAGCTAATAACAAGCATAAATAGTGCCTAAAGTAGTGTAAACCATACTAATCCACCCCCTATCACCCATATGTAACTAAGCAGATCTAAACAAAAGATCAGCAGTATAGAAAATGTACCACGTGATCCACTGATTTTCACTGAAGTAAATTAAATCTCCCATTCAATACTGAAAACTGTTTTTTCTTTCTTATGATCTTTCTTCAGGTAATTTCCACTATCTGATTTGGAATCACCAATGTTTGATCATCAATGACAGATCTAGATGGGGCTAGCTGGGTAATTTCATGCTTGTTCTGAAGGTGCAGTGTTCATTTTTCAGAAAGATCATTCATCATTTGTTTAATTTGAAAATATGTGCCACTCGTTACGAGTTGATAATGGAAATCACTGAAATATATAATACACGATACCAGTGGACTCCATCACATCAGGCCAATCTTGTGGCTATGTCAGTGCAAATCCAAACACAAAGGTCATGCACCAGAAGCATGGTCAAGTCAGGTACAACAGATACATGTAGTCGCCAAGTGAGCCATTAATTATCCTGGATTATATTAATAAACACACATACAAGTTGTTGTTGTTGTAGGGTTTAGTGCCATTTCTCAGCACACGATAGGCTATACATGGCGGCCAGTATTAATGGTGGAGGAAGAACCCGGGAAAGAACCACCTACCCTCGAGAAGCTACTGGCAAGCTTTCTCACATACCCACATTGGCCGAATCCGAGACTCGAACCTACGCAGATAGAGGTGAGATGGCAGTGATCCGTAACGGAGTGCGATTTAGACCACTCTGCCACTTCTGGCCCCTATAAGAAATGAAAAGAACTGGTGTTATTTGAAAGATGGGTTTTTAGTATTTGGTGATAGGGTGTTTAATTAACTGAGTACGTTTTAATGGATGTCAGGAAAAATAAAGTATAACGGTGGGTTTTAAAGTGTCACATGGCTAAAATGATAGGACAATAGGAAAGCTACCATAATTTTGGGCACAATGAGATACACAATATTTTCAGCTGTTAAATATATCAAGCAAATAAATTTACTGTACTTTTCCAATGATAAGCCCTGCTGTGATGGACAATTTGGTCATCAGATTAGCACAGCTTTCATGTAAAACCAACTGGACATCATACAAAGGCATATGGTGAAAATTCCAATTCATTATTACGTTCTCTTTAAGTATATATGCGATAACAAAAGTTATGGTAGCCATATTGGATGTCAGATCGGAACCATTTTTATTTAAGACCAGCTTGACATCTTAAGTAGTCTTTTGGTGAATACCCCATGTTGACACAACCACCCATAATGGATACTTAGAAATAACAATGTTTTAAAAATGGCCACTGTAGTGGCCATACTAAACTTATTATCGGTACCACTGTCATTTAAGCCCAAGATGTCTTTTAGTTAAAGCTCCATGATGATATGACAATCCATTCAAAAGTAGCAATGACAAGACTTTCAAGATGCCTAATGTAGTGGCCATATTGGATATCAGATCAGCACCATTTTAGTTAGGACCAAGTAGACATTATACAAAGTCTCTCAGTGAAATCCCCATGTTGATATGGACATACAATCAGAAGAAGTAGCAATAACAAGATTTATATGATAGCTGTCGTTTAGGCTATACCGGAAGTCAGACTGGCACCGTTTTATCAAGAACCAACTTGCCAGCAGCAGAATTCGTTTCGTAAAAACCAAATGTTGATATGACCATTCATTCAGGAGAAGTAATTGTAACAAGAATTTCAAGATGGTCAGTGGCAGCCATACTGGTCGTGACATTTTCATTAGGGACCAGCTAGACGTCATGTGAAAACAGAATGGTGATAAGACCATCTATTTAGAAATAGTGATAACAATATTTTTTAAGATGGCCATTGTGGTCGCCATATTGGATGTCAGAGAAGCACCATTTTTTAGACCCTGCGATGAATGTGTTTGTAAAGTTTCAGGTCAATCCTATAAGTAGCTTAGGAGAAGTAGCAACAACAATCTTGTGTTAACACACAAAAAATAGACTACTGAAGACAGTCAACAGACCATCCAAAATCATTTCTGGTATATGACCAGCAGAGCTAAAGAAAACAACAACATAATACATGTATCTATTATTTTAAAAACAAATTTAAAAGACAACAAAATATCCTAGTGAAAACACCCACCCCCACTACTAGATGGTTCCTTGCTGGACTTCGAAGATGGTCACAAATATTCAACAGCCAAACCATACCATTTTTATGTAAGGAACTGAAGTTGTGGACCAACATTTTATAACTAATGTGATCATTACTTTGTAATGTAAAAGTTCAATTAAAATCAGTAATAATCAAAGGTTAAAAGCCTGAAGATATGCATGTAAACAACCTAGAAAAAAGGTTGGGGCCAGTCAATATGTGCATATAGTGGGCATTTTTATATAAAAAAATTCATATTGTAACTGCAGATACTTGTAATTCCTCCTGGATATCCATCATACGTGATATCATCAATTTTGCATTTAAACTGAAATGCCTACTATTATGCAAGCTTAGTTGTGAAATGGGTATCTCAGGTAGATACGACTGTATTTTTGTTATTGACAGAATAAACAAGCAACGGTCACATTGGTCAAACTGCATGATCAACCAACCTCTTCCCTACTTTGGAATATTCTTCCGACTGGCTACACTGCTGTATCCCTGTTACGTCTACAAATCCCTGCATTACATTTGCAATAATTACAATGTGCTTTCGGTAAGGTAATTCCAAACCCGCGATTAGTTTTGAAAATAACGAGACGGCTTTTCCGGAAGCTGATTAGGCCAATATATAAGCATGTGCATAACGCTCAAAGGTATCACTTTGGAGGTTAAACCTAGAAGTGGGGAAAATATCTAGCTAATATGTGGGGCTATGGTATTTCATTATCTATCAATCAGGGAACATGCTACTCAACACTGCTTATTTTGTAAGAAAGACCCATACAACAACAATATCAGAGTGTACACCTTACATTGTATTACTGGGATTAAGTGTAAAAAATTCCCACTCCTTACAACTAAAATTGTACTGCCATTTTTCTGACATGTGAAAAACCGTATCATTCCTGGCACCACAGACACATATTCGTTGCTTACGATATACATACAAATTATATTTAATAACCCATATGATATTGGGTGTAGGATAACATCCACACAATGAAATGAAGGATAGGACATAATCCCCTTTGCCAGAACAAGTTTTAACTTTTCAAACCGTCAAAAATATACTAGCCAATTTTAAAATGGGATGGGGGAAAAAAGAAATCAGAAATGTTAATATTTAATTTAATTAAGGAATTTAATGATAATAAAATACTATTATTTTTCAGATTTTATGTAATTGACAAAATAATAGATACAGTACACTCAAATCTTAGTCTATCTCTATGCTGGAATGCTCTGTTTCCAATGGATATGGTATACTTTAAAAATGCAAGTGTTAAAGAACAGCTGAAGGATTTAATGCAATGGATTAAAAGTGTGTAATGATGCTTTTAAAAGTGAGGTGAAAAACAAAAGTGCGAGCAATAGGTCCTTATATCAGTAGGAATCTTAATCTCATTATCTATTACAGTATGATCTAACATCTAATAGGCACAAATTTCATTTATCTACTCAAAGGAAGACCACACTAATTTTCAGAATCAAATGGTCCATTGCGACACAAAAGGATTTATATTGGTTTTTAAAAAAGTTGAAAAGAGGATATTACTGGGGGAGGGAATTATGTCTTGTCTTTTATTTGTAAGAGGTGGGAGGTGGGTGTTGTCCTGGGGTTATTTTATCTGTACCCGATATTCTTTATTGGTAATGGTCGTGCATGTCCTGACGGGAGAAAACGATGTTACTCCAAATAGTCAGTCATTTATTGGTAAACTACTCTAAGCAACGATACGAGACACACCACACCTCTATAATGGTGTGGCATTGTGTAGTATCTCCAGCACCTAAACTGCATGTAGATTAAATCAAAAGCCAATCTGTATTCTACAGTATGCACTAGATATAAGAATGATGCAAGTCACTGCGAGGTATTTTGGCCCAGTTTGCAACAGGAGTTATTGACGGAATAAACAAGCAACAGGCACATTCAGTCAAACTGCATGATCAACCAACCTCTTCCATACTTTAGAATATTCGTCCTACTGGCTACACTGCTAGATCCCTGTTACGTCTACAAATCTCTGCATTACATTTGCAGTAATTGCATTGAGCTTTCTGTAGGCAACTGCAAACCCGCGATTTTTTTTGAAAATATAGAGATGGCTATTGCGAAAGCTGACTAGGCCAATATATAAGCATGCGCAATACGCTCGAGGTATCACTTCGAAGGTTAAACCTAGAAGTGGACAAAATATTTAACTAGTATGTGGAGCTATGGTATTCCATTATATATGCTAACGGTGCGATATGTAAAACGATGTTGATCAAAAATAAACTTAAAATCTATTTTAGTGATATATACATACAAGCTACCAACAAAGATATACGTCATATACATGATGTCGGCTTCCTCTGCTAAAATACATGTATATGTGAATGCAAGGGAATGAAACGGCATATCAGCGCAATCCTGGTTAGATGGTGTTGTTTAAAATAGACGCTGGCTATCGTACATACTAGCGAAAAATACAATTGTCTCATTGAAAGAAAGAAACCGAATTTACCAGTTTGGCATATCAGTGGAGACATTTTTGTATGAAATTTATTAAGCACAAACGTCTTACAGTAGGTTAAGTGAACGCTGTCCCTTTGTTCGCCTTTAGATTTTGGACCGAGTCTGGTTGCCTTTGTTTCAACATAATTCAGGTCATCGCTGTAGTCGTATCGCAATTGCCAGTCAGAGGCTCGAGATATGCGTAACAGCTGCTGGAGTAATTTAGATGAACCTGTAACCGTTCTTGTGGCAGCTCAGCATAAGGGACCCAAGAAATGTTGGCATCATGGGTTTTGAGCTGTATGCAGACTGTACGACCCTACACTGTCAGATAGCCATCGATATTGTGAGTGGTATAAAGATTGACCTCAAAACAAAATGGCTTTGGGACGACTATTATCGCAGGGATGAAAGGTTGCGTTGTCGTCTGCAACAGCGGAATGCCAATATATTAGTATATGAATCGTAACTGCAAAAACTCTGAGGCATTACTGTAGTTGCTTATTCCATGAAAGGCTCGTATGGTTAGGTGCGGGCCAGCCAGTACACCAAATGTGCTCATATTTTCTTTTCGAAAGCTAAAAGCAACAAACATTTTGAACTGAGATACATTTGGCACATCTCAATCAAATGTACATTTATCAATGCATGTTTTACATCTAGATTTATCAATTTAATTGTATCAGATTTTGACATTTTGAAGTTTTACATGTTGACAAGAAAACCCTAACCAGTCCCCATCTGCTAAATTTCCAAGGTGAAAATTCCATTTCATTTTTCGAAGTGGGTACCTCATTGTTTCCCATCCATTTTTCACATATAACAATACAAACCGCTGTATTTCTTGTTTTGGTATACACATCAATATTTAATAAGGATATTGCAGATTTCAACCGTAATTGATATACAACTTATTTGTGCAGGATTTTATAATTAAAACTAATATTAATCGAGAATCTGTTTTTTAAACTAAGGAGCGGATCTAGAAACCATCATCATTAATAAAGAAATTCACTAATCTAATGCTATGAGAAAGAATGTTTTGTGAAGCACAGTTTTGCCATCTAGAGATAAAGATAGTGCAAGAAACCTTCAGCTGTGGCTTTTTTTAATAATCTACATAGATCAAAATATAATTCAATGACATCTAACTAGGCTGTTTTGAAAATCCTCGCCAGTAACTTGAGAAATTCTATTAAAATCAAAAACAATATAAAAAATAAATGATCAATGTCCGATACGGAACACTTTAAGAAACATTTGCATTTAGATGCACCTGAAAATATTGTTTCCAAGCCATGCGATTTTCAACGTAATCAGAAACATATATATATATATATATATATATATATATATATATATATATATATATATATAGATAGATAGATAGATAGATAGATAGATAGATAGATAGATAGATAGATATAGATATAGCAAAATGTCTGCCAAGCTCAAGGAACGCGTCTTTTAAAAAAGGCCTCGTTACCACAGTATGACCTTAATTTTGTGCTATACACATGAAGGAACAAACATTGTGAAATTAACCCCCAAAAAATCCTAAATTTATATACCTGAATATCAAAAGTATAGACCGTTTCCCCTGAAGTCCAATACTGAATACAATACAGTAATGAATGTGCCTATGTAAGAGTAGTCTTGTGATATAACATTGTTAAATTCCAGAATGTCCTTGAATGAATTCACATTACTCACAAAACAGTGCTTACATCCCAAATGTATATTTGTTGGCAATGTTATGTTATAGAAAGGTTATTATTACTTTTATTCTAAAGTTAGTTTCTATATTTGCGTTGGTTATTTTATTGGTTTGATTTTGGAACATTATAGAGCATGCAAATAATGCTAAAGCTTGAGCTCAGATATCAATAAAAGAAAATCATTATGTGTACGTTATAAACAAGACAAATATTAGATTGACAATATAACTGCAAAGAAAACAATCAAGGTCCGGAACTCAAATCCATGTAAACATGCTATTAATCAAATAATTTTTAACCTAAGAGTATACTTTACAACTAAAGATAAAAGTTGTCTATGTAATATGTTGTTTACAGGCTTCTCTACATCTACAGTCGTGGATAAACGATACGAGCGCAATATATTGAAAGTGGTCTTAAAAAGGGACGGTTTAAATAACTAGTTTCTAATGATGTATTGTGTTAATCGACATGCTTTAAGATGTGAAATTAGTGGATATGGTTCATCATCTTCAGATAATTATTCAAAATGTACTTCTAAAATTTTGGTAAGAGTACTATACTTGTTATTGTGTCAACAAGTCTTATTCAAACTTCAATTCCACTTTTCCATTACTTTGTTATCATTGAAATTTAAAATAAGAAGCAAATATGCATCATTGTCTCATTTTAAAATTGCACCATTTGAAGAGGTCAGATTGTATCTTCTAAACGTTTTGAAAATACGCTTCCTGAGACCAACTACCCTAATAGTTCTTTATTGAGATACGTATAAATTCAGTAACAGACATGCCCATGTCAGTGGGTCTTATCAGTGGGATTCAGAATATATATATTTTCTCAATTGTGACTATGAACTTATTTAGAATAGTATGGTGGTCTTTTTAGTGAATTAAAAGACCATGCAAATAACGATCACTATATTTAGTTACGAGAAACAGTGTTCAAATAGCGAAGTGGCCTTATTACTGGACTGCTCTTAATGAAGGACTTTAATGTAAGTTCACATATATGCAATAAATGCCGCAATCTCGTTCGATTTCGTACTTCTAATTTTTTTTTTTCATTTTTGGAGAAATTGATAAATAGGTAATATATTAATAATTAACATAATATTAGTAATGTGCCAGCTCTAATGGTGTAATACATTACCTGAATTTGATAAGAGTAACTAAACTAAGTCTTTGAAATTCATTGTAAATTAATACTATGGTATATGTCAATTTTTAAATCGGGTTACTGTAACATAATTTGACTTGAATGGATGCCTGGAAATTATAATGAATAATTGGACGTTTATGAAATGAATTAATAAATATATGTTTATTCTCTACAAAATATGCAATGTTTATCTTTCAAGCTATAAACTCACGAAACTAGAAAAACACTATCCACACAAGATAACTTTGTACGCATGTACGACAAAAACAATTAACTCGTTCTAAGGCAAAACCAAGTTACGTCTTGCCCTTTTTGTGACAGTTACCTGTCTGTATCTGTTAAGTATATATATGCATGCAAACATGATTTTTCCGGGTATATCAAAGTAGTATTCGATTCCTGATCGAACCCATTAGAGTAAGAAGACAGAAACATACACAAATGTGATACATTATTCGATTATGTTTAAAATTACATTATGAGATGTTCATCCGTTGAAATTATAAATCTGAAGTCCGTTTTCACTATAAATCATAAAACAGTGTGAACAAATTATTGTACAAAACCGACATGGGCGACCAATGGTACATTTAAATGAGCGATGAAAGGACGTGGATCGTAATGACTCAAAATCTGCACTTTAAGTGATTCAAAAACAGATTTATTTTGAAGAACTTTGACTGATATCAAACAGTTGTAGACTCAAATTTTATACGTTGAGTTTTGATTTGGCCATGTTTTTAACTTAATGAAAATTAAATCTTACATCGGCCCACGATGAGCATACTCCAGTGTTGGATTATTGGATTATTGGCATTTCCCGGAGAGAGAGAGAGAGAGAGAGAGAGAGAGAGAGAGAGAGAGAGAGAGAGAGAGAGAGAAGAGGGAGTGAGATAATCGAATTTTTGAAAAAATAAAAAGCCTCTGTTTTCTTCGATCCAAAGTGTGTATTATTCCAGTATGTACAAATACTAAGCTAACAAAACTTCAGATACGCATCATATTCCGCTGACAGTCTTCTCAATTAATGGATATATTTGGTCTTAATATCTGCCCAAAGGAAACAAATTAAGAGCATTTGCACAAGACTACTAGCCAGACAATACAATATCGATAATATATTTATATTTATCTTGAAGAAAATATGTATGTGAATATTCCGAACTGTAAGCGCAACTAGATGTAATGACTCAGTAGAAACTGAAATGGACAAACTAATTTGTAACTAGTATAATGTGGCCATGCTGTAACATGGGATATAATTGACAACGTTGAAGATAACGTCCATATACACCATATCCTAGATTCCCTCCATAGCCTCCGTATTCACCATAACCGCCATATCCGCTGTAGCCACCTAACGGATAGGCAGCGACAGCAGCACTTACTAAGCAGACTAGAAGATACTTTGTAGTTCAATGTCTGAATCGCAGAACCTGTATCATTTTGTTTTTAGGTAAAACAATTAATGGTTCAATCATTTTGATGTGACCAGTTATGTATTGTGACTAACGTACACTCGGCTTATAAAGTATAAGGATGGTAACAAAAATTAATACAAATTTGGATTTATTTCTTATTACAGCCATAGAATTTTCTGAGGCATATAATTAAATAACGCTAACCTTTATCGGCACCTTGATGCATCGAAACACTTGATGCGAGGTGATTGTGACATACCATATTCATTTCATTTCCTAATTTACACTGGTCTACAGCCAAAATGCTTCCGAAATAAATGTAGTCAAACTTTATTAATTTTGGGTCACTGGGAACGAAAATGATACTTAAAATTTTTTATTGGCTCGAGTTTTATAGATATAATACTGCATCATTATATACAACCCTTGACTTGGGAATGGCGGAGGATAAGTGAGTTACAAAGGGAAGGGATTTTACTGTAAACCAGAAATGACGAAAATATATCTTTGAATCTATGAACCCATCTATGACTGGGTTTCTTGCTTTTTAGGTAAAACAATTAATGGTTCAATCTGAACTATCAGTGTCACATCAGGTCAAGGATGATGCAATCATAACTAAGTTTACATCAATCTGCTAAATAAATTGCCCAACATCAGCTTCAGAAATCATACAGTGTCGTCCTCTCTTATTTGTCCGTGTTTGCTGTTGCAAACGGACCCATTTTAGTTTAGCCAAAGTGATCAGAGATGCTTAGTACTTGCGTGAGCAATGCAGATAACTTCAGCTATGTTTGTGCTGAAGTGACTTTTGCATAACAAAAGCGCAGTATAACCATTAGGGTTAAGAAACATATCAACGTTATGTTAGCTGAAAACTTGGAGATCAGGACAAGAGGTGGGCCCCACACATGTGCTGCAACAATGTGCAACACATATTCGCCAGTGGTTTAACAGGAAAAGGAAATATATATCCCTTGCAGTGCCCATGATTTAGAGTGAGCCATAGATCATATCAGCAATTATTACTTCTGCATGATGCCTCTGATTTGGAAATGTGTGCCTTAGAAGAAATGTGGACTTTGCATTATTCAAACATTCCATCTGCTATGCGCCCAGTACCCCACGGATGTTGACTGCCGGTTCCTGATGCAACATAAACAGCTTTCAAGTACATATGTGGATAATTTCCCAGGTTAAATGAAACTAAGGTAAACAAAAGTGTCTTTATTCGTCCTCAGATTCGTAAACCTCTAGGCCATGATGCATTTGACCGTGCACTGCGTGGCAAGGAAAAGACAGCACGGAAGGCCTTCATGTTAGCTGGAACAGATTTACTCAGAAACAACAAAGCAGACAACTACAGTGAGTTGGTGGAAAACCTACTCAAGGCATACAAAAGCCTTGGTTGGCACATGTCACTAAAGATACATTTTTTTGCACTGTCATCTAGATTTGTTTCCATCGAACTGTGGAGCAGTGACTGCAACTCAGGGCGAGCTATTTCAACAGGACATTGCAACAATGGAGAAATGCTGTCAGGGCAAATGGAGCCCATCAGTGCGTGAAGACTATTGCTGGTCAGTGACAATAGATGATCCATTTAATTAATACAAGAGACAATCCAAGAAGCGCCGGGTAGACACTGAATAACGGCTAAACTGTGTATTTCTATATACATAATAGTTTTTTGCCATTTGTTTCATAACAAATTGTATTGATATATGCCTTTTGCTGTTTTCTAAAGTATTACATGAACAGGACGGGTGAAATATTATCATGTAAAACAATGATAATCACACCTAGATTTAGCATTTAAGATTAAACCTTTAATATATGCACAAATACATAGACGTACAATCTAAAACCTTAAATATCTTGTAAACAGTAGCCAATCAGTTGTTTTAATTGTCGTATTTGAGTTCAGCACATCACAATCCATACGAAATAGTACATTTTATCTATAAAGCTGACGACTTCTAGTAATTGTAGACCAATGTTACATGTACACCCATTTAGGATATTTGTATAGGAAGTTAGCAGATACTACAGTTTCAGCAGCCATGTTATCATTAAACAATGATAACAGCGTGTATACCGATGGCTCGTACCTTGGTGTTGAAGAAACGTCTTCGAATCTAACACTCTCCTTTTAAACCCTCACCGTGCACATTATTGTTTTCTTCCAAACTTTTGAAAGCAGGCCAGTGTCGAAATGTATAGGAAAAAAGTAATTAAAAAAAATCAAGAACACAAAGATAACAATAAAAAATAACAAAAACTTCAAATATATAACAGGAAGGAAAACATATAAATTATAGTCGGCAAGGAAAATGTATACATTAATGTTTCAATAGTTTATTTGCGTTTATTTTCGAAGTGTGACAATTTTCTATTTGAGCTTGAAAATTGGAACTCTAGAGGTTTCATAAAATATTTTTTCTTGAAAGTTTATTTAGATTGTTTTGGACAGATCTTTGCTTTAGTTTTCATTGTAGGGTTAATATATAAAGTAATACAAACAGTGGAGGATATTCGAGCTTACGTGGATCATTTGTTCAAGTCCTTTGTTTTGAAGTTATTTCTTTAACAGAGACTGGTCCACTTTACTGTTCATTTTAAAATTGTGTATTAAATTTTACATACCATATCTATGACTTTTTCAGGTGTACTATATACATATTTATGCAACGTGTGTTTGTCCGAGAAATAATCGACACAACGATCACTGATCAGTTTGGAATATAAGAAGATAGCAAAACACTTACTGCTGCCAAATCGAACTATGAATTGGTGGACGCTAAATCTGTATTTACAATTTTCAATATATGTTTGAATTGGTCTCACATTATTATGAATTACTTATAATGCCTTCTTCTGCATCATATTTAGCATTGACATTTATTCAAAATAAACACATTTAATTCATTATACCTCATACAAGTAACAGCATCAGCCACTGGCACACATCATGTCACGTACTCTGGAGAAAAGCATTGCTGCTATCATATTTTCCTGTCTTGTAATACAGAGTAATGCATTGCCATTGTCTGGTCAGAGTTATTAATATTTGGCCTACAGCAAAAAATGTATATTTAACTCAAAATTTGCGCTATTAACTGACCAGTGGAAATAAACTCATAATAATAACATTACATGCTTTTTATATTCTTTCCTTATTCCATGTGAATGCTAATTTTGTAGACTGTAACGACATTGCAGTTCGGTCCTGTAACGACATTGCAGCTCAGTACTGTAATGGCATTGCAGATCAGTCCTGTACACATGGCATTCATTATAATAAACGCTGTATATCGCACTTACGCGTTAAATATAGATTTGTCGCATTGCAGAAAAATAAACCGGATTTCCATGTTTGGTATATTAGTAAAGAACGTATATATACTTTAAAAAAGATAACATCTTTATAACGTGTGACGTGAAGGCTGTCTCTTGGTTTGTTCATACATTGTGGAACGTGTCTAATTGCACTAGTTTATACAGAAATCGGGCCACCGCCGCAGTTGTGACGCTGTTGTCTTTGGGAGATGAACTTGACAATGAAGTTGAAGCGGCTCAGCTTGTTAAATGGACATAATTCTACAATGGGCATAATCTTTTAATTTGTTTTGACTGTGCCTTTCTGCCGTGATATGATGTCAACTGAAGGTAATCTGGAAAATTTACTGTGTGTGCGAGCTAGCGTTATCCATGCAATCATCCTCTACCATGTCCAGGGGACGATGTATTGATTTGTTCTTCCGCAAGTTTCGATTTTATTCTGATAAAACACCGTCATACAGCCGTCATCGGATATTATTTGGTTTGATCCGGTGGGAGAGGCGCATGGGATAGCGTTGGGCGACCCACATCATATACATGGTTCAGCAGCAAATGATTGTAGTGAAAGCCAAAGGATTGACTGTATATTGGTTACATAAATATTTGCAAAAGGTCTGAACCTGTAGTGCCAGCCAAGCCACGAGTTGTGTAATAATATATCTTGTCAAAGCGAATTGGCCCCTAATATTGTACACGGGAATATCGCTTTGTGGCCAGCCTATGAGAATGCCGCCATATTATATTAGCTGCAGTATATTATTTTCTGCCAGGATCGTTATAAAGGTAATTGCAATGTGGCAATTGGAAGTAGCCTCGTGTTCCGCAGGGACAATACTGTTTTTTGCCTGCTCCAGGAAAGGCTCGTACAACTAGAAGCTGGCCAGCCCTTGGTGGTACCATATCCCACCTGAAACCTCGGCTGCGATAGCCTTTATTTATTCCTTGAATATTTTTAATGTTGTATCGTTGTAACGATGGAAGATACATACGTGTAATGCATATATATTTGGGCAATATTTCAGCAATAACACAAAAGCGCATATATTCAAATGCATCGTTTCACCACTTTAAGATAGAAATGAAAGGAGTTACGAAATGTAAGAGAAACTAAAGTAGACCACAAACGAACAAATATGAGCAAGCATACGAGCTGTATTCATTCCCACTATTCACTGTTAGTCTGTGTAAATAAGATCTGCGAATATAAGCCTCAGTGCTAATGGCCAAATAATGCAAGTATGTATTGGCTATAGTGTGAGATCGCACCCAGTGGTGTCACATTTCTCGATAACTTATTGATCCAACCAATACATTGATGTACATTTTATTAGTCCAGCTCTTTTCGTCATCTGGCTTGTTGGTGACACTGTCGATGGGCAGACCTCGCTAAACTCAGCAAATGCTTTGCCTGACCGAAAGAAGAATCCTTCGATTACTCCGATGCAGCATACTAAACAGCCTCGCATGAAGTTATGATGACAATTTCAGTTCATCGGGCTCTCGGTCTGAAGAATGAATTGCTATGCCAGCGTCTTCTTGTTACACTCCTTCGCTCAAGTTATCGTTGTTGAGCAGCAGCAATAACCAGGCTAAGGTCTTTTACAATGACTTGGGTGGAGTCTGCCAGAATGATAATATATCTTGTGTTCGAGATACAGGGTAATATGTCGATGGTCTTTGATTGTAATGGCTCTCCCAGAGCAGACTTGTTATTATAAAGCTGCTCAAAACTCTTAACGTGATTATTTAGAAACCAAACTTGCATTTTATGCAAGATGAGTGGAAGATGCGCATTGACGGATGACTAAAGCAATAAAATCCAAATGCAAACAATATTTGCTTAACCAAAACAGGATGTTTCGCAGCTTTCATCTTCATGGATAAGATTTACTATAACTCTGAAGGTTAGTACTCGACCAATCACGCATGTACAGTGTTATGTAAATTCGTATGTTCGATACCTTCTGGTTCATGATTGTATTTATTGTTTGCAATATTTATTCAGGGCTGTAAATTGTAAAAAATATTTTTAATTAGATATTGTCTACGTGACCCGAGTCTGTCAAGAGCGAAATTTTCATGTGATAGATAAGTAGATGTTAAAGTATATTTTGATAATTATTAATAAACAACTTGATAATAAGAATTAATGGCTCCTTTGGATTCATTTCTCATTGGCCGATGCCGTTTCGACGTTTCTAGAAGAATTCAGTAACTTTACATTGGTTGGGCTGTGTTACATGAATGTACAAATTCCAGGCAAAATGAGTAGTATGATCCGGCACGTACGCTATATTATGAAACTCATTCCCAATAGCAGGTGCATATAAGGAAAGAACTGACCAACCAGATTCATTCCGATTATGTAGTCATCCTCGTTTCTTGTGTTCCTGTCGTTAAGTATGCAGACTTTGTATGACGTACCTAGACATTATTCGAGAGGAAAAACATTTGTTTGGCATGTTCAATAACAATAGAAGGTATTCATTATTTGAACTAATAATAATTTGGAACCACTGTGAGATACTCGAATGAGTTCTGGACGACCCTTGAGAACGTAACCATTCTTGGTCGACCAGCACATTTCCGGTTTTGAAAGTAATACAGAGCCCTTCATTCATTTAGGGTTGTGATAGAACTTTATCAGGTTTATTCTGGATTCATATCAAAATACTGTAAGTTCCTCTCCCTTTGGTAATTAAAGATTTGTTCAGCTTTTACAATAGTGCAGTTGTATGTAAAGTGAACTAAAAGAACATACAAATGAAGATCAAAATATTTGACTATGGTAAAACGTGTTCTAATAGCACATTATTTTTATTCCGGCCTGGTTTTAATGTATGGTTTCAGAGAGTGCGAGTAAGTATCAACAAATGAAGTCATGAATACGTTTTAAAAATCTCGTTAGACATTGTACGCTGCTTATGTTTAGATTCCAGATTCGGTTTTAAAACCCTGGTAAATGTCTATATATGTTGAGAGTACATATGCATGCATGCAAGTTCACCCGGGTATTTGAAAGAAGTAAATGATGCCAAAATTGTCCCATGAGCGTACCCAGGCGATAAAATAAACAAAAGTGTTAAGTTTTATGTCATAATGCTTTTCTAATTATCTTATAGTATATGTATCCGTTGAAGAGTTGAATCTGAAATCCATGCTCATTATATTTTATTAATTTATGCGATAAATCAAGGTAATTGGCCGACATGTCCGATGAATGATAAATTTAAATTAGCAATGAATGGAAGTGGTTCGTATCTATACATTGAAGAATGAACTAGATGAATAATTCAAATTTATATATCTTGTCAATTTGTAACAGTTGTAATTGATATTGAACAGCTATAGAGATCAGTTTCAAATGCAATATTTTGACCGTGTTCTCAACGATTGTATACTGGCCTTCATTGGGAATACTACAACGTATGGTTAATGTCTCCTTCATCATCTGATGGTGTTTGAAATGATAGTTGGGTATCTAATTTCGTTAGAAGCAAACCATTCACTTCTCCGTTGTATCGTGCTCTTTATACGTGCATATAAGGGAAAAGTCAAGTAAAAATTCAAAATAGCATACGAATACCATATATATCATAAGAACAAATGTACTAATGACATTTCAGTAGGTGATTACAACTTTTTGAATCCTTTTCGTTTGTTGATACGCTTTATATAATCCCTTCTAGCATTAATTACATCAGAGTGTGATTCAGGAATCGTTCAATTTAAACGATGTTTGTTTAGTATGATTGTCATCATGTATAATATATAGTCCATGTAGAGACTAAAGGTTGTGAGTATAAAGATGAATATGGAAACAGGGAGAGAGAGAGAGAGAATAGTGTACAATAATGACTAAAAAGACCTTTCATTTTCTTCCATCAAACATTTATTCGGGTAGTGTCGACAACTAAGACTACGATTCAGGTAGGGCGTGATTTTCCTTTCTGTGTCGTCCCAGTTTTTGGATTATCTGTTCTTTATATACCTTTAAAAAGGAAATGAATTAAGAGTATTTGCGCCAGTTGACTTGCTAAACTAATATAATATTGCTATAATAATGTTGCGTATTTTGAAAAGCGATTTGTGTTGTTACTCTGAACTGTAAGTACACATAAATGTAAATAGGCAGCACAAATTGAAAGGATCTTGCTAGTGTGTAACTTGCTCAATGTGGTTATGCTATACAATGGTTTAGAAATGTCTAGGACATCTACTGTAACTATATCCTGCATTAGGTAAGTGATGTTTATGGCGTCCCAGATGGTGTCCTCATATACACCGTCGAATCCTCCTAATCCACCAAAGCCCAAGCCACTTCCACCTCTTTATCCAAAATATCCACCATACCCTCCATAGACACCGTATCCAACATAGCCACCATAACCAATGTAACCATAGTAGCCACTCAGTAAGTAGGTAGCAACGGCACCAACTACTGTGCAGCTAAAAGTGGTCGTGTGCTAGTGAGCGACGTTCATAATGCTATTACATTTTCTGATTAGCTGAATGAAAGATATATGTGTGTGTATATATATATATATATATATATATATATATATATATATATATATATATATATATATATATATATATATATATATATATATATGTGTGTGTGTGTGTGTGTGTGTGTGTGTGTGTGTGTGTGTGTGTGTGTGCAAACAGATCAAATGGTAACTAAAAATGATACATGCAGTTTTATGCTTGATGATTGTAGTATGTAACCTACATTTGTTTTTGAATGATGACCGTCGATTAGTAAATAAACTGTGAATTTCCTCTGGAATGCTGAAGTATTACTTCAGTGTGATACAGTAGCTCCAAATAGAAAATACAATTAATAGTGAATGAAACTTTCGGATCCCTCTTTCTCAAACAGTACTCCTTAATTCTCGCTAGTGTGTAACTAGTAGTGTAGTGTTCATTGCACTAGTATGTCTGCTTTGAAACATTCCAACGTAATCAAAACGACAAAATGACACATTCAATTTTACATATGTAACGTTTAAATACGTCTCCTTTATTTATGTCATACACGCATTATCACTGATAGGAAAAAATGTTCGTTTGTTTCTAAAATTCAGTAAATAAACTATATGTGTATTGCGAATTTTATTCAGGTGCAACTCATATAAAATTGCCTTAAGACCTTTATTTGATATTGTATACGCTGAATTTCATTAGTCTTTAATATTGTAATGCAAAGTGTGATTTGGAAGTTATTGATCAAATACGTCTTATCGTTCACTCTGTTGCAATTGTGTTAGAAAGATAGTAATCAAGATGAACTACTTACACAGATAATGATAGTATTTTTAAATACAATGCAAAGCACACAAAAAATCAAAACGACTAAATAGAGCATTAAACATTAAGAATGCATTGGTATTTGATTTGTAATTATGTTTTATTGATCACTTGAGTAAAGTACTGATTGTTGTTTATTTCTTAAAAAACGTGATTGTAATATAATATAGAAGAGCAGGGATTGTTTGTCATATATGCACATTTATAGCTTTTAAAGGTAACTTAATGATATAGCGCTAGTTCACCGAAGGTATGGTTCTTCTTATATAACATTGTTTTCGAAATTCGATCGTAGATAAAATTACTATTGACCAGACTTTAGTGCCAATGTTGTAAGGCGGACAAAAAGAGACGGAAGTGTTATGAGAGACATGTGTATTTAAGTACTTAATTTTGTATTTACTTTAATTCAAGAGCATCAGAGTTGGAACATAATTGAAAAGTGGGAAATAATTCATTGATTTATGAATTCTTCTCTCCATATCGTATGAAATTGCCAGATATGTCCAAATTAAATAAGCCGTGTATTAAATAGGTAAACTGTGAACGTTCATGAACACGTCCATTCATTTCATTTACCTGATTGATATTATGTCAACAAAATCTACAAGAAAGACAAGAAATTTCGACAACGGACTGGTAGTTCACTGTGCTGCAATTATGGCATATGCAGTCATTATATGCTAATAAAGAACATATTTTAAACACGACGCTTGACAGTTTTTAAATTACCTAACTTAAAGATTCTGTATTACATAATTTAAAACAAAGGTGGTAATTTCCTTTTTCTTATACAGTGGAGCAAAGCTGTAAAATGACTGATAAACGAAATGCATTTGTATGGGTCTTCCGTACAATACTTGCATACCTGTTTAAACATATATATCTGCAAAACAACGAATCGGACTATCATCATTCACCTTGCACGCTACACTAAATCTGTATTTGTCAATTGATGTCGCTAGTTTATTAAAAGCTACTAACTTATTATGTCGACTGACAATGTTTATTGACTGACAATGTCCCATTGCGGCTTCTTAATTTCAAGATAAACCGCGACCTTACATCTCGGTTTCTAAAGTGTCTACAAAATTAGTATTATGAAACTATTATTCTTATTATATTTTGTATAAAATACGGGTTAAATCTATTTAGACTTTGCACGCTGCGTTTTGAAGTCATTAATACAAATATATCATAATATTAATAATCAAGAATATGTTAGTCGTGAACAAGTTGAAAAGATGCAACGCATTATGCAAAGTGGGACAACATAATAAAAATCGGTATTTTGAGAAAGCGTTTGAAGGAATTAATTGGTCCAGTGGTCAAGCTCCTTTAAGGTTCCAAAACCCCGGTACAGTTATGCATACATGCAAGTTCTCGCGGGTATATCAATATAGTACCCTATGCAATATACAAAAACTGATTCAGTATTTTGTTTAGATTTGAGACTATAATGCTTATCCAATTATAAATGGGATATATTCTTTCGTTGAAATGGTCAACATGAAGCCCATGTTCATTGTATTATAATAAGCTGTGTAATAATATTATGGCAAACGTTTTACATGGCTGATGAATGATTAATTTAAATGAGCA
Organism: Sinohyriopsis cumingii; assembly: GCA_028554795.2. Classification (NCBI taxonomy): domain Eukaryota; kingdom Metazoa; phylum Mollusca; class Bivalvia; order Unionida; family Unionidae; genus Sinohyriopsis; species Sinohyriopsis cumingii. The sequence goes on along the minus strand of CM068830.1, from coordinate 51,439,416 downwards.
TTGAATGGAAGTGGCTCGTAGGTCAACATGGAATAATGAACCAATGAATCATTCAAAACTGATGCAAAATGAGCTTAATTTGAAACAGGCGTGACATATGTTGAACAACGGTAGGATCAAGTTTTAAACGTTCTGTTTAGCCATTCTCCATAGAAGTAAACAATCAAACTTTCCCTGGCCTTGCATGCGCATACATGCGGTTTACATGATGTTACTGGAAATGATATTTGTGGAATCTATATTTCCAAGATGTAACACATTATTTTTCTTGTTGATGGGCTCTCTTTATACGTGTATATACGGAAAAAGTCAAGTAACCTATAAATTTCGTACGAATTGAATCATGACAAGGATAAGGAAAATTTGTTTCTTGCATCTCAATAGCAGATTATAAGATTTTATAACTTTCACTGGTTGTTATTATTGAATAAAACGTATCTAGCAATATTCAAATCATTATATGCTTCCAGAAACAATCAGTTTAAATTATAATTGTTTTGCATAATTTTCATCAAGCATACATAGCAGGGAAACGTACAATCGAGGTCGAAATTAAAATAATGACTATGGAGACAGAAACAAAAAAAGATAGAGAATTAAACGAATAAAAACATCACTCGAAATCCATTTTTATATTCTTCACACAAACATTTTATATTGGGAAGTATATACAAATACGATTTTAACAACGAAGCAGGTAGGACATGCTATTCCTTCTGTTTTGTCTCAGTCTTTGAATCTGTCTGTTCTTTTTAATCTTTGTAAAACGTGAAATGTTAAGAGTATTTGCAATAATAGTACAATCCTACATCTAAACACCAACCTTTGTCTTTCTGTGTTTCACTGCTGCTAAAATATGTATATAAAAAATTTGGATAAAACTACAAACATGCTTATTTCTGTTTTATATACCGATGAGTTTTGTTGAATATATATATATGTGTGTGTGTGTGTGTGTGTGTGTGTGTGTGTAAGTAAACATTTTTAATTCAGTATGCCTGATTAAACTAGCGTACATACTGTAACGTTTCAGGGAGAATATGACCTATTTTTCCTTTTTCCTGTGTTCCTGTCTTGAAAAGTTTCATTATCTGGGCAATTCATGAAGATTTGATCACCATCGACAAATCATGTTCCACTCATGTATTGTCCTCATTAATGGAAATAAAAGTATTAGAAATATATTCAAACAATTGCCATGTTATTTTTTATATCCTATCCAGGAATGACTTGAGCCATAATTTTGCAGTGAGATAGTGAAGAGGATTTTCATCAATCAAACTTGTCGAAAGTAGAAGGCCATGCTACTTAAATTTCTTTGTGTAGAATACAATTACGCAGTATTGCTATTTTCGTCAAGTCCGTTGTTGAAACTAAACTTGTTTAATGGTTGAGATTGGGGTCGTAAGCGATGTATGATAATTGCATAGTCGTTTAGATTGCAAGATGGCAAGCATTGCAAAATGAAATATATGTTGTATGGTCTTGCGTTTAATAAATATAATGTGGTAATACATATATTGTCCCTTTCATATGTTTTCTTCCAAATATTCAGCATTCGGGTCTTGATACTGTTATATATGATCACTGTTCTTAAAACAAAAACGCATCAATGAATATGGCTTTGCAAATTAATTGTAATTTCAAGCATTTCAAAACTGATCATGTGTTCCCTTTAAAAAAGAGTTACAATAGGAGTAGAAATAGGGTTGACGTAATTGATAGTAGTATAACATGGTGTTGACGGACTGAGTAAATGTTATTGTAGTGCACGTAGTAGCAGCATCAGTTACAATTGTCGCAGGAAACCAATGCGGCGGAGGAAGGTGACGAGGCAGAAAATTAATAATATAAAGCGTTATGCGGATTGGTACTTCTTTCAGATAAGGAAAACCCGCGGTGATGTAATAATTATATATTCTAGCTAAAGTGACAGCTATTTGGTTTACATGCATTAAGCCTGACCGCTAGGAATAAAAAAGACAATAACGTACATCCCTGTGTAAAATTCAGATGTAGGTTTGAATACGAAGTCAGGGCGAAACAGATTAAAATAATGTATCATTATTTAAATTATTTAATATGTATAGAGGCTGGATCCCAAACCTGGTTTTATCTATGTGTCACAAAGATGCCATATACAGAACATTATGATATATTCTCAATCATAACACACACCATCCATAACTAGTTATATCCCATAGAAATAATGTGCACAATATAACGATCACACTTTAAAAACAACAGTACAGACGATATATCTCCATTAAAGAAAGAGTTTTAAAGAAAAAACAAACAAAAGCAAAGGTCTCTGTAAATTGAGCGTCACATCTGAAAGTGAATCAGTAGAGCGTCAATTATAGGCACATTATGCACAAGATGGTAAAAATCATAAATTGAGACAATATATCACATGAATAATAAGCTAATGTGTCCAACTGTATGAATCACACAACGAATATTTCACGTATGACTTCATTTATATGTGGAAACTGGTCCGTAATGATTTGACAGTGATTCAAACTTAAGGAAAGACCGATTCAAAGCAATTAAAACCTTGACTTTCAAGGAAATGTATTGGATAAAAAATGATATTAGTGATGTCACGTTAACAATTTGTAGTACGCTATACTTGTGAAAGACAGACAGCAATTTACAAATATTAGAAAAAATGTAAAACAAAATAAAAAAAAACTCACTTCCGCTGTTTGAGTGGAAACTAGAATGCCTGACTTGGATGTACCCATTCTATACTGACACAAGAACCATCAGCATTCTCTTTGTCAGCGTTGTTTAAAGATAGCATAGCTGAATGAGCGGTAGCCGCTCTGCACCTCTTAATTAAAAACAAAACCAATCAAAACATTCTTTGAGTCACATGACATTACGAACTTTGCTATTTGACGTAGTTAAGTGTTACATTACAGTAAGATTGATTGTACAATTAAACCACATACAGTAAAATACTCAGAATACAAATACCACGTGAACACAAATACAAAACAATGTCTTCTTCATCATTTTGTTTGCTTGGCATATGAATTTTATCATTTCTTTCGGTTAAAAGACGTTTATATTGATATATAGTTATTTAACACAATTGCAATAGAATCGATGATAAAATGTATTTGATAATATGTTATAATTCATAGTTTGCACAAGGACATTAACAACTATTGAAATTCAGCGTGGAAAATGTAAAATAATTGCAAATATGGCTTTGGTACACGTGTAAGTCATTCTATAAAAATGCTAATGAACTTGCATTATATCCGAAGATGATGACTAGAAATCTAATCGCTAATGTTTAGGCAATTATGAGTTATTTTCTTAACGACGTCTGATATATCGAGTGAACTGAATTGATTCGGTATGTAGTCGTTGGGCGTCGAAACCCTGCCAGAATGCCAGAAACAGTGCATCCACGCTAGAATTAAGACAGGTCGCATTAAAATCAAATTATTTTGTAATTAATTTGAGTTTAAATTACTGTCAGTAATCAGACCTCTTAATAAAAAGCGTAAGGAAAAAGAAATTGGTAATGTTTCAAAGAAATATATGCTATTTTTTTCACATTTCAATTTTTAATTTAATTAATTATGCGCATGAATATATTATGCGAATTACATGATTTCATTTTGTGATTAAAGGGTGAATGACGCAAATGTCTTCAAATATTTTATTTCGTACAATAGCGCATAACTATCGAATTTATCACAAGCAATCATCCTCACCTTTTACACAATGTTTCAAAACATATTTTAAGATGGTTTTCATCTATGTACTTGCAATTGCATTAAATCATTAACTCGTTAATCATCATCAGATCAGTTTGAATTTACAATTTTCAAGCAAACACGAATATTCGAAATGTTTGTAGCTAAAAGGGCAACTTGACCTTTTTAACTACGAATGTCACCAGTTTAGATAAGAGATTTCTCTAGATATAATATCAAACTATTAAATCTGGTTTCCGTGACAATGACTAATGACTAAAACATATAAATCTACATCTATCAACATTTGTAGTGACAGAATGCTGACAGGTTATTGGCGCATCAATCTGTATATTATCGAAGCGTGTTAACTATAATCAGTAATGTCTCTAGTCAAGTAGAAAGGAAAAGGCATAATCCACACCGTGTTACTTTAAATTGATAAATCGTCTCCCCGCCGTTTTATATTCTTGTCGTTTTAAATGATATCAGATCTTTAGACTTACGGTAAAAGTTACTCAGTATATATTTTTAATCTGTTTAATGCATACCATTTACTTGTTTGTTTGTTCTGAAAACATGATTTAGTAAAGGAAAGCTTATATAAGAGAAGGTAAAGTAAAACTACAATAATTGCTTTAGTGGATAATACTCATCATTTCTACTAAATTAAAAATTCACGCAAACTTCTTAGTCTGGCAAACCATGAAAGAAAGTGTATAATGCAACGGTTGGTAATGTAGTTGTGCTCCTTGATTAAGTCTTTGATTAAGTCTTAACTTTGACCAATAACACAAAAATGTAAACATTTTAGATACATAAACGTCACAATGAAACAAATCTGCGTTGTTACTGATTTCACTTTCTAAACTCCACAACACCAGAACATCCGGCGGACTTTACGAGAGAAAGTCTGGGTATATGTAGTTTTCAGTAGATCTGATTTATGCGCGAGCATATCTAGGACTCACTTTCTAACCATAAGATGAGTTCAGTTTTTTCTGACCTATATAAATATGCAATATTTTATGTATCAACTCTCTGCAGGTAAGACGAATCTTTTGTTTCCGTGTGTAAAATTATAGGCTGACTATAGACTATACCTCCCCGGTTTTTTGTAGCCCTCTACCGATTTCAAAAATGGAAAACTTATGGTGATACCAAGTGCACAAGATTTAGTCAATTCATTCATTGATTTACAATTTTTAAACCGAATGTGACCTGATTAGTCCTAAAACTAGCATCTTCCGCATCTTTCATGCTTAACGAACTTTCCATTCCGATACGTCGCTATGATGCGTACACTATGGGCGAGTCTCTTTTCCTCACACAACATTGTGACGTAATTCATCCTATTCGCTGACCACCGGATAATTCCGTAAATTACCTTAATAGTGAGAGTTTAGAATTATATCACTTTGCAAAGCATGAGCAAAGACATTACACCGTTTGTTAAATCCACGGGAAAGGCAAATTTGTAGTTGTAGTTGCTTCATTTGGGCATTGTAAATATAAGAAGCAGACGACACAGAATTTTCCTTGTACATTCATGTGCAGTCCTTCGTACACCCATTCAATGATAACGGACTTGTCCAGGAACTGGAAATGACTGGCAAGCATGGTCGTCTTTTATACCGAAAACCGCTTAATTTCTGAGCATGTTTAATCTCGTGTGTGGTTTTCGTTTTTTAAAACAACTGGGGTGGGGGTATATTCAGACTGTATTCATGACTCTTATCCATCATTTAAGCTCATATAAATGAAAGACTTTTACAAAAATTGAACCGAATTACATTTTAAGTGTCTTCAATGTGTGAAGTTTAACTTACAAGTGATCTCAATAGGGTTGGCGTAAAAGATAAATATTTCGACATTAGCTCTTAAGAAATACTCGAACTATTTCTTTCTGTTCATGTTACTGCTTCAACAATGGCAATGCTACCATCAATCAAGTCGAAATAAAATGTCGTGCGTGCACGTAAAATGTCAGTGATTTGATTCCTCTGTCTTTATAAAATGCTAGATATTTGTTTAAAAAAAACATCTTTATGTACACGACACCACGCTGTACAATAACGCTTACCAGCATATAAATACGGATAGATGAGTTGATGGCTGGACGGATTTTTGAGTGGATATATGTGTGTGTGCTTACAAGCTGCACGATGGGTGGGGCAACACGCAGACACGAGTTTCAATCTCAGCAGAGTCTGAATTAGACCTTTCTAACCTATATGGTAATATATATATATATATATATATATATATATATATATATATATATATATATATATATATATATATATATATATATATATATATATATATATGTGTGTGTGTGTGTGTGTGTGTGTGTGTGTGTGTGTGTACGAAGCAGATTTTGTCAGTTCACCACCTGTTGATATTCTCCGTTGAGTTCACAGGTTATGAAGTCATTTACTTAGTAGAGAGGGCATGGAGGGTAATCCTGCATACAAAGCAAATGTGTTGTAATCGTTTTATATGCAAACCGATCACTCAGTGCATGTTTAAGACCCATTCAGTAAATAAATCATCGTCGTTTCCTTGAGACGTGTTCCGTTACATGGTACCTCATGATCCTTGATGCTAGGTGTTAAATTTTATGTCTGCTTGAACAAATGTATTTCCACAAAATGTCCAAAAACCACAAAGCGCTCACAACTAGGATACGAAAACCACGTTTGAATAATCACAAAGTTGGATAAATTAATCAAAGCAAAGGAAAAGAAAAAAGTAAAAGGTTTTACCACAATTATATCATCAACATTTTTTCCTCTATAAAACAAGTCTCCTTGCCGCGTCATCTATTTCAGAGAGTTCAGAGGGTACAATAATTGCAAAGTAAAAATATTGTCTCAAAACAGTGAAGGATGCTTTCTGTTATGGCATTTGAAGTATGCTGCATTCGTCTCAGTAACACAAGCATTCTGCCACACCACTACAAAACGTGGAAACATGCATAAAGATTTATAGCAGCTGCATAGTTTTGTTATACAGAAGCAAGATAAAATCATGAAACTTGAAAACCTAACTAGAGGAGAAGGTTGAACCAATTGCCAACTCCCAATCAAAAATGTTGAGAGCAGTGAAACTTGACAAACCAGATAAGAAACTCAAACGTGAATGGTATATTTAGAAGTGGTTTATACTTGGGTGATTACAAAGGGAGGTTTACTCTTTATTACGGTTTATGTATGTATGTATATATATATATATATATATATATATATATATATATATATATATATATATATATATATATATATATATATAACACGGAGATGTTTGTGCGACTAGACCTAACATAGTTAAATCGCAGAGCTGTAAATATGTCACAGATTGCGACGCTATTCTGCTACTGACTCAACGGCGTTGTGTAAAATCTCGTTCTTTTAGTACACTCAGTGTCTGACATGAACGGATAAAACTTCGCAAATGCAGTTTTTGAAGATAGATAACATTCTTGAAGGAAATCATGTAAAAGCTTTGCCAGATCCTCTTTTCCGCTAAGATAGATTTATCATATACGTACATCGATCATTGTTTTCCATTTTCCTCAATCACAACAGTCGCTTGACGCTCACCAGAAACAGACAACAGACAACCTTTCTCAGAACAATGGTCATTTCCCATGCATTTGCAATCTTGTTCAAATGATGAAACCAAAAATCGATCTAGAGAAGTACATTTCGCTAATTCCCTTTCAGCAGTGTCTTCTGAAAATTTAAAACTGAATAGAAGACTTCGACAACGTGTTTATGTCATTCTGACTATGTTAAGTGTAGGACGTTTAGGAACGTTATACATCATTTGAATGGTTATGACTCTGCTAGAATATAAGAAATAACAAATCTGACAACCGTGGAGAAGCACGAAAGTGTTCAATTTCCCGTATACGATATCGTTTAGAATCAAACAAGTTTTTTATGAAGATGTTTATTGTCTCCACTAACAGGAAAATATCAATATAGAAGAGTAATTTTCTAACGTTATTGAACTGGTTTGGTGAATGAGGTTAAGTGAATAATGTTATGACGAAAATGTGTACACATGGTGCATGAAAGTTTATAAATCGATAAATCACAATTATTGTAGACCAGAACCCGGCCAGTGAATAGTGGTTTTCTCCATATATAGCGAACGTTAGATCGAGCATATTTTCCAGATACGCAACAATGCAACTGAACATTAGGAAAGAAGAGTAAGACTCAAAGTACAATCTATTCAGTGAGATCGGAAAAGTACGGATACTATAGAGAAAAATGAACGTTTTGAAGAACTATTCCAATGTGAAAACTGACCCTGTCCCATATATTGGAAACGTTTCTCCAGGACTGCCAAATTCACATGACGTAAAGGAACACTTAAACTGTCTCGACCTCACAAAAAGTTAAACACACAAATACGTATGCATAAACACACAGCCTCTCTCCAAAAGAATGAAATTATCAATGTTAAATATCCACATATGTACCATTGTAATTTTTCTGAATGATGTTTGTATTCCCGAACCCTTGAACCTCAACTACATGCGTTTATAGGGCAATGAATGTCAGACTCAGACTGGCAATGGTAACATTTGACGTCTTGCAAGCATAAAAGAACTAAAACGTTAAAATAAGCAGAACAGTATTTTTGGTGTTCAAAATGTCCAATATGTTTTATATATTCATTACAGGGAGATCTAGTCCGACTTTATTTTGACGCTTACCATCCCATTTGACATTGTTTAGTCAACATAAATATCTAACTCTCAAAAATAGTATAAGACTGATAGGAAAATCCGACTATATTAAAATCATATATGTCAAGACTTAACGCACAGTATCGCCTACATACACACACGTTTAAACAGACAAAGAATCCAGAGATATGGATACATTGTCAACGAGCTGTTTACTTATGGATAAGGATAAACATTCTACAAGTCGATTAACCAGCACCTGCTCGTTCATAATTTGAATATAAGAATACTGGAGCAGCTATAGTAGATCGTATCAACGATGTGTGATGATCCGCAGGCACATATTCAACTCGCATATACCTTTTATTTCATACGATTAAGGACGACATGTATATAACATCTAAATCAGCAAAGGAACGCAAAGAAACGACCATTTTTATTGCTTTTCTCTCTCTCTCTCTCTCTCTCTCTCTCTCTCTCTCTCTCTCTCTCTGAGACTGATTGTGTTTATGTTGTAATTTAACTGATTTAGTTTTCATTCGAAAAGTTTGCATCTGTCTGATCCATTTATAGAAATGAATATTATGATAATGCACATTATTTCTCAGCTGATATTATTGTTGTCATTTGTTCTAAATATACTGAACCCATCGGAATCTTTCAAAATAGTTTGTTCTTGTAGAGGTAGGTATACAGTGAATATGAATCTTGTTGCACAGTTTTGTCGGCGTTAGCTTTATTTCTCATTTCGATAAACTCTCTTTCTCTCTCCAACTATATATATATATATCTTGCGAACGCTAAATGTACAATCAAAAACATGTTGTCTTTGTAGAAGAACACTTTAAAGCAAGTTACTAATTTTCTTTATAAAATTAAATTATGGATATTTTCATTTAAGCATTTGCTTTCATTTCCGACCTCACAAGAAATAAAAACTAATAATTTAATATTGGCAGAGGTTAGATAGGCGCGCTTTGTTATTGATCTTAAAGAAGGGTACATCAAAACCGGTGTGAGAATACATCCATCATAGTTTTCTTTGACCATGCGATTAATGTACACTATAGTTTTCATGAACTGCATGACGTGGAGAGAGGGCACAGATTCAAGAAGAAACCAACAAATATTGATAAGAAAAATTGTGGTAATGCATTTTACATTTCCTTTGCTGTGAATAATTTATTCCCCGCTGTGATTGTACAAGCGTGACCGTCTCATGTTCGCTTGAAAGATCTTTAAGGTAATGTACGGAGACAAATGTTGTTCCTAAAGACATAAGTTATTAAGATCGATGATGAAGGAGTATGATGTTTCATATAATTGAACACGTGCAAACGTAAATACGACATATTATTTACTATTTTTTTTATTTTAAAAGACGCACATCTTGGCTGCTTTAAATAAAAAATGGCTAAGCACTGAAGGTCATACGATTATGAAATTGAAAGGGGTAAAACCAAACACAATAAAGCTCTAACTCAGTATGAGCTTCAAATTTTGTCTTAACATTTCAAGCCTGATATAAAACGCAAACTCAGTAGCTCAGTAGCTCAAAGTTCATGACAAATGCATGCAAAACATTTATGTCAAAACTAATATTGAAAGACAATAATTGCAAATCATAATAACGAGATCATAATAAAATTTTAGCACTCAAAATTTCCTTTTATTATGTGTAAACTACATACATACCTACATACATACATATATACGTACACACGCACGCACGCACGCACGTACACATACATAGATACATACATACATACATCCATACATACATACATACATACATATATATAGATTTTAAAAAGTAAGGTATATATATATATATATATATATATATATATATATATATATATATATATATATATATATATATATATATATATATATATATATATATATATATATATATATATATATATATGTGTGTGTGTGTGTGTGTGTGTGTGTGTGTACAAATTGCAGCATCAGATTTTAGTGCAAAACGCGTTATTGAAATCGTTTGGTGCTGATAGGTTGATGTAGAATACGAATTAAAATGGTGTAACCGGGCAAAAGGTTATGCTTATGTTATATCTTGGTGAACAGGATGTGCACTTAGTAGAGAGTGGGTGAGGATTCCTCCTGCATGCAATGAGTTTGGTAGAGTAACCCAGATCTATATATATAAGTATGCTCTCTTTATTTGTATAAATTAAGGTAAATTTGAATTTGTATATACTATTACTAATTATCTATATGTATATATGCATAGATCTATGCATGGATAGATATATAGATAGATAGATAGATAGATAGATAGATAGATAGATAGATAGATGTACAGAGCTTGTATGTTGAATTTACAATACCAAAACGTTCCAGATTTTCACACCTTTTGTCTATTTCGTCTTTTTCAGTGGATTCTGGATGTAAACAGCAGTAAGCTGACGTCACGTGGACAGTATAACACCAACACATAAATATGAAGAATATGTCACGTTCTTTAGAAAGGGATAGGTACTTGCTGAAGCTTTGTGGCCCTAAATATTGCAAATAAAAAAAAAACCATGAGAATGATCTGATAATATCATGTCAAGAAAACTCTGTCGATACTTAAGAAACATTTATTAGAAAACCGCTTTGAGTTCCGCATATGGACTATTTAGCAAACGATAGCATTTCAGTCCTTCTACGTTCCTTGCTTCACTACATGTCTATAACGATTAAAACAGACATCTAAATTAACGTGCATATAATTTGACGTTTCTGCTACAGTGAACGCATAAAATAAATCTGATTCATGCCACGGTGATTATATCTCCACTGTAATATATATATATATATATATATATATATATATATATATATATATATATATATATATATATATATATATATATATATATATATATATATATAGTGAAACAGTGACATAAACATTTAATGTTATAAGTAAATATGCGCATGTCCATAAAAAAACGGAAATTTTCACCTTATATTTATGCACATTCAACAGACCTTGCAAACTACCAGCGCTGTGGAGAATGAGTTAACCTTTTGAAACAAAACAAGTTTTTAGAACCATCTAACACATACGCACATTTCAAATGTGTTCCCTTTTGCGTTCCTCCTTAACGAAAAGCCAAATAAGGCAATCGTATTCGTAGTTAACTTTTAGTTTACTCATTATGTTACTCGTCAAACGGACAACACAACTGAAATAAATATTGCGTTTTTCTCCTTTTTAAAAGACAAAAAGAAACATAATTGACATTCGATGTCGCCATGCATTTAAATACAATTTGCCTTTTTATGTGCGCGTTTACGGACATTCTAAATATTGGATAAAGTTATAAAAGTATAGAAGAAGCACGTGAAGGAATTCGACCCACAATAGCAACAAAGCAGATTCAAGTATTGTTTTACTAACGGGGTCTGAAAGATAATGGATGAAGACATAAATAATAATACATTATATTTTTGTTGCTGACAACGATCATTTTAATAACATTTTTTGTTTTAATTCATTTTGTAGACTTTATTCCACCCTTGTATAAATTCAAAATCTTGACTCTGACAAACGTCTTTAGAGTATGAAATGAACGCATTCATAGACATCCAAGCAATGAAATTACTAACATCATTATTTCAATATTTTAAATCCGATTTGCGTTACTATTATTGGTCATTGTTTGCCATTAGATGAATTACTTTAGTAAACATCTTCACAATTTCTTTTGTTGAATACAAGAGCTTGCCCATCAACTGACGACAAAACGGAAACATGCATGCATGTACTAATTATTGAATACTTATTTATTGAAGAAAGGGATTATATTGCGGTGTTATGACTTTTAATGTGCATGTAATGCAAATATGCCTGTACAGTGATTTTTGTTTAGAAAGGGTAATTTTATTTACCCGAAATAAGCTAACACTGCAACAAGCTGTCATTAGAATTTCACTATAAAGGACTCGGTGCATAAGTAACTATCATGACTATTGCCAACTGCAGCTAAATCGCAAAGCAGGAGCTCGAGTATACTACGGTAGCTCGATATATATATATATATATATATATATATATATATATATATATATATATATATATATCAGTTTATTTTTAAACAAGTTTGTCCTTCAGTGATTTCTGTTTGTTTGAAATACTTATTTTGTTTCATTCATTCGTGTACAAACTATGCAAAAATTGTGAATTAGCTTAAAATAACCAATGAAAGCATGTTAGTTTTAAATACTCCTATTTCGAATGGTAGCTTACATTTTCTATTATCAAGATCAGTATTTATATCAATCCACTGTTACATGATGTTGATTAGTATATATTGTTGATGTGTGTGTGTGCGAGAGAGAGAGAAAATCAATAAAAATGGCCGTATCCAATTACATGGCAAGGTGGATCTTTTTCGACTTAATCTTTCGCATTATTGCCTGCGTTCCTTTGCTGGATTTAGATGTTATATAAATGTCGTCCTTAATTGTATGAAGATAAAGGTATATGCGAGATGAATGTGTGCTTGTGGGTCATCAAACACCGTTGAGAGGATCTACTATAGTTGCTCCAGTATTCTTATATTCAAATAATAAATGAGCAGTTGCTGGCCAATCCATTGGAAGAATGTTTTCTTATCCATAAGTAAACAGCTCGTTGACAATGTATACATATATCTGGATTCTTTGTCTTTTCAAACGTGTGTGTATGTACGCGTTTATGTATATCAACTCTTGTTATGCATGAATTAAATATAGTCGGAGTTTCCTGTCGCCCTTCCAATCCTTCCAACCCTATTTTCGATAGATGGATATTTATGTTGGGGTGTGTTGACTAAACTATGTCAAATGGGATGGGAAGGGAAAATATAAATTCGGACTAGAACTCAACCTAATGAATATATAAAACATTTTGGACATTTTGAACACAGGAACCATTGCCTAATTTTCTGTTTATTTTCACGTTTAAGTTTCATTTGCATGCTTACAAGACGACAAATCTTACCATTGTCTAGTCTGGCATTTAATGCCATATAAACTTGTTTATTTGAAGTACAAGGGTTCGAGAATACTAACTTCATTCAGAATAATTGCAATGGTGCATATCTGGATATCCCACATTGATAATTGTATTCGTTTGGAGAGGGAGAATGTGTGTTTACGCGTGCGTACGTGTGTGTGTTTAACCTCTCTGAGTGGTTGAGACAGTTTAAGTGTTCATTTAAGTCATGTAAATTTGGAGGTGCTGGAGAAATGTTTCCAACGTGTGGCACACGGTCGGATTTCACATTTGATTAATTCTTCAAAACGTTCATTTCAAGTCTCACTGCAGAGTTCGTGTCTTGAGTCTCACTCTTCTTTCCTAATGTGCAGTTGAATTAATTCCGATCCGGGAAATATGTTCGATCTAACGTACGTTATGTGTAGACAAAACCACAAATCACTGACCGGCTTCTTGTCTACAATAATTGTGATTTATATATTTATAAACTGTCATGCTCCATGTGTACGCATTTTCGGCATAACATTATTCCCCTAACCTCATGCACCAAACCCGTTCAATAATGTTAGAAAATTGCTCTTCTATGCTGATATTGTCCTGTTAGTGGAGATAATAAACATCTTCATAAAACACATGTTTGATTTGTAAACGATATTGTATACGTGAACTTTAACACTCCCTGACTTCTCCGTGGTTGTCAGATTTGTTATTTTTAAAATAATAGTAGTCAGAATCATTCAAATGACGTATAAGATTCATCATAGCTCCACACTTAAAATAGTTATAATGACATTAACGCGTTGTCGATATCATTTGTTATAGTTTTGCACTTTCAGAAGACACTGCTGAATGCGAATTAGCAGTCTGTATTTCGCTAGATAGATAGATATAGATAGATAGATAGATATAGATAGATTGATTGATTGATTGATTGATTGAGATAGAGAGACGGTGGGAGAGTGAGGGATAGATAACGAATGTACGAGATGCGTTTAACGTATCCTTATAAATACATTATATTACTAATAATGGGGAACATTAAACAATTCTCTACAAAGTCTGTCAACATAAAAATCAGTACATGGAAAGCTTCAACGAGCAAACTGTATCCAATATCTATAATAAATTATTGTGGTATTGCTGAAGGGAGGTAACGCCTGCAGATGTTTATATTTTCCAGTTATCTCTCATTAATAAGAAATGGTTATACGATCTATTTAGGCGTATTCACAAATGGCAGCAATACTAGGCTTGCTATATATGCTTTGTGCATCAATTCATCAAATCACTATAAAATTGCTTATCTTTATATCCCCGTTGGCAATAAATTTGTTTTCTAGGCCTGGCCATGACGCTATTTGGTGGTTGTTTTGCAGAATCCACATACTATTCCATCCAACAATCAACTCATTTGTCCATTTGTAAATGAAAGCTGGTATGATAGGATCTTTCAGATTGGCGTCATGTACATTATAACATTTGGAATACGCCTATTTTTATTCTGATGGTTAGTTTTCAGTTTGTAGCAATCACCAATAACTCGTCATTTTCCCTTGCAATCGGTACACGTAGCAAGAGATAAGGACCTCTGATCAATCTTATCAGACACATGATTTCTAAAGGTGGCGCCAGATTGAGATTTAGAAGGGCATGTATTAGGCTCAAAGTCTTTTTCACCAGACGACAGCTGAGTGGAAAACTTGCAGACAAAAAGAAGTTTATGAGCTAAGGAATACTCGTGAACACTACGAACATCATTTTCTAAAGTTTCGACCGTATTCTGATCAAGATAAATTTGAATCTTATTATTGACACTGTTCTTGAAGTCTTCAACTAGTATGAATGATCAGAGAGTTTCGTAGTCTTTATTAAGCTTTTTAGAAGAGCACCACCTATGAAATTAACACGATTTATCCCATTCAAATTCAACATTAGTCTGGTCAGTTGATTTTCTAGAATTCCTAAAACCTTGTAGATAAACCTCGGGTACCAAATCATAACCCTTCATGATATATTCCTTACCCAAATCATAATCAGCACTCTGCAGTAGTGACAGTGAAATGTAAATACTACGAGCTTGGCCAATACGTACATATTGTAATATAATAGTCCATTGCTGACTTGGCCACTTCAAACTTTCAGCAATTTTCTCAAACTCTCAAACTAAAGAAAATATTGATCTATTCATTTTTCCTGAGAGTGAAACAAATAAAACAATTACGTGATACGCCAATGGAAAACATAAGAGATGTCACCAAATAGCGATACAATCGGCATCGTGTTATAATGGAATATTCCTTGTTTAGTGTGGTGTGTTAAAGTTGCAGTATCATTAAAACTGATGAACTATGCATTTGGTTACGTTGCTGAAATCTTGTTGACTCTGATACTTGTTGTTCTGCAGGATACTGACCTCTTCAAGACTAAATGGGGATATCACAATTCATTGTCATGGAGTGGATCGAGAATAGTGATTCAACTCATTACGGAGAGCCATGCTTTACTGGGGCTTTCATACTTTTAAATACGACTAGACCTAATGCTGATCGCCTAGCGAGGCAAATGTTAGTACCAATCTTGTAAGTCTTTGGTATGACTCGGGCGGGGATCGAACCCACGACTTCTGGAATCCGAGGCCACCAAGCGGTCGACTAAAGGGTGAGTAACGCAAATGTTTTCAAATGATGTATACCATACAATAACACATAACTTACGAATTCTTCTATTACTCAATATTTCAAAGCATACATTTTTCAATATGTCTATTCTCTATGTGCTTGCAATTTCGTTGTATCATTAATTAATAAATCATCACCAGAGCAGTTCAAAATTATAATTGTCATGCAGTCACGAATATTAGAAATGTTCGTAACTAAAAAGGCACAAAGTTCACAAGTACTGGACCTTTCTAATTATGAATGTTACCTGTCTAGATAATAGATTTACTCTAGATATAACATTCTCAAACTATTAGGTGTGGTTTCCCTGACAAAACAGATGATGACAAAAACATATATGTTGACATCCCTCGTCAATTGTGTTGACAGAATGCTGACAGGTTATTGGCAAATCTATCTGTATATTATCGAAGCGTGTATACTATAACCAGTAATGTCTGTACTGAGGTAGCAAGCAAAATGCATAAACCACACTGTGTTACTTTTAACTGAATCATCTTTCCACTGCTCTTTCATTTTCTTGTCATTTTAAATAATGTCATAACTCTAGACTTACGGTAATACTAACACAGTATGTATTTTTATCTGTAGAATGTAAACCATTTCGCTGTTAGAGTGTCCTCAATACATTCCTTAGTTAACAAAAGCATCTCTAAGAGAAGGTAAAATAAAGCTACAATCATTGCATTAGTGGAGAATACTCATCATTTCTATTAAATGAAAGCTCAAAAAACTTCACAGTCAGACAATCTATGAAAGAAAGATTTTCGTCTTTTACACTGAAAACTGATTAAGTACTTAACATCTTTTATCTGACTTGTGCTTTCCGTTTTTTAAATCTTTTTTTTATACGGAAAAATGGGGAGGTATATTCAGACTATAGTAATGATTCTTATCCATCAGCATGACTTTCTATATACTTTCGAGCTCACATAAGTGAAAGATTTCAAAAAATAAACTTCATGACACTTTAAGTGTCTTAATATTTAGTAACTTTACTTCACAAGTGATTTCAATAGGGTTGGAGTATAGGATACATACCTCGACATTATTTCTTAAGGAATACTCGAACTATTTATTTCTGTTCATATTACTGCTTCAACAATGGCAATGCTGCCATCAATCGAGTCGAAATAAAATGTCGTGTGTGCCCTTAAAATGTCGGTGATAATAGAGTCCTCTGGCTTTATATAAATGTTAGCTATTTGTTGCAAAAACGGATTTACTTACACAACACCAGTCTGAACAATAACAAATGCCAGCTTATAAGTACAGATAGATGAGTTGAGGGCTGGATGGATTGGTCAGTGGATATATATTTGTGTACTTAGAAGCAGATTCATGGGTTAGGCAAGTTCTACCATCTATACGAACGCATTTACATAGTTGTTAGTGCATGGATAGTGATTCTGTATAAAAGGCAAATGTGCCGTAATCGTTTTATATGCAAAGCGATCACTAAATGCATGTTTAAGACGCATTCAGCAAATAAATGATCGTCGTTTCCTTGACACGTGTTCCGTTATGTGGTACCTCGTGATACTTGATGTTAGGTCATAAAATGTTATGTCTGCTTGAACATATCTTGTCTCCGCAAATCATCTAAACAATCACAAAGCGCACCAAACCAAGACAAGAAAGCCACGTTTGAATAATCACAACAAAAGGGGATAAATTAATCACATCAAAGAAACACAAAAACTTAAAAGATATTGCTACAATTTGTCTCATCAATATTTGTTATTTTTTTCTTCTAGAAACCATGTCTCCTTTCCAAGTCATCTATTTCAGAAAATTCAAAGGTACATTAATTGCGAAGTAAAAGTATTGTCTCAAAACAGTGATGGATGCTTTCTGTAATAGCATTTGAAGTATGTTTCATTCGTCTCAGTGACAAAAATATTCTGCCACACCTCTACAAAACGTGGAAACAAGCATAGCGATTTATATTAGCCGCATAGAGTTTTTATACAAAAGAATGAAAACAATCATGAAACTTGAATACTGTATTAGAAGAGAAGGTGGAATCAAACTCCCAATCAAAAATATTGAGAAAAGTGAAACTTGACAATCAAAAAAGAAACTCAAATGTGAATGGCATATTTAGAAGTTGTTTATACTTGGGTGCTTACATAGGGAGATGTACTCCTATGTCTGTCTATATATATATATATATATATATATATATATATATATATATATATATATATATATATATATATATATATATATATATATATATATATATATACGGACATGTTTGTGCGACTAGACCTAACATAGATAAATCGCAGATCTGTAAATATGACACGGAGAAGTAATTATCCTACTGAACAAACAGCGTATTGTAAAATCCCGCTCTTTTAGCACAATCAGTGTCCGATATGAGAGGGTAAAGTTTTGCAAATGCAGTTCTCTGCCTTATTCACAATTTTTATTTGGTTTCATTGTTGTGACAAGGTCACAGATACATGGACAATGACAATTGTCCTATAAAAACTTTGTGATTGTTGTTTTGGGGTTTAACGCCATTGTTCAGCACAAGAGAGGCTCTACATGGCAGCCAGTATAAATGGTGGAAGAAGAACTCGGGAAAACCCGAGAAAGAACCGACGACCCACGAGAAGCTACTGGCAAACTTTCTCAAATAACCACATAGGCCGAACCCGAGAACTGAAAACACGCAGACAGATGTCACATGGCAGTGAGACGTAACGGTGAGCGCTTTAAACTACTCGGCCACTCGGGGCCCCAAATGACTGTTTTGGCTGAGATAATTTGACTAAACTGATGGACGCACGCTGCATGACAAATCTAAAGAGAATGAGTTATGCTCAGTTGATGATTCGTTTCTTGTCGGCTGATTTAAAACAAAAATTAGTCGTCAGGAATCACCAGAAACGTTTAAACGAATTTACATATTCGATAAGCATAGATTATCTATTTAACCTGAAGATATAAAAACTATGTTTGGAATCGAAAAAACGAGCATAAACCAAAAATCGCTAGACACATTCGGATTCTATAAAGGGTTTTATTCATTTAAAGTTTCAATGCAGAATGCCCGATACTCCAGGTCTAACAGGCGCGTGAACCCGCTGTAGAGATATACATCTTGAAGCAATTCATGAAAAAGCATTGTCAAATCCTCTTTCCTGTTAAGATTGATTTGTCATGCACGCTACATCGATCATCTTCGTCAAATTGCCCCAGTCACAACAGTCACTTGACGTTCACCAATCACAGACGTCTTTGAAAACAATGATCATTTTCCATGCATTTGCGAGCTTGTTGAAACGATGAAACCAAATCAAAAGTGTGGGATGAGGCAGAGTACTGCATCTGCAAACATTATTAATTTATATCAGGCACTGAATGCGCTAAGAGAACGGGATTTTAAAATTCGGAGTTTGGCCAGTAGCAGAATTGTTCCGCCTTCTGTAACATTTTTACAGCACTGCCATTTATCTACGCTAACACATCTCTTACACTCACTATCTGTCCTTCACTGTCTCACCATCTCTCTCTTTCCCTCTCTCTCTCTCTGTCTCTCTCTCTCTCTCTCTCTCTCTCTCTCTCTCTCTCTCTATATATATATATATATATATATATATATATATATATATATATCCGTATATCGATCTATCGATATAGGTAAACACATTTAGATGATTCGCTTCAGCAATGTCATTCTATGTCAAGTGTGGGATTATTAGGAATATTATATGTCGTTTGAATCTTATACATTATTTGAATCATATACGCCATCTGACTCTGCTGCTACATATGAAATAACAAATCTGACAGCCGTTGAGAAGAGAGGTAGTGTTCAATTTCTCGTCTACGATATCCACTATCAGGAATAAGTCAACATAGAAGAGGAATTTTCTAACATTATTGAACTGTTTTGGTGCATTAGTTAAGAGAATAATGTTATGACGAAAATGAGTACATATGGACCATGAACGTTTATAAATACAAAAATCCCAATTATTGGACACCAGAAGCTGGCCATTGAATTGTGGTTTTTTTCCATGTATAACATACGTTAGATCTAGCATATTTCCCGGATCGGAAACAATCCAACTGAACATTAGGAAAGAAGAGTAAGACTCAATACACTAACTCTGGAGTGAGACTTGAAAGCTGTAGATACGTTAGAGAGAAATGAACGTTTTGAAGAATTAATAGAATGTGAAAACTGATCGTGGGCATTAATGGTTTGTATAGATCTACCACCATGTATGTATATATATATATATATATATATATATATATATATATATATATATATATATATATATATATATATATATATATATAGAGAGAGAGAGAGAGAGAGAGAGAGAGAGAGAGAGAGAGAGAGAGAGATAATCGAAATTAGAAACAAAACAGACGCCGACAAATCCGTAAAAATCGTTTCACATTCACTGTATAATTCTACTGGAACAGATTATATTGAAAGCATTTGTTCGGATCAATATATTTACAAACAATTGCAATATTAATATCAGCTGAGAAACAATGTGCACTACCATAATATTCATTTGTCTAACTGTAACAGAAAGATGAATGCGTTTTGAATGACAATTAAATCAGTTAAATCACAATAGAGAAACAATCAATCTCAGAGAGAGAGAGAGAGAGAGAGAGAGAAGCAATTGCTAGTGAATCGACTGGTTTAATGTTTTCCTTATTCATGAGTAAGCAGCTCGTTGACAACGTATCCATACATCTGAATTCATTGTCTGTTCGAACGTGTGTGCATGTACGCTTTAATGTATATAACAGTTATGCATGAATTTAATATAGTCGGAGTTTCCTGTCACCCTTCCAACACAATTATTGAAAGCTGGATATTTATGTTGGGGTGTGTTGACTAAACTATGTCAAATGTAATGGGAAGCGTTAATATACATTTTGGACTAGAACTCCACGTAATGCATATATAAAGCATTTTGGATATTTTTAAATCCAGCAATATTGCCTCTTTCTGCTTATTTTAACGTTTTAATTTTGTTTCATGCTTACAAGAAGAAAAATGTTATCATTGTCAGTCTGGCATTCATTGCACTATAAACTTGCGTATTTTAATACAAGGGTTCGAGAATACAAACTTCATTCAGAAAATATCTGGATATCCCCCATTGAGAATTGTATTCGTTTGGAGAGAGATAATGTGTGTCTACGTGTGCCTTCTTGTGTGTGTTTAACTTTTTTGAGTGGTCGAGAGAGTTTAGATGTTCTTTTAGGTCATGTAAATTTGGCAGTACTGCAGAAATGTGTCCAACGTGTGGTACGCGGTCAGATTTCACATTTGATTAATTCTTCAAAACGTTCATTTCTCTCTAACGTATCCACAGCTTTCAAGTCTCACTGCAAGTTCGTGTATTGAGTCTTACTCTTCTTTCCTAATGTTCAGTTGAATTATTTCCGATCCGGGAAATATGTTCGATCTAACGTACGTTATATATGGACAAAGCCACAATTCACTGGCCGGGTTCTGGTATCCAATAAATGTGATGTATGTATTTATAAACTTTCATGTGTACGCATTTTCGTCATAACTTTTTATTCCACTAACCTCATGCACCAAAACCCGTCCAATAATGTTAGAAAATTGCTCTTCTATGTTGATGTTGTCCTGTTAGTGGAGGCAATAAACAATAAAACTTGATTGATTTCTGTAGACGAGAAATTTAGCACTCCTTGTCTTCTCCACGGTAATCAGATTTGTTATTTTTAATATAATAGCCGAGTCAGAATTATTCAAATGACGTATAAGATTCATCATAACTCCACACTTAAAATATTTAGAATGACATTAACACGTTGTCGATTTTATTTTTGCTAGTTTTGCACTTTCAAAAGATACTGCTGAAAGCGAATTAGCAATCTGTAGTTCGCTAGATAGATAGATAGGTTTAGATAGATAGATCGACTGACTGATTGATTAATTGATTGATTGATTTATAGAGATAGAGAGATGGTGAAAGAGTGAGGGATAGATACAGAGTGTACGAGATGTGTTTGACCTATCCTTATGAACACATTACATCATTAAAAATGGGGAACCTTAAAAATTATCTATAAGGACTGTAAATACCACAATCAGTACATGAAAAGATTCAACAAGCAAATATTATCCAATCTCTATAATAAAATATTGGGGTATTGCTGAAGGGAGGTAACCCCTGCAGATATTCATGTTTTATAGTTACCTCTCATGCATAGAAAGTGGCTATACGATCTATTTAGGCGTATTCACAAATGGCAGTAGTACTAGACCTGCCATATATACTTTGTGCATCAATTCATCAAATCAGTACAAAATTGTTTATATCCCCGTTGTCAATAATTTTGTTCAGATTTTTCTAGGACTGGCCATGACCTAATTTGGTGTCTGTTTTACAGAATCCACATACCATTCCATTCAACAATCAACTCGTTTGTCCCTCTGTAGATAGAAGCTGGTATGATGAGATCGTTCAGATTGGCGTCATGTATATTATAACATTTGGAATACGCCTATTTTTATTCTGATGGTTAGTTTTCAATTTGTAGCAATCACCAATAATTCGTCATTTTCGCTTGCAATCGGTACACGTAGCAAGAGATAAGGACCTCTGATCAACCTTATCAAACACATGACTTTTAAAAATGGCGCCAGATTGTGATTTAGAAGGGCCTGTATTAGGCTGAAAGTCTTTTTCACCAGACGACAGCTGAGTAGAAAACTTACAGACAAAAAGAAGTTTATGAGCCAAGGAATACTACAAGCATCATTTTCCAAAGTTTCGACCGTACTCTCATCAAGATAATTTTAATCTCATTATTGACACTGTTCTTGAAGTCTTCAACTAATATGAATTATCTGAGACTTTCGTAGTCTTTATTAACCTTTTTAGAAGAGCACCACCTATCAAATTCACATTTTCTCACATTCCAATTCAACACAGGTCTCACCAGTTGATGTTCTAGAATTCCTAAAACCTTGTAGATGAACCTCGGGTATCATCTTATAACCCTTCATGATATATTTCTTGACCAAATCATAATCAGCACTCTACAGTCGTGACAGTGAAATGTAAATATTACGAGCTTGGCCAGTAAGTACATATTGTAATAAAATAGTCCATTGCTGTCTTAGCCACTTCAAAATTTCAGCGATTTTCTCAAACTGAAGAAAATATTGATCTACTCTTTTTTCCTGACAGCGAAACAAATAAAGTGAGTACGTGATAAACGAGTGGAAAACATAGAAATGCCAACAAATAGCGATACAATCGCCATCGTGTAATAATTAAATATTCCTTGTACAGTGTGGCGTGTTAAAGCTGCATTATAATTAAAACTGATGAACTATGTATTTGGTTACGTTGCTGAAATGTTGTTGACTCTGATACTTGCTGTTCCGCATGATACTGACCTCTTCAAGACTGAATGGGGATATCACAATTCATTGTCATGGAGTGGATCGAGAATAGTGATTCCACACATTACGGAGAGCCATGCTTTATTGGGGCCTTCTATACTATTAAACACGACTAGACCTAATGCTGAGCGCCTAGCGAGGCAGCTGTTAGAACCATTTTTGTAAATCTTTGGTACGACTCGGCCGGGCATCGAACCCACGACCGCCGGAATCCGAGGCGAACGTTTAACCACTAGGCCACCGGAGCGGTCGACTAAAGGGTGAGTAACACAAATGTTTTCAAATGTTGTATACCATACAATAACACATAACTTACGAATTCTTCTATTACTCAATATTTCAAAGCATACATTTTTCAATATGTCTATTCTCTATGTGCTTGCAATTTCATTGTATCATTAATTAATAAATCATCACCAGAGCAGTTCAAAACTATAATTGTCATGCAGTCACGAATATTCGAAATGTTCGTAACTAAAAAGGCACAAAGTTCACAAGTACTGGACCTTTCTAATTATGAATATTACCAGTCTAGACTAGATAATAGATTTACTCTAGATATAACATTCTCAAACTATTAGGTGTGGTTTCCCTGACAAAACAGATGATGACAAAAACATATATGTTGACATCCCTCGTCAATTGTGTTGACAGAATGCTTACAGATTATTGGCAAATCCATCTGTATATTATCGAAGCGTGTATACTATAACCAGTAATGTCTGTACTTAGGTAGCGAACAAAATGCATACACAACACTGTGTTACTTTTAACTGAATCATCTTTCCACTGCTCTTTCATTTTCTTGTCATTTTAAATAATGTCATAACTCTATGTATTTTTATCTGTAGAATGTAAACCATTTCGCTGTTAGAGTGTTCTCAATACATTCTTTAGTTAACAAAAGCATCTCTAAGAGAAAGTAAAATAAAGCTACAATCATTGCATTAGTGGAGAATACTCATCATTTCTATTAAATGAAAGCTCAAAAAACTTCACAGTCAGACAATCTATGAAAGAAAGCGTATAATGAAATGCATGATTATGTAGTTGTTATCCTTTTTAAGTCTTAACCTAGTCAAATAACATTAAAATGTAAATATATGAAGATGCATACACATGTAATGATGAAACAAATATGTGTTGTTATTGAATTTACCTTCTAAACTCCACAGAACTAGATCTGCCGGCGCACTTTACGACAGAAGAGGTGAATTTTTGAGACCTGTATAAGTACGCATTATTTTATTTTCAACTACCTGCATGAAAGAAGAAATAATAGAAAACATTTATGTCCGTGTGTAAACTTATAGTCTGAATATACCTCCCTGTTTATTTGTAGCTCTCTACCGATTTCAATAATGGAACGGTTTAGGGTCTGACAAAGTGCACAAAACATAGTCAATTCATTTATCGATTTCTAATTTCTATCATGTGAAGTCCTACTTACACCCCTTTGCTAAAAAAGGACTTGTCCTGGAACTGGAAATTAACAGCGAGCATGGTGGTCGTTTACACTGAAAACTGATTAAGTTCTAAACATCTTTTATCTCACTTGTGCTTTTCGTTTTTTAAATTGATTGAAGGTACAAACAAAATGGGGAGGTATATTCAGACTATAGTAATGATTCTTATCCATCAGCATGACTTTTTAATATACTTTCGAGCGCACATAAGTGAAAGATTTCAAAAAATAATCTGCATTACACTTTAAGTGTCTTAATATTTGGTAACTTTACTTCACAAGTGATTTCAATAGGGTTGGAGTAAAAGATACATACCTCGACATTATTTCCTAAGAAATACTCGAACTATTTATTTCTGTTCATATTACTGCTTCAACAATGGCAATGCTGCCATCAGTCAAGTCGAAATAAAATGTCGTTTGTGCCCTTAAAATGTCGGTGATAATAGAGTCCTTTGGCTTTATATAAATGTTAGCTATTTGTTGTAAAAACAGATTTAATTACACAACACCAGTCTGAACAATAACAAATGCCAGCTTATAAGTACAGATAGATGAGTTGAGGGCTGGATGGATTGGTCAGTGGATATATATGTGTGTGCTTAAAAGCAGATTCATGGGTTAGGCAAGTTCTACCATCTATACGAACGCATTTACTTAGTAGTTAGTGCATGGATAGTGATTCTGTATGAAAGGCAAATGTGCCGTAATCGGTTTATATGCAAAGCTATCACTCAGTGCATGTTTAAGAAAATGATTAATTAAATGATCGTCGTTTCCATGACACGTGTTCCGTTATGTGCTACGTCGTGATCCTTGATGTTAGGTCATAAAATGTTATGTCTGCTTGAACATCTGTTTTCTCCGCAAATCGTCTAAACAATCACAAAGCGCACCAAACCAAGACAAGAAAAACACGTTTGAATAATCACAAACAAAGGGGATAAATTAATCACATCAAAGAAACAAAAACTTAAAAGATATTGCTACAATTTGTCTCATCAATATTTGATTTTTTTCTTCTTCTAGAAACCATGTCTCCTTTCCAAGTCATCTATTTCAGAGACTTCAAGGGTACATTAATTGCAAAGTAAAAGTATTGTCTCAAAACAGTGATGGATGCTTTCTGTAATAGCATTTGAAGTATGTTTCATTCGTCTCAGTAACAAAAATATTCTGCCACACCTCTACAAAACATGGAAATAAGCACAGCGATTTATAACAGCTCCAAAGAGCTTTTATGCAAAAGGATGATAGCAATCATGAAACTTGAATACTGTATTAGAAGAGAAGGTGGAATCAAACTCCCAATCAAAATTATTGAGAAAAGTGAAACTTGACAATCAAAAAAGAAACTCAAACGTGAATGGTATATTTAGAAGAGGTTTATACTTGGGTGCTTACAAAGGGAGATTTACTGTCTATGTCTGTCTGTAAATATATATATATATATATATATATATATATATATATATATATATATATATATATATATATATATATATATATAACACTTAGATATTTGTGCGACTAGACCTAACATAGGTAAATCGCAGAGCTATAAACATGACACAGGAAGAAACAATTCTGCTACTGAACAAACAGCGTATTGTAAAATCCCGCTCTTTTAGCACATGAAAGGGCAAAGTTTTGCAGATGAAGTTCTCTGCCTTATTTACAATTTTTATGTGGTTTCATCGTTTTGACAAGGCCACTGATTCATGGAAAATGACAATTGTTCTGTAAGACATTGTGATTGTTGTTTTGTAGCTTAACGCCATTGTTAAGCACAAGAGAGGCTCTACATGGTGGCCAGTATTAATGGTGGAGGAAGAACTCGGGAAAAACACCAGAAAGAACCGCCGACCCACGAGAAGCTACTGGCAAGCTTTCTCACATAACCACATAGGCTGAACCCGAGAATCGAAAACACGCATACAGAGGTCAGATGGCAGTGAGCCGTAATGGTGAGCGCTTTAAACCACCCCGCCCATCGGGGCCTCAAATACTGTTTTGGCTGAGACATTTTGACTAAGATGATCGACGCACGGTGCATGACAAATTTATCTTAGCGATAATTACTTTGTTAGCTCTTTTTAATGTATTATTATATCAATTGTAGCAGAAAGAGTTATGCTTAATTGATGCTTCCTTTCTTGTCGGCTGATTTAAAACAGAAATTCGTCGCCAGAAAGTCACCAGAAACGTTTAAACGAATTTGCATATTCGATAAGCTTGGAATATCTATTTTAACCTGAATCTTAAAAAAAAAACAGTCTCGATTCGAAAAAACAAGCATAGACCAAACATCGCTAGACAGATTCGGATTCTATAAAGAGTTTTTTTCATTTGAAGTTTCAATGCAGAATGCCCGATAATCCAGGTATATGTGCCTGATTCAGGTCTGAGCGGCTATTGTTAAGCCTCACGGTGTTGTCAGGTGTTATGGAATACTATAACCATTCCTCCACGTACCGGTACTCGAGCTATTTATCTAGTCCGTGACATCCAACAGGTGCTTGATCCCGCTGTAGAGCTATACATCTTGAAGCAATTCATGAAAAAGCTTTGTCAAATCCTCTTTCCTGCTAAGATTGATTTGTCATGCACGCTACATCGACCATCTTCTTCAAATTGCCTCAGTCACAACAGTCACTTGACGTTCACCAATCACTGACAACGTCTTTCAAAACAATGGTCATTTTTCATGCATTTGCGAGCTTGTTGAAACGATGAAACCAAATCAAAAATGGGGGATGCGCATGTACTGCATCTGCAAACATTATCATTTTATATCAGGCACAGAGTGCGCTATGAGAACGGGATTTTAAAATATGCAGTTTGGCCAGTAGCATAACTGTTTCGCCTTCTGTGACATTTTTACAGCTCTGCCATTTATATACGCTAACACATCTCGTACACTCACTCTCTATCCTTCACTCTCTCCTCATATCTCTCTCCCTCTAAGAGATTGATTGTCTCTGTATTGTGATTTAACTGATTTAATATTCATTCAAGACGCATGCATCTTTCTGATACAGTTAGACAAATGAATATTATGGTAGTGCACATTGTTTCGCAGCTGATATTAACATTGCAATTGTTTGTAAATATATTGTCCCGAACAAATGCTTTCAATATAATCTGTTCCAGTAGAAGCATACAGTGAATGTGAAACGCGTTTTACGGATTTGTTTTGTTTCTAATTTCGATTATCTCTGTGTATCTCATAGTTGGAACGAAAGTAATATGAACTAAAATGTATGTGCTAAATATACCCATAGCACCAGTTGTGTGGAGGTTTACTGGTCTTGTAGATGACTATGATCTCTCATACGAGATTCTTGTTATACGGGTTTGACTTCAATCATCTGCCGTGATTTGAAGTATTCTATAATATTCATTTTCATGCAGTAGATTAGCGGTATATATGTGTAAATGTTTCGGATATCCAAATAGGTACATGTACATTCTCAAGCCAATGACACGATAATGAATCATAGGGTACCAATTTCGTCAGAGAAATGTCGTGATCTTAACGATTGCAAGAAATTGTGTTCTATATTCAACCCTTGGCTTTGAAAGATATCTCATGTCCGCGGAACGCTTACTGTATGGAGAGCCAAATAATATATCTTTGATACGTTGGGCATGATAAATAGGCTTGATCCATAAATGTCTGCATGTGCAGAGACTGATTAGAAAGGAAGTAAAATATGTGTCATATAGAAATATGCTTCCTATTCTTGATATTGTGTGTTGTGTATGCCTATTTTCCCATATGTTCTAAAGAAAATCGAATACGACGCTGCATGCGGAAGCATTGAAATGTTTACATTTTCTCATGTCGTAACATGCACATTACTTTCACTTTAGTGATTGCTATCTATACCCTTCATACGTTTCTCTCTTCATGGAACAATTAAGTTCCTTGAAAATCAGATTTTTATTCACAAGTTGTGCTTAAGATATTTAAAGGATTTATTCATGATCTGGAACAATTCTAAAGAAGAATTACAAGACTTGATTGATCGACTAAATAATTTTGACTCCACAATGCAATTTATGTATAATGCATCCAACATGAATTCGTCTCATTTAAATGTAAATAGATCATGAAACATTCTGATTTTAACATCTCTATATGTCATATCCACCAGTATTCGGAATGTTTTAACATCTCTCTATATCATATCCACCAGTATTCTGAATGTTTTAACATCTCTATATATCATATCCACCAGTATTCGGAATGTTTTAACATCTCTATATGTCATATCCACCAGTATTCGGAATGTTTTAACATCTCTATATGTCATATCCACCAGTATTCGGAATGTTTTAATATCTCTATATGTCATATCCACTAGTATTCGGAATGTTTTAACATCTCTATATGTCATATCCACCAGTATTCGGAATGTTTTAACATCTCTATATATCATATCCACCAGTATTCGGAATGTTTTAACATCTCTATATGTCATATCCACCAGTATTCGGAATGTTTTTCTTGCATCTCAGGGCATGTAGATGCGGGGATAACATAAAACCAGTTGAAAATGTACCGACATATCATTTCAGCTGTTGAATCAAAAACATTTTTCCAAAGAGAGGAATTATCATGTGAATGTATTTAATCCTTCTTTCAATCAAGACAGCATTCTTACTCAGAAGGATTCTTTAAAAACACAGTAGAATGTACGAAAGAGGAATTTTGTTTCATAATACAATATAATGATTCATTACTTATGACTTTTCGAGATCTTTTGATCAGAACTAAATATCATAAAATATACAAAGACGATTATCAAGGTACAAATGTGACAGACATCAGTGACCAAGCGTTACAGAATGTAACTATTTTAGTGGTGTCAATACACAATGATTACTTTCTCTACGTTATAAAACTGGCGGCATATAAACTGATGCAATTTATTTGATATCCTGTTAAAACAGTAACACGCAATAATTTGGACACACACTTCTAGAAGTTTATGGGATAATTAATAATCATATTTTTCATTTAAAAAAGTGCATATATATTCAGCTCTGTAATATTTCAATACATTTAAGTACAAATAATTATTGGTAAGGTGATGGTTCTTTAATGTCATTCTACATTGTGGATGGACAGATGAATGGACTGATGAAAGAAAGTTAATGGATTCATCGGTTAGATACTTTGTGTCACGATGTCCATACCATTAAGATATAATATAAATATGAATAACGTCTAATGTAAGGTATTGGTAAATTATATACACATAAATAAAATATAAATATATAGGTGTCTGCGTGATTGATTGTCTCTATATTGTGATTTAACTGATTTAGTTTTCATTAGAAACGCATGCATTTTTCTGATCCAGTTATACAAATAAGTGTTATAATAATGCACATTCTTTCGCAGCTAATATAAATATTGTAATTGTTTGTAAATATATTGTTCCCATTCAATTCTTTCAACCTAGCTTTGTCATGCACCGGACATCGATCATATTCGTCAAATTGCCTCAGTCACGTGACGCTCATCAATGAAATTCAACGTCTTTCAGAACAATGGTCATTTTCCTTGTATTTGCGACCTTGGTAAAACGATGAAACCAAATCAAACTTGAGGGATGCGGCAGAGAACCGCAAACATTTTCCTTTCATATCAGACACTGAGTGCGCTAAGAGAAACGGATTTTTTAAAATATGATGTTTGCACAGCTGCAGAATTACTTCTATGACATTTTTACAGCTCTGCCATTTACCTACGCTAACACGTTTCGTACACTCAGTATCTATCCATCACTTTCTCACCATTCTTATCTATCTCTCTCTCTCTCTCTTTCTCTCTCTCTCTCTCTCTCTCTCTCTCTCTCTCTCTCTATATATATATATATATATATATATATATATATATATATGTATATATATCGATCTATCTAGCTAAATACATTTCGCTACTTCGCTTTCAACAGTGTCGTCTGGAAGAGCAAAGCTGAAAATAAGACTTCGACAACGTGTTTATGCCATTGTGACCATGTTAAGTGTGGGATTTTCAAAGTCAGTAGGGTGGATTCGGGACGCATAAACATTCCTGCCTTTTCTTGTCTAATATGAGAAGCATGGCTGATTGTTGCATATACATGCTATTCAGCTGGTAGTTGTTATTTGGTGGTTGAGGATCTCACTAAACAGGATTTTTATCATAACATTGATCAAAACATGTGATGTCATTGTTTACAAGAAAACGAGACTTTTGTAGAATAAGTGGAATTTAAGCACTGCTACGTGTTGCTATGCTCTGACTCGAACATCCATACCACATTACCGTAATTGTCGAAATAAATACGAGGCTAGCACCACGAGTGTATGCAAACATTAGAACCAAACCAGCTAGTTTCACACTGGCCTGCACTGCTTCTAAAGACCTTTTTAGAATATGAATATCTTTCAGAGATAGACAGAAAGACGTTCAATACGTATGACCTCTCTCAAAAGGAGCTGTGCAAATAAGGAATACTGTTTTACTAAGATTGGCTTTAATATGTTGTTTTCTTTTTGAAACCCATTCTTGTCAGTTTTGCAAATAGTATATAGTCCTGAATGATTTGCAGTCATTTATGTATATTAATTTACTTAACAAATACAAAGAAATCAATATTCTCCGTGTAGCCGTTATGGAAGATAAGACGAAAAACTGCTTCTTCAAAAGATAGTTCGTAATTACTTGAGAGGAATATTACGGACTAAAATGGTGCTGCTTGCCTTCCACATACTTTTATCTAAAGAATTTCTCCCCAAATTGTGCATATTTAATTAGATTTAATCTCATAGAATAACTGCAATTAATACGAAAATTCGTTTATCCAGTAAAAAGTAATCAAATTCTGAGTAAAAGCTATTTATATATATATGTAGTATTTCACATGAAACTTTGGTACTGGTGCGTTTAAAACAGCTCTACACCAGAATAACCGTTTTCATGTTATTGAATGCATTTAGGATCTTGCGGCCTGACAGAAAGTGATCTACAAAACGGCATATTGACTTTCTTATAATGTCTGACGTTAATACACGTGCTCAAATACAACATTAGTTGATTTTTAATATAGTTTATATGCTTTTAAGGTTTACCATTTTCAGATAATATTTCAGTGCTATTCATCTAATGTTTATAATTTTCTCTTGTTTTTATTTGCACCTGTTCAAGTGACCAACGTTAATCTTTTCATGTTTAATACCATGCCTTTGTGATACCAATGTTTTATTTATATTGAGGGACGTATAATATACGTAATTCATATGCATATGTCAGGTTGTCTAGGGGTTCAGTTGGGTTATCTTTTGCCCATTGTGACTCCATGCTATATGTCATTCTATATATATTATGTTTTACCATGCAATGCTTGACAACTTTAAAATCTGAAACAAT
Organism: Sinohyriopsis cumingii; assembly: GCA_028554795.2. NCBI lineage: Eukaryota > Metazoa > Mollusca > Bivalvia > Unionida > Unionidae > Sinohyriopsis > Sinohyriopsis cumingii. Next base: position 51,406,992 of record CM068830.1, on the reverse strand, counting down.
ATATACCGGTCATACACGCTCAAGATTTGCCAATTAGGTTTTATCAAGAGATCTAAAGGTGGAAATATTAATAATATTTACTAACTTGTGTTCTCTACAAAGAAGTTTATGTAACCCGTTCTTCTAATAAATATTGTAAACGTTGTCGATATTTCATGAATCTTTATTAGTGGGCTTTATGATGATACAAAATAGGATATGATCTCACAAATTTGATCAATTTCTTTTGCAGTAATATAAAATCCCACGTTATATATAAAGGTCAATATTCAACATGGCTTGATATACAAAGGTTATATAAAATGTGGCCCATTCTGACTATATTTGAACAATGTTGCATGGAAATAACATATAACACATAAAGTGTACAAAACGTAAATTAAATGCATAAAATAAATGTTTTACTCACAAAGTATGCTTAGGATAGTTCCCTCACTCTCTATTTTTAGAACGCTTTCTAAAATGAGCATTATACCTCATATATTTAAAATGCCTCCTGAGATAGTATTCATATCAAAATAACGTGAAGCTCTTGGGTTTGTAAAATTTTCGCCTCCTGAGACAGTATTCATATAAAAAAAACGTGAAGCTCTTTGGTTCGTAAAATTAACACCTCCTGAGATAGTATTCATATCAAAATAACGTGAAGCTCTTTTGTTTCTAAAAACTTAACAGGTGACACTAAGGAATAATTGACATTAGACTATGAATTCTAACAATTCACATATGGGCGTTTGTAAATTGTGTTAGATCTATATACGATAAAAAATACGTATAAAATGTTTACAATATTACAGACGTAAAGGTGATATTTAACAATTCTGACAGATCACTCATCGGCTTGGAATCAGAGAAGATAGTAAACCATTTCGTTTGACAAATTCAACTCTGCAGTTATTGGTAACATCAGATGTATTGCTACGACTGTGAGGTCTTAAGGTAAGTAAATAGAAAAGGGCGAAATACATCAACTTTTCTAATGTACAACATATAATTGATTTAGCTACATTACCAGATGAAGACTTAGAAAGGAGATAAAGTAGTATTAATTAAATTCTAAATGGTTCTAAAAGTTTTATCACAATTCCAATTGTATGAAGTTACAATTGAATTCTAGATTTATTACAAATAATTTCAATATTCACTGTATTGATATGCATGTGGGCTCCAACATGCTAAAGTGTCAATGGCCTGGAGTGTGGTGATATGCTAACAGTCTTTTGAGTTTTCATCAGTGCATAATCCAAAATGTACTTGGCTGAATTCACTAAATTTCCTCCTAAGTCCAATGATAATAGTGAGCACTTTATAAGTCAAGTCAATAAGTATTTGAATAAATTAATCCGCCAATATTAAAAACTAATTTTTGCAAAATAATGATTCCCTTTCTGATGTTAAAACAAGAATGGTTAATGTTTCTAGTAAGCAACATTATCTAAAGGAGATGACACAATATTAGAGCAAGGATTAAGGGTAGTTTACATTATAAAACATTAAATGCTGGTAACAGATGTCTAATGTAATTTCCAAGTTAAGAGCTGATGATCTAGACGCAGATTGCAATAAACATATTTGCCTCCATAGATACTGATCTCATTTTAATTTAATCTCTCTCCGTCTCTCTCCGTCTCTGTCTTTATGCTTTATGTCTGTCTCTCTCACCTATCTATCTATCTATCTAATCTATATATATATATATATATATATATATATATATATATATATATATATATATATATATATATATATATATATATATATATATATATATATTCAAAGTTTGAATGGAATGAATCTTATGTTTGCATCTGCTTTATATGCTGATACGTTATTTTTTCAACATATATTGTATTAAGATGAGCATATTTGATTTATTTTACCTCATAAAAGTAACAGTCAGAGATCGTTAATTATAATGTAACGTTTTATGAAGCAGAGCGCCATATTCCCTCCTCACGAAATCGTATTGCTTCTGCCTAAACAACTCAGTACATAAATCAATGCATTTTCATTACTTGGAGAGTTATGACGATTTTATTACCTGGGAAACTCCCTTTTTCTTCTCAATCCTTGACCTAATCAATGGAAATAAATGCACAATAAATGCATTACATAATTTTCACATTTTCTATGACTTATACATTTTTGAAATAATTAAGAGGAATTCATCCAGTCACACTTACGGACGAAAGCTAAGCTTACACTTGTACAGTCAATACTTTAATTGTTTTATATCCATACAAAGTTACCATCAACATCACTTTTGCTAATACATATTTCGCTGTCCCTATTTTTCCTACTAGTAAATATAAATGGAAAGCCACATAATTCCTCCCGAAACCTCCATATCTCATCAATCACTGTGAAACCACACCATAGGCGCCATTGTAACTTTTATTATTACGATTATTATGACTAATTGTCAACACGTAGGTAAGAACTATTTGTAGATCCTATGTAAGATGTGTTTTCAACAGAGCCATATTACGCATTTATAACAACCAATATTCTATACTGATTATTACCATGAATACAAGCTACTAAAATTAAATTAAATGATATGCTATAAGTTACAGAAAATATCGCTATACATAACAGTTTGTAGAATGTAACCCGCGATTTTGTTTATGAAAGAGCAATTTTTGGTCTTTAAAAAAGTGAAAATATACAAATACTCGAGTGTGCTGTGCCAAACAGTAACAGGGAACAAATGCTTTTTTCATCGGTGCGTGTAATGACAGCATGGACAATAAGGTATCGGAACAAATTTCTGTCCCTCAATAACGAAACTAAATTACATAAGCAACAATCCTTCCAAACAGGAATTAAGCATATAGCTATATTAACAAAGACATTGTATACTTAACACACATACACATTCCAAAAGCTCAACTGGAGTTAATATTGCCGTTCGTTTGTTTCAATTATAGTTTTATGTTGTCTTTAAAAAAATGTCCTTCGATGCCAACACCACACACTGTTTTATCGAAGTAGACCAGTTTCTTATCTCTAGGCAGTCCATATTGCCACACTGTTTAAGCTGCATAATTCCTAGCGTTTCATAACTGTCCTATTCACTACATGGTAAATGTGTATACTCAGCGTACATAAGAGTCCGAAAAATGTAACCATCAGAGGATAACGTTTCATTTTTTAAGTTTTTGTGATCTTTTTCAGGTACGAAGGCATTATTATCTCAGACAATTATTTTGCTGTATCGCCAACTTGCCACATAAATGAGGCAAATTGATTAGAAGGATTTATATGGTCGAATTGGATTTTCTCTGGCAAGATTGCAATCCATCTGTATTGAAGGAGCTTAAAGGAAAATACAATAGAATAGAAAACTATAATGCTATGTGTGATTAGGATTTTTACCGCAACTTTAACAATTTTTCAGTCATATCGCTAACATGTCTGCAATGTGGCAGTTTATAGTGATGTCTAGCACTGGGGCATCATGCCACAGACATGTAGCATGATGTTCCACCGAGTCACATTATCCTGACACCAAGCCGACCTGTCCTAACACATACCTCTTAATGCTGAGCGCCTAGCGAGGCAAAACTGTTAGTACCATTTTTGTACGTCTTTGGTATGACTCGGCAGGGGATCGAACCCACGACATCCCGCTTCCGAGGCGGACACTCTAACCACTAGGTGACAGGAGCGGTTCTATAATGCTGTCGATGACACCGTAAACGAGATTTTTTAAGAATTAATTTTTAGGCGAAGAGGAATATGAGTCAGATTGAAACGTTTGATTATTCTATACTATCACGTCTTTTAGATGATGATTCAAGTAGGAATTAGATAATAGCGACACAGAAAACAATTGTGATTGCGATGGCTACTTATAATATGGTTAAAATTTAATTAATATGACACTAAACTCTTGCGAATACAATGAATCAATTTAACAAAATAATGCGCAAGGAGTTAAATATCTGATATGGAAATAATATTGTTCCTGTCTGGAACTAATCAAAAGATGGCTGCTGGCAGGTTACACGAAAGTCCTACGACTCCCCATCCAAAATATCATATAAAAAGAAGACTTCAGTCCTCAAGCTAAGTACCTGGAATGTCCGGACCATTCTGACTGGGCGTTCAGATGATCTCCAGACAATCAGTGATGTTCGAAAGACTTCAGTCATCAACGACGAACTTGCAAGGCTCCAGGTCGACATCGCCTCACTACAGGAGACACGACTACCAGATCCCGGGTCCCTCAGAGAAAAGAACTACACATTATTCTGCCAAGGAAAGAGCGCCGACGAAGCCGGAGAGTTTGGTGTTGGATTCGCTGTCAGAAACACTCTGCTGGGGATGATACAACCCTGCCAACAATGAAATGGAAGACTGCTATCCCTCCGCCTCCACACCACAAACGGGCCTGTCAACCTGAATAGCGTTTACGCTCCCACACTAAGATCCTCCACAGATACCAAGGATGAGTTTTACAATGAGTTAAACTCGCTCATCGACAAAATTCCCAAGGAAGAGAACTTGATTTTGCTGGGCGACTTCAATGCTAGGGTGGGTGCCGACCATGACTCTTGGCCCTCCTGTCTTGGCAAGTTTGGCGTTGGGAAGATGAATGAGAATGGGCAGCGCCTTCTAGAGATGTGCTCGTACCACGACCTCAGCATCACCAACTCATTCTTTCAGACAAAGCCACAGCACAAAGTGTCTTGGAGATATCCCCGGTCTAAACACTGGCACCAGCTGGACTTGATCATTACAAGACGGTCAGCCATGAAGGGTGTGCTTCATACCCGTACCTTCCACAGTGCTGACTGCGACACCCACCACTCGCTGGTATACTGCAAAATGAAGCTTCAGCTGAAGAAGATCCACCGCTCTAGGCAAGAGGGTAAACCATGCATTGATGTGAGCAAAACATCATATCCAGACAAAGGCTGGGGAATTCACCTATGCTCTTTCAAAGACGTTTGATTCAGAACACCCCAACGGCAGTACCAACGAAAGATGGGATCACATCAGAGAGACTGTGTACAGCACAGCCACACGGATCTTTGGTAAGAAGCAATCAAAGAACAATGACTGGTTTGATGCTAACTCTGCCACACTCATGCCACTCATAGAAAAGAGTCGCAGTGCTCACCTGCAATACAAGCGATCGCCCTGCCAGAAGACACTACATGTATACAGGTCTACCAGAAGCAAAGTGCAGAGATTAGCACGGCAGGGTGCCAATGAATATTGGCTTCAGCTCTGTCAGATCATCCACTCAGCAGCAGATATTGGAAATATCAGAGGCATGTACAAAGGCATAAAGAAAGCAATGGGTCCCACGAAGAAATTGACAGCACCACTGAAGTCTGCCACAGGCGATACCATCCACAACAAGGGCAAGCAGATGTAGCGTTGGGTGGAATACTACTCCGAACTGTACTCCAAAGAGAACCACGTGACCAATGATGCCCTCAACGCCATTGAAAACCTCCCTCTCATGGCCGAACTGGACGAGAAACCTACTTTAGACGAACTAAAGAAGGCCTTAGAGAAACTGTCCCTAGGTAAAGCCCCAGGGAAGGATGGCATCACAGCTGAACTCATCAAGTACGGATGTAGCGTGCTGATCACACACCTGCACGACCTCCTCTGCCAGTGCTGCGGCGAGGGTGCAGTGCCTCAGGACACGAGAGACGCTAACATCATAACCCTGTACAAGAACAAGGGCGACAGAAGCGACTGCAACAAGTACAGGGGCATATCACTTCTCAGCATCGTGGGTAAAGTTTTCGCACGCGTCATCCTGAACAGACTGCAGACGTTTGCTGACAGAGTTTACCCAGAGTCGCAGTGCGGGTTCCGCGCAGAGAGGTCCACAATCGACATGATCTTCTCTGTCAGGCAACTGCAGGAAAAATGCAGAGAACAACACAGACCCCTATTCCTGGCCTTTATAGACCTCACCAAGGCATTCGATCTGGTCAACAGAGACGGACTCTTCACAATCCTGGCGAAAATTGGTTGCCCTCCAAAGCTGCTAAGCATGATCCAGTCCTTCCAAGTTGACATGAAAAGCACAGTGCAGTACGATGGCTCAACATCCGACCCCTTTGAATCCGCAGTGGAGTTAAACAGGGCTGCGTCCTTGCCCCCACGCTCTTCGGCATCTTCTTCGCAGTCCTGCTCAAGCACGCCTTTGGGACGTCCACAGAAGGGATTTACCTGCACACTCGATCAGACGGCAGACTGTAAAACCTGGCACGACTGAAAAGAAAGAGCAAAGTGCGTGAAGTAAACATCAGGGACATGCTCTTCGCAGACGATGCTACTCTAGCCACCAACACAGAAGCTGAACATCAGCGCCTGATGGCCGGCTTTGCTAAAGCATGCGATGAGTTTGGGTTAACCATAAGCCTAACGAAAACAAACGTGATGGTTCAGGACGCGGACCCCATAAGCATCATCATCAACATCTATGAACTTGAAGTGGTGAGTCAGTTCATGTATCTCGGCTCTACCATCACCAACAACCTCTTGCTCGACAAGCGGATCGGAAAGGCATCAACAACGCTCTCCAGGTTGTCGCAGAGAGTGTGGAACAACAGCATGCTGACCATGAACACTAAGATCACCGTGTACAGTGCATGCGTGCTAAGCACTGTCATGTATTCCAGCGAAACCTGGACTCTGTACGCCTCACAAGAGAAAAGACTGAGCACCTTTCACATGCGATGCCTCCGACGCATACTCGGGATCACATGGAGCGATCGAGTAACAAACAACGAGGTGCTCGAGCGTGCCAAGATTCTCAGCATGATCACACTCCTCCGCCAACGTCGCCACAGATGGCTGGGCCATGTATGTCGGATGGATGACGGACGGATCCCCAAAGACATTCTATATTCGGAACTCGCCTCTGGCTAAAGGTCGATCGGACGGCCACATCTCCGCTTCAAGGATGTCTGCAAGCACGACATGAAAGCCCTTGATATCGGCGTCAACACCTGGGAAGAGCTCGCTCTAGACAGATCAAGCTAGCGACATGCTCTGATCACTGGTCTGAAAGCCGGACAGGACAAGCTACGCTTGTTAGCTGATTAAAGAAGATCGCAGAGGAAGAAGAAGCAGCTCCAACCAACACCAAACGCAACCTTCAAGTGCAGCAAGTGCAGCAGGGACTGCCACTCCCGCATTGGACTACATAGCCACAGCAGACGCTGCACAACCACCAACCGAGACATCTCTCATGGGTGCAGATATATATATATATATATATATATATATATATATATATATATATATATATATATATATATATATATATATAAATATATATATATATATATATATATATATATATATATATATATATATATATATATATATATATATATATATATATATCTCAAATCTGATGTCCGAAAATAAAAGTTTGTAAAGTTGCCTAGTTTAATTAATATATTGATCTATAAGTTTACATTTTAAAATATCGCAAACTTCTAAGGACTAATCATGGTCTTTTTATTCTCTATTGATAAGATCTGTTATCAGAATTTATAAGATCGTATAGTTTAAATGTAAGTTAGTACAATTCCAGTAATCAATACCATGTGATTATTAAGAGTTGCCCATTATTGACACAATGTCTGCATTGTGATCTGATTAGGTAAAATGAAAAATGTTGTTACTAGTTAAGAAGCCCGCTTTGTTGTTCGAGATACAGAATGTTTTGAAACGATTTAAATTATTGGGACTAGAATTGTATGTCACATTATTAAATTAAATCTCGTTAATAATTGTTTTAGAACCAACTTCATTTATTATTTTTTTAAAAATGAATTGGTTTGGGAGTTTTCAGTTATCTAAAATATTTGCTTTCAAGATGTAACTTTAACGGTCAGGCGAAATTCATGTAAATGCAGGAGTTAATCGTGATTAGTGGTGTCATATCTATGTCGTAGCAGTTGATAGTCGTATATATATATATATATATATATATATATATATATATATATATATATATATATATATATATATATATATATATATATATATATATATAGATATATATATACATATATATATATAGATATATATATATACATATATATATATATACATATACATATATATATATATATATATGTATATATATATACATATATATATACATATACATATATATATACATATATATATATACATATATATATATATACATATATATATATATATATACATATATATATATATATATATATATATATATATATATATATATATATATATATATATATATATATATATATATATATATATATATATATATATATTCCTGAAGCGTGTTTTTACAACCGATCGCAGTTGTACGATTTATTTGGAGTGCTTAGATATACGCGTGAATTTTTTAGGGATCTCTTCATGATGGCTACAAGTAAGAACCCTATAACAGATAAGGAAATGACACAGGCATGAAATGCCAGTAGGTACGTGGTGATGTCTGCGGGAGCCCCACTTAAACCCAGTGTAACCTCAGCCAAAATCTGATATACCCCCGTCTACCCGTTTGTCGCAAAGCACTCCAATTGCAGGAATTGGGAGCTCGCTCATGCGGTTTGGTATACTGAGTGTGGACAGTAAGCCCAAATTCAAGTAGGTGCTTCAGCACTATTTGGTGGTTCCCAGGGTACTTCGTCCGCAGCCAAAGCTACCCCACCCCAACCACTTCGGTCTTTCGTGTTTATCACAAATGTTCCCAGACGTGGTGGAAACATTTCGCCATGCAGCCACCGTTTCTGAACTCTGATTAAGAGTATTTCGGATGATGCAGCTGCTAATTCGGTCTATGAGAAGCTGTGTCCGTCTAAACATTATAATAACATCAAGTGGGACAGGGACGCAAACGAAAATTATTGACCTCAAGAGTAAGGGTTTTCGGCCCAAGGATGAGGATTTCCGGAGAGAAAATGTGTCTGTGTAGAAATTTCTCCGTGAATGGAACCACCTTGTAATTGAAAACGGCATCTTCTTCAGGACCACTTCTCTTTATGGCCAATCGGTCAGACAGCTCTTGATCCCAGAGTCATACCGGAGCTTTGAAATGGGCCATCAAGGCATAAAGAAGACACTCTGGTTAGCTAGGCAAAGGTTTTATTGGCTGGGTCTGGACAAGGACGTGAAGATGGAGTCTTGCGAACGGTGCATACGCAGAAAGACTCTTAGTTAGGGCAATGGCCAAATTAACCCCAAGTCACACCACCCGCCCCATGGGGCACGTCTGCATAGACTTTTTGTCTCTTGCGCGATCTAAGGGAGGGTTTGAGAATATCTTGGTGATAACTGGTCATTTCACCAGGTATGCTCAGGCCGTTCCATTACGCAACCAGACGGCTCGGACTACCACTAAAGCCCTTTATGAGCACTTCTTTCGATATTAGTTTCCCAGAAAGACTTCACAGCGATCAAGGACGTAATTTCGAGAGTTGAGTTATAAAGGAGCTACGCAAATTAGAAAACATACATAAGTCTCGCTCCTCCCCGTTTCACCCACAGGTGAATGTTGCCTGCGAACGCTTCAATGGAACGCTCTTACAAATGCTAGGAGCATTGTAGGAAGCGTAAAATCAAGATTGGAAATCTTGCATTACTCAAATTGTCCATGCATATAATGCTACTAAAAATGATTCCACCATTTTCTTATGTTTCGGTGGCACTCTCGGCTTTCTGTCGACTCCTATCTGGGCACTACACCAGATCGTGGCGAGGCTGCTGCAGAGCCTGACGCGTACGCTGAAAAACTGAAAGACCGGCTCCAATTTGATTACGCTGCCGCTACGGGGAAGTCGAGCAATAACCGTGCTAAGAACAAGGCACAGTAAGATAAAAAGGTCCGAGAGTCCAACCATGAAGTAGGGGACAGAGTCTTAGTGCGCAACGTTGGATTGAAAGAGAGAAAGAAATTAACCAACAAGTGGTCCAGGGATGTATATCTGGTAATATCAATCCCCAATTTACATATACCCGTGTTCAAGGTATGAAGGGTCGAGGGTTCGAAATCCACGCGCATATTGCATCGTAATATGCTTTTGCCCTTTGACTACCTTCAATGTGATCCAGTCCCCATGAAACATGTTCAGAAGAAACCATCTGTATAAAAGGCTTCAACTTTGGAGTCAAGCTCTGAATCTTCGACAAATAATTTATTTATATGTTAGATCAATGACTTGAATTTATTTGTCATTAGTTAACAGTTAAGATAAACATAGATTAATTATTTATTTGAATATACATTGGAATTTCTAGATGCTCATGGACGTTTGATTAACACATCAATTTTTATTATCCTCACCACCTTCAAACCATTCTGGATTACAGCATGGTGGTACGTCAGATAAATGAAAACTATTTGAATTCATTCATAAAGTTGCATACTTTTGAACTTGTGAAAAGCCTTTAGGATTATTTGAATTTAATTCACAATATTTTAATTGTCTCTTAAATTTGCTAATATTCATCATGATATAAAAGACAGTCTATGAACCATTTAAACCGACACTATTTTAATTAAGTTTATGGTTTCAGGATCTGACTGAAATTACTTTTCTAAGTAAGCCATTAGTTTGTTCGTTCTTTTCATTTAAGATTATGCCGTTTCTATTCTTACGTCACAAAAAGTAAAATATTGTAATACAATTGGAAAGAAGTAACTAATTGTTAGATTAATTAACATGCATACACCACGAATCATACCATATAAAACTGCTTCTTCCTGTTTCTTTATTGAAACAATTACCTCCCACTGCACTACCTTTAGCACCTATAGCAAGCCTTATTGAATACTTTTCAAAGGGTTCTAATTTTCAAATAAATTTTGTTTTTATCATATCAATAGTGGTGAAAATAATATAAATTGCTATAAACTTTATCTTTAAATATTTGCTTTAACATTTCACATAATAGTATCTTTTCTTTAACGTGGACTGACAGTTATTAACATATTCCCTTTTCAAAGATTTTCCTAGTCGTTTTAATTCATGATCTAAGTGAACATTACTTGCTTCCAACAATTATAAAACTCTCCTGGATAATTTAGAATTGCTTCATCGACATCTGTTTCAGCACAGGTTTATCAGACACCACTTTGTTTATCCTGGATCTGTAGATTCATTTATCGTAAATGTACTAATTTATATTTCCGCAATATCTTTTGCTCGCGGTCCATCAATTATGCTGTTGAGACGGTTTTTAGTTTTCTAAAGAGCAAACAGGAAACTGTAACATCACGGTCTCTTAGAAGAGTCTGATTGATATGGGAGGCCGATTGGGATAAAGTGTACGGGTGCAAATCTCTGACATACAATTGTGTGGCTATTAAATCTTTTAAGAGACTAATGCGAATCCATGGAAAATGATCGTGGTTTTTCTTAGATCATTGTCTGTGAGATGTGAGCAGGAATCAGCTGTTTCAAAATGGACAATTGAAGATGATCGATGCTCAGTGGAGGAAAGTTATATTTCAAAGGTCACTGATTCGTCAATTGCCTTTAATATTATTATTAATCAGTTCAAGCGGCAGGTCATACTGTAACTTGGAACCTTTGAAAAAATATTAGATTGAGAAGAAGCCTGGATTAAGCGTGGAGTTAAAGAATCGATCTACATCAGGGACGACAAAGCAACGCTGAGCAGGGACGGGAACCATTACAACCTGCCGCACATTCTGGGACAATCTGTTAATATCATTCTCCATTCCATCGAGTGATATCAACAGTCCGTAGAGATAAAAACAGTCTACTCATGAAGTCCTTAGTGTTGAATGAAATCTTCAGGGTATCGTTCTCTATTCTGCTTGTAGACGCGATTCGAATATGGAGATTTCCAGAAGTTATGGAACATTGCTGAACGACATGTCTGACAACCGGTGTCCGAGCTAATCATCTACACCATGACAACGAACCTGCGCATAAACGTGTTGTCCTGCACCACTTATTTACCTCTAGGTGGCGCCCGGCTGAATTCGTTACCAAACATTAAACTGAGGGACCAACGATTTAAAAACTATCAAGCCGTTTGAAACACACTTATTCAGTGGGAACAATTACCAAAACTAGGATAAAAGTGGCATTTAAAATTTGCATAATCAGCTGGAGAAAGTGGTGTCCGTTGGTTAATTGAGCGGATGTACTGTTTTCTTGTCTATAAAATTATTATATTATGCATAAACTGTGATATTTACATGTTAATCCCCATATTTTAATGATCAAAATTAAAGGTATGTAGTGTGTATTTGACTCCCAGCTATTCGTAGACTAGTACTCGTTAAGGGAATTTAAACCACATGTTGATTGAACACCAAAAGTATAAAATTCTAATCTTTTCGTGATCACTTTTACCTGTCAGGTACAATGAAGTTCCAATATTGGTCTCTTTGGTAGATCCATTTATGTTTATGAAACTTATTTGCTCCAAGCCAGACTGATTTGCATATGACATATTATCCTGCTGATTATTTTTATGTGTATTTAACTAACGTTTCTTTTGTGAGGTGTAATTTTTAATTCATTATATGCTTTGAACAATTGTATTTCGAAGTTCGCCTTGTGCAAAATTAAGTTCATGTCATCCCTAATTATATACTCTGATGTTGTTCTTATGTTGTAAAGAAATAATACATAGCAAATATATATTTATAGGAGTGTTCATTTAATAGTTAGGTCATAATTATCAGAGGTATGGTTATTGGAATCCTCCATATATATATATATATATATATATATATATATATATATATATATATATATATATATATATATATATATATATATAATCTAACTGGTGTTTACCGCATCCTTATTTTAAATATAGTAACAGATGTTATCTTGATGCAAACCTCAAAATCTTCTAAAATGGAACGTTTTATTAAATCCTTGTATTTGGAGAAAATGCAAATTGTGACCTAGGTCAAATACAGGGCTTTCTAATCTTGTTTGCCTGAGACTTTACTCATTTCTGCAATGACTTCTAAACAAAAATACGTCTTTATATTCTATCCAATAATTTGTCTGGGGCTGGAATTTATATATTTCAATTATTTATTAACTGGACATACAACGTGCCCATCAGAAATATTCTTCGACAGTGACGCTTAACTTCGAATTTTAGTGAATTCAAACAAAATAATTTTGATTATATTTTATGATTCATCAAAATAGTATTGGTACATCATCACACTTCAGGCCATTCATTCATTAGTACATTCGAGACTACAGATACATCAACACAGTTAGTGCTGGATTTTATTTGGAATACCAATGTAGTTTAATTAGAATTTTATTCATCAGGACTGGTAATAAAACCTTTTGGACAGTTATGTGATTTCATATTCACATTTCTGAAAGTAGTTTTTAATTGTCATTTTTACGTCTAGGAAAAAAACATTATTTGCTGCATATGAAAAAATTGTAGATTTTTGTGCTCTTTTCTGTTACTTCGTTTTATACCAGTGAGTTGTAACAATGATGAATAATTAGAGTGCGCCAATTCCAGTTCTGTAGCACACTTCCAGTTCTCTTCAAAGTATACATGGATCGCACTTACATTGAACTCAATTTATTTCTGAGAAAAACAGGACAATAGACAAAATGACATGTTATCCTTTCGGAGTGTCAATATATCTGCATTGTTCGAACATACAGATTGTTGGATATTTGTTATTCCAGTATAATGCAACCGTGTTGTTCCTTGATGAGAGCCAAACTGTTTTATTTTCTACATGGTCTGAAGACTAACAAGCCAATGTCATACGTACTAAATTTATTTTGAGCAAATCATTTTAATAATGAACTTATTTTGTTAGGAATGCAAGCACAAATACGTGTGAAAGAGTTCAATTTACCTGCAATATACATACACTACTAAGATCATGGAAAGTTCCGGCAGCAAAGAGCTCTTCGAGATTACTAACAAGCTAATGTCAAGGAACAAATCAACACCACTTCCAACAACCTTCTCTCCAGTCGACCTTCCAGACATGTTTGCAAATATCTTCCGTGACAAAGTACAAACCATTAGAGATAAGTTTGACACCACAATTTCAACTGACTCGTCGTCACCATACAGTTGGTATACGGAATTTGAGCGGCATCCATTAGCAGCATTTAATCCTGATGAAGAGTGCACTAAAGCCATGCGAACTTGATCCAATTCCAACATCACTGCTGCTTGAGTGTTTAGATCAAGTATTGCCTTCACTAACTGATGTTATTAATAACTCTCTCTCATCTGGGGAATTCCCATCATTTTTCAAACCCGCAATTGTAAAACCTCTGCTGAAGAAACCAACACTAGACCATAATCATTTAAAGAACTACCGCCCAGTTTATAATCTCCCATTCATATCAAAATCTTAGAAAAGGTTCTTATACCCCAGCTTGTATCTCATCTGAATTCCAAGTCTTTTAGCAATGTACAATCTGCATATCGCCCTTGCCACAATCCTGAAACTATTCTTCTAAAAGTAGTTAATGACATTCTCTCTGCATTGGATAGCGGAAAGATTACAGTCCTCACCCTCCTTGATTTGTCTGCAGCATTTGACACAATAGACCATGATACACTACTTCACCGTCTCCAGCATGTATTTGGCATTCATGATACAGCCCTACTGTGGTTCAAGTCCTACTTGGTCAACAGTACACATCTTGTGTCTGCAAATGGAATACACTCCAGCCCAGTTAATCTATGTTGTGGCGTTCCACAGCAGCCTGTTCTTGGACCTGTTCTCTTCATTCTATTCACTCAGCCGCTCTCAAGTGTCATAGATCATCATCCAGTGTCTCACCAGTTGTACGCTGACGACAACCACATATACAAATCTAGCCACCCATCTGAAGTTGATTCTACCACTGAAGGTGTAGAGAGGTGCATTTCTGATGTGAAATCATGGATGACATGTAACAAGCTGTAGATGAATGATTATAAAACTGAGGCCATTCTGATTACAACACAAAGACTTTCTCATTCAATCCTTTACCTCAAACAATACATATCTGCAACACAAACATTAAATTCACATAGTCAGTACGAAACCTAGGTGTCACTCTGGACAGTACTCTCAGACTGCACCAACATGTCATGAACATATGTAAGCTGGATATCTTGAGCTGAGACGCATCAGCTCAATTCGCAAATATCTTTCAGTTGATGCCACTTAAACACTTGTATGTTCATTAGTACTTTCAAAACTGGACGATTGTAACTCAATTATCTCTTGTTCACATCAACATCTACTTCAGAAACTTCAAAAAGTTCAAAACACAGCTGCTCGGATCATACTTAGACTACCACAATCAGAGCACACCTCCCCGCTGCTCTGTATCCTACACTGGCTATCTATTCGATCCAGAATCAAACACAAAATTTGTTCTCTGTGCTACGTTTGACTGACGAACTCCAGTCCAACATACCTATCCGACCTGACCCATGTGCACACACCAGCAAGATACTTACGCTCGTCTACTAACAATCGTATATTCATTATTCCCACTGCGAAAACGAAGTCATATGAACAACGTTCTTTTGCATACCAGGACTCAGCAACGTGGAATGAATTTCCCACTGAACTTAGACACAAAGACACAGTGATCCCATTCAAGAGTGCTCTTAAAACGCACTTATTTCGACTGCAAGAACAAATATAAAGACCTAATAATGTTCCCAACCTTAAATATTTTCAGCATGTTTTGTAGGTTTTTTAATGTTATGGTGTTTTTTTCTTCTTCTGTTGTTGTAATAATATCATTATATATGTTCTTTTTATTTATAGATGTTGCGTATGTTGTAAAAGCGCTTAGAGCTTCTAAAGAGTAGGCGCTATACAAAGTCCTCATTATTATTATTATTATTATTATTATTATTATTATTATTATTATTATTTCCACATCATATTATCAAAATAATTTGTATCTACGTTCAGAATGTTTTTATTATTAGATTTGTTTTCTACAAATAACTATAATTTGTTGGAAATTTCGTGTATCTAATACACGCCAATATCAGATTCCGAGTAAGAAGCTATTTCTATGTATGCGAATTATTCCAAGAACATTTTCTGTAATGATCATTTAGAACCGCACAAAACAAAATAAAAATTGTTATTGAATACATTTATACACGTCCGGCCTCGCGGAATGTGGTCTTCATGAAAACATTAATATGCTCCAATTTTGATGTCACGTTTTGTGGCACTTATAAATCCAATGGGAACTCATTGAAGGACGAGCAATAAACGTGACAAATTTGCTTATGTCACATGGTTTATGTAGTGGACTTCAGCTTAGTTTTAGTTTGACAAATGAGACTGTGTGCTCTTATTTAGAGTAGTGGGAGTGTTATTTTCTGTAAATTAAAAGACCATACATGCACATATCAAAATGTTTGGCTCTAATTAAATGTACTTTAATTTGCAGATGAGGTTAAACCGATCTGGGTTAAATGGAATGATTAAATATGAGCGCGGATGTAACCAAACAATAATGATATAAACCTGTGTTGAAATCTTGTTGGATTTTGTACGCATCATCTTTTAAAATCTTGGAATAATTAAAAGAAATTTATTATAATATCAATATTCAAAATTATAAGTTGTTAAGATATAGTACATTAGTAAGAACGGTACAATACGATGCAGGTAAGTTTTAAAAAAATGTATTTTAGGTAAATAACTTGTTGCATGGTATTCAATTTTCAAATCCCGGAAGCTTGTATGTTTCGGTTGAGTTTATTTATGCATACATGCAAATTCCTTATGTTATATCAAAATCAAATCAATGCCAAAAGACAACAAAAAGGTCACTAGGAAAAAACATATAAAGATGATAAATTAATTTTGTTTGAAGGAATAGTGCTTTCATAATTATATTAAGAGATATTCATTCGTTACGATGATAGAACTGTATTCATCGTATTATATTAAACTGTGTAATAAATCAAGGTAAAGGGCTGACGTGGTCCATGAAATTTGTTTTAAATGAGCATTAAATGGAAGGGATTTATAATTTAACATCATATAATAAAATCAATGGATGACCGTTGTTGGGTACGCTTATGGATAGACACAACAATTGAAGTAATTTAAACATTACTTACAATAGTAAATTTCTTTATCCTGATATAGATGAAAATCTATATCAGGATAAAGAAATTTACTATTGACCTCACACTAGCATTTTATAACAGTGTTAACCCATTTATTGGTTGTTTGGATTTACTTTAACGTTTCTTGCGTTAATTAAATTTAATAACATATTGCTACAGGTATATTACATTTTAAGTGATAATTGCATTGGACGATTTTCATCAAGCATAATTTACAGTCAAAGTTGAATAAGAGCTATATTTAGAGGTTAAAACCATAACGAGAGAGAGAGAGAGAGAGAGAGAGAGAGAGAGAGAGAGAGTAAATAAAAATGTCTAAAACAAAATTTATTTTCTTCAAATATTTTATTGGGGTACTATATGCAAATGCGAGAGTAACGTCGATTAAAGTATGACAAGATATTCCTTTCTGTTTCGGCTCAGTCCTTAGAACTCTCTGTTCCTCTTAATATGTATAAAATGGAAACGAAATAAGAATATTTTGCGATAGGTAAATGTTGAAAGATTACGATATTACTGCAATAATGACATGGATCATAAAAATATATTTGTGTGGTAACTTTGGATTGTAAATACATATAAATGTGTCTGCTATTAAGACTTTTAACGTAGCCTTAATAATGTTTCAGTATATCATTACGATTTCTGCAGTGTGGCATTTTATAGTCTGGCACTGGTTCGGCACACTGCAGACATGTAGCATAATGTCTCAACCAGACACACTTTCCAGACACAAGTCCGATTAGTCCAAACATTAACCTCTTAATGCTGAGCGCAAAGTGAGGCAGCTACTATTACCATTCCTAGAAGTCCTCTGAGGCGGACACTTGAACCACTTAGGCTGTCGTAAATAAAATGGAACGAATCGGTAGAAATGGACGTAGGCAAGCTATTGTTTTACTCGTGCAATTTTGTCATGTTGTGAGATGTGATAGTACATCAAGGATGAAGAATATCAGTTCTTACCTTCCACGATGTCCACCATGTCCCCAACTGTATCCTCCAAGTCCACCGCCGTATCCCCAAATCCACTGCCGAATCTCTTGAATCCACCACCGAGTACAAAGCCCAAGCCCCTGCCATCGCTGTATCCAACATATTCACCATAACCTCCGTATCATCCACAGCCACCATATCCGCCGTAGCCACCATAACCACCGTAGCCTCCATATCCTATGGAGGATGTAGCGATGGCTGCACTTACCATACAGGCTAGACGAACTAGAGCAGTATCCGATGGAGGGTGTAGCGATGGCTGCACTTACCATACAGGCTAGAAGAACTAGTGCAGTATTCATTTTCGTCTGCCAATGGAAATGAAATGTCGCAAAATGAACATTACCATTTAATATTTCGCTTCATTTTGTAGTTCAAATGGTGAATCTATACCCATGTTGTAAGGAAATTTTCTGATCTTCTGAAAGAATAAAGAAAGAGTTTCAATGCATAACATTTTCCAGTTGTATGGTTATAACAGAAGTCTCAATCGAATTCTGAAAATGATAAATGAATATAGTTGTAAGTTTGAAGATTGGACTGTGTAACTTACATACGGTTTCATTGATAAACTCGTTTCGTATTAGCTCATACCAAACGAACACTGATTTAAGATTTTTGATTGAAATGCACAGAGAGGCTATAGTTTTGGCAGCAATGTTATCATTACTCAATGGACTAGAGTGAATACCGGTGGCTCGTGCGTCAATGTAGAAGAAAAACCACTGAATCACAGTGGAAGTGCAATGATGCATAAACAAGCAATAATTTAATCAAAAGGGACAGGTAATGTTACATCAACTCGCGATTGAACAATTCTTGTCATCGTTTGCTCAAATTATACACAACTCTAAATTAGGCGGAACCAATAAGGAAACAGAAAATTAAATAAATTACTTTTCAAACAAGTTTATGCGATTTCTATTTAATAATCATACATGCCATGCCCAGGATAAGTATACATGTACTTTTTGTTAATATAAGTGTGCCTAAATAAACGCATTTAGAACTTATCGCGTGCATCTTGTGATGTCTCGGAGCTGTTGGTCGGCTTATATGATCATGCACTTTTTAGTGTTCTTACCTGTTCAATTTGGGAGGTCGGCTTATACGCGAACAAGCTTATACGCGAGTATATACGGTAATTAAATTTTTGTTGTGGGGTAAAATTATCTACTTGATTGATGAGTTCTTGTGGTTCTTCTTTCGACTGCTTCGAGATCATAAAGATGCAGTCTAAAACTCTTAAGCAAGCACTGGGATTAAACTTGAGGTCTTCAAGGAAATATTTTTCCTAATTACCCCATGAATGAATAGTGAATGCAGGTGTGAGCAGCAGGGAAGTCGTACAGACCAGGTGGCTCAGATAAATTTAAGCCTCCCACCAAACATTTCTCCGTAGAAGCCTCAGATTTCAAAAATAAACCTTCCTGCGTAAATTAATCAGCGAAAATTCGCCCCGGAATGCAATTTCAGGCATAAAAAAAAAAACAAAATTTGGGGGGGGGGTATAGTAAAGTTTGTTTGTGATTGCAAATTCCGGCTGCAATTTTATGAGTAAATTTGATCAAGACCAACACGATACCTACTACGTGGATCATGAAGATTAATCGTGACAAAACCGTGTGGTGTTGCCTGAGCGTGACTAAAGAAATTTTTGAATTTATTTATGTCCATATCGCCGTTGCACCAAGTTTGATGAATATTCCTCAGCGTGTGAGTATCAACGCCATTGAATACCGATAAAATATTACAATTATCTCTAATTACCTTCGGAATTTGCGTATATCGCTGCGTTACGTAAATCACATCGGTGTTTTTGTGTCGGCCACGCGAGAATATTCTAGCCGGATTAGTTTGTTTATCCAGCATTACATCATCGAATACGACAAGATTATTAACATCGCCATCTAAATTCTCCACTGATGGAGCCTCATTGATATCCGTTATAAATTCTATCGTGCCATCCTCAGTATTATCGCTAAATTCTTTTAATACCTGATAACATCGCTGATCATCAACAGACGGCGCAACCAAATACAATTTGTCCCATTTCAGCCATCGCATTATCAAATTTAGCAACAATTGCGTTTTTCCAGAACCAGATGGTCCAATGATTATCATTCTAATCGAATTTGGTAATGCCTCGATATGTTTTACTTGCTCGCGTTTTTTTGTGGCTGAAAAATCAATTACATTCATGTTATTAGAATAACATGGATTCATATTGTGTTAAGTGTCGCACTCGAACTGCTACGATAAATCCAATCGAAGTCGTTACACGCAACAACAGAAATGCAATCAAGGGAGAATGTGAAGTTTGCAAGACAATTAAGTTTAGATTTGTAAAAAAAAAAGTAGAACCGGAGGAGACATCGCAACCTCCTTAACAAATCTGCCTGGAGCTCCTTGGGCGAAATATCCCGGAGAGAAACATTTACCAGGATATAATTACTGCGGACCTGGTACAAGGCTAGATATAAGACTTAACGATAATAATCAACCAAATCCTGGCGAGGATCCAGTAAACGCTATCGATAACGCATGCTACTATCACGATCTTGCATATCGCAGCGGAGATTTACAACAAAGACATCTCGCTGATATTAAATTAATTCACGCAATAGATGCTATTCCTGATAAAAATTTCAAAGAGAAATTGGCAACTTGGTTAATAAAAGGCGCGATGAAAGGTAAATTAGTACTAGGTGCTGGTAATTTATAATGGAGCAAATATATTATTCTCCGCGAGGATTTTGGCGAGGAAAATCAGCAATTGCCAAACTTGCTAAGGCAGCAAAAGTAAAGCAATCTGTCGCTGAATCGTGGCTATCGAGACAAGCAGTCTGGCAAATTTATCTTCCTCCGCCTAAGAAAATATCATATGCGAGTTTCTCTGTCAGCGTCCCTAATGAAGTCCATCAGGCTGATCTTATGTTTCTTCCTTACGATACCGTCGACGGAGTCACATATAAATACGTGTTGACGGTTGTTGATATCGCTAGCAGATACAAGGAAGCGGAACCGTTATCGAATAAAACAGCAACAGAGATTGCTAAGGCGTTTAGCGAAATTTATTCACGATCTCCATTAACATGGCCGAAGCTTCTCCAGGTTGATCCAGGTCGAGAATTTCTTGGCGCGGTTACTTCACTGATGAAAAAGAATAATGTTAAAATCCGTCGCGGTATTGTAGGTGTTCATCACAATCAAGCTATCGTTGAGAGATTCAATAAAACTCTTGCAGAACGATTATTCGGATATCAATACGCGAGAGAATTTATCCAAGATAAACGATCTCACGATTGGGTAACAAGATTACCTAACGTGATTAACGCACTAAATAACGAAGTAACACGAACAATATCAATGAAGCCCGCAACTGCAATTACAAAACCAAATATACCACTAAAGCGAAGTTCCACAATTCCGCCTGTGCTAGGTAGTGTTATTGTAAGATATTTATACAAGGAAGGAGAAGCCGAGGGTGGCAGAAAAAGAGCAACTGATCCAACTTGGAGCGTTACGACACATAAAATATCAGCCGTAACAAGATCATCAGGAAGGCCAGCAATTTATTTTCTAGATTCACTAGCACCACAACGCGGATTTACCAAAGAAGAATTACAAATAATACCGAGAGATACTCAATTACCGCCATCTTCGTTAATGTGAAATTTAATTCTACCTAACTGAGATAATTTTCTTACTCGAGAAACTGCTAGATAAACTAAATTCGACCAGGAAATTCTATCATCGACAAGCCAGACCTGACCATCTACTGTTAATCCCTGTGACGAGTGTATCGTTGCTGCGTATCCGAGTTTCCATGGCGATCTTTCTGCGTTTATTGCATCATTGACAAGATTAATATCAACGAAAATAATATCATTCAAAACTAATATTTTTTCTTCTCCACATGGCAAAATAACATTGATATTTTGTTTCCTAGTATCAGTTGGCCTATAACACAACGGCACCTGCAATGTTGGAAATTTATCACAATGAAGTTTGAATAATATTTCCTGAATAACATCGCGAACAATTTTTCTGCTAGCAACAATCAGATGATCTGGACGCCACAAAGTTAGAAAATTATCCATCGAAGTTTCGTCGATTATTTTTCTCATCACATCACATTGAAATTTATTAGGTTGCAATCGAATCATTTTTTTAAACTCGGTCAGTAAAATATCATTAGATCTATAATCAGCGTCAATTTCTTCATAATAATCTACAAAATTTCTAAGCCACCTGTGAGGAGATTCACCATCAATAGGATCAGGTTGGCCGTGATCTCCGCACATTATTACAGCGGTATTTTTTTCTTCTAGCCAACCCAGGAATAATTTTAACACAACTAAATTTACCGTGCAAATTTCATCAAATATTATAATCTTGTTGATATATTTATTTCCCATTCGAGCTGAATCCCACAATCCACCGCTGTACTTGAAATAACTATGATACGTACAAGAATTAACGCCACGCTGTTTTATTTCTCGCGCTAATCTATGAGTTGGAGTCAACACGATCATATCAGAGTTTGAAAATAAGTTTATCGCTCGTGTTGTTTTACCACTACCACCAGGACCATTTAGGTAAACGAATTTGTTTCGTGAAATCGGATCAAACGCAGATACTGCTGTTGATACTTCATCACATTTATCTTTATGAAACTTATCGCAATCTTCCACATCCGCGTCCTCGCAATAATCTAGAATATCCTCGTTTTTTATTCTCCAAGTTCCCCAGGAACCATCGGTGATTAAATTTTCCAGCCTGCACTGAAATTTCTTATCGATATAAAACGAATCCGTTGCAACCCTTACCGCGATATCAGAAAATTTATTTATCATCGACAGCAAATTGATACTCACATAAGCGAGCATCGATGATCTTAAATGAGTATACTGCGCTGACTCTCCATCGAGATAAGTGATCACTGTACCTAACTTCGTTCCATCAATAATAATATTTTCTCTGTTGCAAAATATTCCACGCGATACTGTATCAGCAATAATAAAATCCATCTCGGCATCATTGATAAATAACCTAGCGTGGCGATGTTTATGATCAACTGATCCTCCTTGAGTAAATTTACCAATTATTTTTCTTCCAATATCTTTCGCGTTTTCACAATCTGTCGGCAACCACACCTCGGTTTGCTTTCTATACGATATAATTGCTTCACTTACCGTCAATGATATTAACATCGACGAATCCAACATAAATCTCAACAATACCGTAGGGACCCATCTTCGCTGAGATAAATGCCGACCAAACCAAATATAACAAATTTTATGCAAATTTTCAGCAAGTTCGAATGAAGTAACATGAGCGAATCCGGTCATGACAAAATCAGGTAACGGTCCGTTAATTGCCACTCTCGTCATTTCGTTGGTGGGATGGCCGAATTTAGCAAAGTAATCCGCACAATCGCCATATCCGAGAAAACTTCCAGGATAGCATGCGCTCATATCAACAGAAATCATATCTTCGAAATAATACTTGGTATTCCATAATCCTCCATGGCCGTATTCGATACAACTAAGTTGAATATCATTAAGAAACTCATTCCTCGTAGGTTTCCATGAATTTCTTTCTCTAGCAGCATGAGCGGCAACAGATGGAACAGTAAAACAATTTGTCAGTAACTGATCTGGATTTGATGAATACTTCACCGCGATATTTCTCATTGATTCATGTAATATTTCATCACGGTAAATATCTCCGCGTGGCAAGATAAACTGATCATACCTTTCTTCGCTCGAGAATAACCAAATCGATATTGGATCGGACTTGGCTAATAGTTTGATAAACCTAAACATGGCATCGGAATTATCTTTCCCAGATTCCACGGGATAAAACTTAACAACACGATCTCGCGGGAATATCATTACCGACTGACTCCACGCATGTGAATTATGATCAACAATTTCGATTGGTGTTCCTCGAGAATTATACGGCGACGAATATAATATTTCACCCGATAGCGTTTTTACTGTGATAGGAAATTTAAGTTTCTTACTTAACGCAGCAACATCGTCAATCGATGCGCCATCAGTAACTGTCTTTGCCCATGAATTAATTTTATCCAATCTCAATTGAGTCAGACCAGATCCACGTCGTGCATTTTTCATGTGCTCGATGACGCGCTCAGCTACACAATTTATTTTCGGTGATTCCCTCATCGTAGGTAGGTTTTTCACATCAGGATTATTATTCAGCCGATAAATTCCATAAACAACAGCACTAGAGGGGTACGCCCTAGCATAATAAGGACCATCAATCCCTAATAACAATCCTGGTTTCGAATTTTTATCAAGAACAACATTTTTCTTACCGCCGCGTACCGGATCTCGTTTATCACGAATAATCCAAATGTCATCGGGTATTTGTGCAATAAATTTTATTCCGAAAATAAATCTCTCTTCTTTGTGTGAGTTTTTTATATGTTCGATTATCTTTTTCGCTCGCTCCAAATTCATCGTAGCATCAACAAAGTTAGTTTTCCATGTCGACCAAACATGAATCGCTCCATCATCAAAAAATTCCTTCTTCGCACTATCAACTTCAGGAATGATATATTCTGCCTCATCGAGATCAAATAAATCCATTATTATATTTTAGACAAATATCTAAATTATAATATGCAATGCAAATGGATAACAGTTGGATCAATAAAATCATGCGATAAATCCTGCAGAGGTGAATATTGTGGCGCTCACATATACGAAATTCGACGAGGTAACAAAGGACCACAGAGATGTTTAGTTTGTCAAGTTGGCATTCGAGGAAGGACTCGATTATGTTTCTCCTGTGGAGGAAAAAAATATCGTGAGTTACGGAGATATTATGAAAAAAGATCCTCGTCAGTGATATCTTGTGAAGAAGATTATATTAATCGTTTCAAAGCAAATTACGATTTAAACAAAGAGAATATCATATATGGAAATGAAATCAGCGATTCCCACAATGAAAATCTCACACAAGTATAGATTGCATCCAACCATCGAAGGTTACGAAGCATCTGAGGATGGTAATGTCAGAAACATCAAAACAAAGAAACGTGTTGGTAGTATTTGTAATTCGGGATATCTCAAATTTACAGTCCATAAAAGAAATGAAAGAACAGAATGTTATTCGAATCATAGATTTATATTCGAGTGTTATTACGGACCAATAGATATCGGACTTGTTATTGACCACATTGACGGTAATAAACTTAACAATAAACTTTCCAATCTGCGCGCGGTAACCCAGAGTGAAAATTGTAGGGTTGGTAATAACCGTGGATTTCCTAATTATTCGAGGACTGTTAAATCAGTGAATCAAACAACAGGTGAGGAAATCGCGTTTACATCGATGTCCGCAGCTGCAAAATATTTCGTTATTGACTCGCATTCAGTAAAACGAGTAGCAGAAGGAAAATACAACGCAACGTTTTCTTATGATGCTGATTCGTGGATTAAATTCTCCTATGTACCAATAATATTTGATTCGGAAAATGATGAAGAATAATTGAATATCTCCACAAAACAAAAAAAAAGATTAATTTTGAAAATTTCCCTGGATTTTATTTATTTTTTTCGCCCATTTTTCCCTGGGAGATAGATTTGGAAAATCTCGCTCACGATTTCACCAAAAGATTGATACTAACAGTTTCTCCTCGTATATCAAGTAAATTTCCTTTTTGATCCGTTAATTTGAAATTTATTCTTGTCAATAACCGATTATGACATCGCAGGTAAAACGGATTCATTGGTTCCTTAATTATCAAATAACCGGGGGATGCGCTAGGTGAAAATGAATACAAGATAAATCCCTGATTCGCTTGATTCGACACTGACGAATCAACATTATAGCTACCCTCGACAACATCCGCGTGAAGATAAATCGCGATAACTTCCGTTATATTAACGATACCCGGCGAGATATGCCGTCCGCCACCAGTCGGATCATTATTATGTTTGAGAATCAATTCCGATTGTACTTTTTTAGTCCACGCGGCATATAATTTCGGAAATAAATCATCAATGGTATCAGTGACGGATTTTCTCATCGCATCAAAATCAGAATTGGGAAATTTGAAATTTGGCAGTGTTTCCTCGGTTAATTCAAATACTCTCATGAATTTTTGTTTCTCTCCTGAGTTTTTGATCAACTCAAATTTGCTGATAGGAAGAACATATTCGGCAATTGATATATCGTCGACTATCGCCTGAATGAACATATCATGATAATATTCAATATCATTCGCAAGTTGATTTAAAATTTTCACGTGCTTTATAATTTCGCTACATGAACCAGATTTATTTAGGATGCATTCATGAAATGATCCTCGCAATAAATTTAATTGTAATTCGTGTTCTTGAATAAACTCGTCTAGTGTTCTTCTTACCAAGATACCGTCTATGGGGGCTATTATCCTGTTAATGTGGGTAGCGTCGAAGATTTTCACATCTGGGGGGATTTTAGGAAGAGGCAGCCATGAGAGAATTCTTTCGTTAATAAAATTGAAAGCGAACATTACTAGGTTAATTTTGTGGTTATTCATGAGATTGATGGCGCTGTGGATCAGAGGCTTGTGTTTGATATCTCCATACCATCCTTCGTTGGTGGTAAAATCCGATTTTTTTGGTTCCGGTAGTTCTGGAAGGGTTTCATCATACCAACCTGGAA
Source organism: Sinohyriopsis cumingii (assembly GCA_028554795.2). Classification (NCBI taxonomy): domain Eukaryota; kingdom Metazoa; phylum Mollusca; class Bivalvia; order Unionida; family Unionidae; genus Sinohyriopsis; species Sinohyriopsis cumingii. The sequence continues at coordinate 51,380,178 of CM068830.1, read as the reverse complement.
TAATAACATCCGATTTTTTTGGTTCTACCAGAGGTGCGACCTCGGGCCAACCTAATATATTTCTAATCGATGATTGGTAAATATCTACCACGTACGGTGATTTCACTTCTATCATTGACGATAGTGTTGGATCATGTGAAGATATCTTTATTCCCGGAGTAGCATCGCCGGTTAAATTTGATATTCTAGTGGTAAACTCATTATTCAGCTGATCAATTTCGTAACTACCGGTTGGTATACCAACGACGATCCAATCGGGTGTTCCATCGGGTTTATTTTTATTTGCAAAAACAAGTGAATTATTTGGCATCAAATTACCGAATGATTTTGATCTAATATTAGGCCAGCTATTGTAGACGCGCAATTGTGTTAACGCAATTTCGTTGACGCTGATTGGTGTTGAAAAATTAATGCTAAATTCTGGTTTCGTTGAACTTAGCGATATTAATGTTGTTGTTGGTGGTGTTGTGTTTGTCACGATCTGGGCTAGCTCGGACATTATTAATATTCATTTGTTCAATCTCCGAGTAAATACTGATCATTGTAGAAAATTCTAGATCGGATATAATACCATCGTTGAGACTTTCGGAAAGTAGCGATGATAACTTCGAATACGCGTCGCTAACTTTAGTAAGTTTACTTTTGTATGAAGATAATTTTTCACTTGTGCACGATGATATTTTCTTCGCGATGATATTTAGAACGCCCGCGATTGCTGTTGTTGACGAGATTATTATTGTTGCAACGATTGGCGCTATCATTGTTACCGCGGATAGAATTATTCCTGCACCAGCGACCACAGCTGATACTGCGTAAACAGCTACATCAATAGTAACTAATCTACGTTGATACTTCTTTATTTTTGTCTGATAATCATCGAGAAGTTTTTTTAGTGAATCCTGCCATGATCGCGCCTGATTGTATCGGTAATCCGATGCGGTCATTTATTAATCTACGATAACAATTGCATGATTTAATCCTGAATATATTCGGATAAATATTCGAAAACTATACTATAACCAAACGGTCCCATGCTAGTTCTGTTTTGTGGTTCTAGTACAAATTTATTCTCGTAACTACCCGGCATAAAATAATTAAAATTTTCTCCGTGGGTGCTACGATTAGTGTGTACCTTAAAATTTGCTGTAGATTGAATGAATATTCGATATATTCCACTAATTGGCGGGTTAAATTTAAATGTGTTATTCTCGGGTGTCCACCATGCTTCTTTTCGCATCTCTACAACAAAGGGCACTTTACATTGTAGATTTTTTGTTTCTACTTCCTCTGGTATTGAAATTCGCGATAATCTTCCAAGTTTCATTGATGATAATTTTGTGTTGATTTCGTTGATATTTGCTGTTAAGGTAAGAAATTTCTCATTGATAGATTTTACTTCTCCGTGGTACACTGATGGATCGAGTTTCTTATGTGTGAGTTCAAACATTTTATTGACATTGTCGTTAACTTCATTAATGGTTTTGTCGATGTTTTTCTTTGTTTCTTCATGTGATGTTTTATCAACTTTTTGTTGCACTAATTTACGTATCGCTTCGATATCATCGTTCGATATTTTATTTGCTTCGGAATTTGTTTTCTGATTCGTTAATATTCGAGCTGCGTTTATTTGCTCGATATCTTCATTGATTTTTGTTATTTTTTTATTAAGTTCGTCATGTGTAATTAAGGAGGCATCCACGAATTTTTTTATATCTTCGTCAAGTTTTTTGTCAATATTTTTTGATGCATCGTCGAATTTTTTAATATCGCTAAATAGTTTGTTGAGTCGCTTATTTATTTTATCTTGGGCGTCGGTGTGTAATACTAACGCCGCTGATAATTCATTATTTTTTTGTTTTATATTCACGAGATCGTCCTTGGGTGGAAACTTTGCAATGATATCGGTAATATCAGCGATAGATTTTAATACCGTATCCGATTGACGAGTAAATTGACTGATACGATCATTATATTCTTCTCGCTTAATTATATCAGCTATTTTGATGTTGCTAGTTTGTAATCGCCCTTCGGTATTTTGAAAAACAGCAACTTCACCAGGATCAACTTCTGATAACGATAGAAGATTGTTAATGTCGCTCTTGGTTGCAAACTTTGATGTATCGATGTCGCCTACTACTTCCTTTTTTTCTTTTCTGAAAAGGGATCTACCGTAAATGTCAACCATGATATTTATCTAAGGTATATTCAAATAAAATTTTGCGATAGGGATTGGATGATTTTGAAATTGCATCAAGGACGTTAATTGACTCCGGGCCGCATATTGGTGGATCTGCTAATGTTTGTGTTGGAAGTGTTGAATACCAAACCGGAAGTTTTAGTTTTGACACGTATTTGATAAATTCATTTGGTGGTGCTAATCCGTATGAGTCGAAGTAAATGATTTCGCGAGGATTAATCGCATACGCAACCCAGTGAGTGCCAGGACCGGAATTTTCATCAAGATTTATTATTCCTGTCTCGGTACGATTTGGTTTGTCTGGTAGTTGATCTCGCATAAATACACCTCTGAAAAATTTTATTTTCTTTTTTTTTTGCTTCACTGATTAAATCTAAATTTGAGGCTGGTAGGCTCGACTTAGACCGGATCCGTACGGGGGACGTCTTAGGTAAAGGCCTGATCCTTGTTGCGGCTGCATCAATTTTGTGAGAAGAGGGAGAAGAGGGAATATCCCTCCCTTTTTTTTGCGATATCTTCCTCCGACGATCTTTTTTCCTAATACGGTACCCATCCCACCAAGTGCACCTAATCCTACTGCCTTTGCAATCATGGGGGCCGCTGCAGCTATTAATCCTGGAATAGCGGCGAATAAAGGAAAAATACCACCTACTTTGATCATATCTCTGATTGCTCCTATTGAGAGATTCAGGCGAATACCAGTATTTGCTGATCTGGCTCTGGTGAAATGTCCGTGTTGATTTTTAGTTAACGATAGTTTGTTAGGTCCACCGTGAAGTTGATTACTTTTTAAGGTTAAACTTAAACCTCGTCGCGCTGTTGTTGCTGCATGAAGTTTTTTCACCTGACCCGGGGTCAGAGTTACGCTGACGTGATCGTATGGCATATTAATAATCACTTAATCTAAATTTAGAATTTATCACATGTTCTCTACGGGTGCATCGATGACTCTCATTCTACCACTGATGCCTTCTAGAATCATCGTTCTATCGCTGAGAATAACCGCGATTGCTCTTGCGTTTCCATTTGTGTTAATTCTGGCTTTGAAATGAATATCAACAACCGACTGCTTTACTAAATCGAGATGTTCCAAAGAAAAATAATAGATGGGATAGAGTGTATTAAAATCTAGTTGTGATATTTGCAATCCGGTATCAATATTTTGATCGCGGCCCATGAAACTTAACAATCGATGATACGCGCGTGCCGTAGTATACTGAGGAAAATTGATGGCTATTTCTTCGGTTGGCTCCTGTTGGCCATTTATTCTCAACGATACGTTTGTTGCCTCGAATTGATCAAATATCATGTGGCTGCGATTTTGATTATATCTATCCACAGATTGAAGGGCAACAAAGATATGTCTAGGTGCGGAAGAACCTTGTTGTGAAGCAATTCGCCAGGTAAATATTCCGTTCATATTAATATCGTAGGAGTCAGTCATAGTTGTTAGCCAGGACATAACGGATTTTCCACCTTGATTCATAAATGACAATAATTTTTCTTCTATGATCATCGATGGAATTATTGCTGGCATCCACAAGGTAATTCTTTCAAGGATAACTTTACCGACATCATTGGGATCCGCACTCGCTTCCCTCCAGATGGCTCTGTTATCATCGGAGTCTCGAACGAAAACTATCGTATGCTTTACCCCGTAAATAACTTTTCTAAAATGTCTGCAAAATCCAAAAATATGAGATAACGGAATTGCGCAGGAAAATCTTCGTTCATCTACAGTTAGCATAGCCTTTCGCGCGGTAAATCCGAGGTTGTAATCGGGATTGTTGCCAACTATTATATTCTCAAAATTAGCAACAGCAGCAGGAGGAATATTGGTATTCAAAGGTGCTCTTTTTACATACAAGGTAGAATCAGGAGAATCGGAATTATCCTTGGCGAACATCATACTAGGGCCGGCCGACCTAGTAAAATCATCCGAGTATCTGGCTAGGCCCACAATAGTCGTTGCTATATCAACGTTGTTCGTAATTGATTCAATCTCTTTTCCATCAATCATGTAAGTGGCGTTCTTGAATAATGCCATAATACCGTTATTGACGAATCCGACATCATAATTTCTTTCAAAATTTGTATCGTTTGTCCTAATAATTCTCCCAACAAATTCGATATACGCCTCAGATGGAAGAAAATATCTTGTTGTATCGTGGACTTGAATTTCCTTCCGATTTCTTGAATCTGGCTCAACTACCTCGTACGAGAAATACTGAAAATCTCGCACTGATGTGTCCCTACCTACGGGTTCATCCATGTCAAATACTTCATTTGACACTTGTGCAAACATTTATTATTAATAATATCGTCTAAAACGAAGACCGCTGCCTGAAATGAAACTTGTATTTGCTAGATTTGTCCTAGCAACATCCTGCGCTAGATTTGTATTAGCAACTTCCTGCGCTAGATTTGTTATAGCGGCTTCCTGTGCCATATCATTTATTTTTTTATTTGCCGCATCATTTATGGCCTTACTAACTTCAGGTGGCATTTCTCTGGTGCTAGGTAATTTAACAGGTTGCTTTTTACGTACTAAACTTAATATTTTATTTTTGATAGCGTTCAAGCCTTTACTAGCCAAATTACCGATACCAGAAACAGCAGTCTCACAGCAGTCTCACCTATCTTTCCTATTGCTTTCAACCCAAATTGCTTAATCACGGGTCCAATTTTAGGTATTACTCGCGTGACAAGACTTCCAATGATATCGCCGAATCCATTACCGTGAATATATTTGTATACTGGTAATCGAGAGTTTACTATGCGGACCTGATTAGGTCTGCGTTGATGTTTATGAACAATCATATTATTTCAATTGTGTTGATTTAATCGATGAGTTCATCGACAAACTCTTTATAAATGTGAGAATCGATGATACCACCACGGAATAATCGCTGACAAATATCTGATGCTTCGTTGACTATCTCACGGGAGTTATTTCCGGCTCGCTTTCCTCCGATTAATACTTCGAGGCGAGATACATCGTTGACAACACTGTCAGGGCAAACTGAATATCCGCTTCCTGTTTTTTTTGTTTCTGGAGATTGTAATGGCGTTACGTAAAATACTTCATCTGACGGCGATGAAGATTTCTTCTCCTCCTCTGATGGTGACCCTGGTGATGTCCCCGACGACGTCGGTGGTGAATATATTTCTGGTGAAGTTTGGGGGGACATCCCCCTAAGTGTTGCACCCTCCCCGGGGTGAATTCCCCATCTTATTGGTTTTTCAGGAAGGGGCCCCCTGTAGTTTGACGCTGTTGGTTCCGGAGGTGCGGGTCGCCAGGAGGGGCGTTCCATAGAAGGATAAAACTTTTCACGTATTTCAGGAAATTCAATGGAGTGGCGAATATCAAGGGGGGATAGTTCAGAGCTATCTTGTTTGGATGGCGAAAAACCAAGTGGTTGTTCTGAAGGGGGATGAAAGGAAGGAACAGGGAGAAGGGGGGATAATACATCACCAAATACATTAGCAGCAGCTGATCGTTGAGTTTTATACTTCTCATCTATTCTTTTTCTTCTTTCGGTACCAACATCCTTCATAAATTTACTAAAATTTTTATCTCCATAATTTACTGGTTTTCCCAAATGACCAAAATATATTACCGCCAGCCATTCAGCATCTTCCTTGAGTATATCAAAAAATTCTGGCCTTAAAAAGAATTTTTTATTTTCCACAGAATCATCCGCAGCCATTCCAACTGCTGAATCATAGTTTCTGATTAAATGAAATAGTTCAGTCTTCAAATAGTTATCAGCGGAAATTTTAGAATCGAATTCGTGCAACGTGTGCAACACTGATTTGGATTTATCACTTTCTTTTTTCTTTTTTGGTCTAGCTCCTAATTCCTCTGATTGAAATATTGGCTCCTGTGGTTGAATATCTTCCTGTGGTATTACTTTTTTCACTCGTGTTTTAGTTTTTTCTTTTTTTTCCTGTTGTTTTCTTTCTTTTTCTTGCTGTTTTCTTTCTTCCTTTTCCTGCCGTTTTCTTTCTTTCTCTTGCTGTTTTCTTTCTTCCTTTTCCTGTTGTTTTCTGTCTTTCTCCTGTTGTTTTCTGTCTTTCTCCCTTTGTGCAATATCTCTTTGTGTATCTCTTGCTGTTCCTAAAAATCTTCTGTAACGCGGATCCGTTGTCTTCCTTATTGATGTTGTTTGTGTGTAAATTTTATATACCATATCGTACCAACTATCGCGAGTTGCATATCTTTTTTTTCCCACTGCAGTCAAAAATTCAGTTCGACTACTAAAATATTCCTCCGCAAATTGGCCAATCTCATCTATATTATACAATGTCGAGAGGGGCTGCGATATTATTTCCCATCCCTCATCGGTGAAATTTTCTCTTAAATTATCGATATTAAACTTCCCTTTTATCATTGAGATTTTTCTTTCTCCCGGTTTTCCATCTCCAGGTTTTCCTCCATCAGCAATTGCAAGTTGTTGCGCCGCTGCTGCTATTGCTAATCGCTCGGGTAATGTTCGTGATTGATCCTCAATACCTTTCAACATAGGAAAGATTCCCTTTTTCCTGGTATCTGGATCTTTTTCGTCACCATATACAACCTGTTCAATTGTTCCAGTCACTGGCTTCAACCATTTTGCCGAAGTTTCGGAAATTCCATGTTGCATATCCTCGTAACCACGAACATTTTTCTTAAATAATCGCTTCGTCGGAATTAGCTTCTTTAATGCCGCTAATTGCTCTCGCGCTAATCTGGCAGAATGAGGCTCTCCAACTCTACTAACTTTCCGACTCATCTTATTTTCAATGATATTGTTTTATTGTGAAGTAAAATTAACATTTGCAGCCCAATCTTGCAATCGCACATATAATTTTACTACCCCCCCCCTAAATTTTGTTGTTTTTTTTTATGCCTGAAAATGCATCCTGGGGCGAATTTTCGCGGATTAATTTACGTAGGAAGGTTTATTTTTGAAATCTGAGGCTTCTACGGAGAAATGTTTGGTGGGAGGCTTAAATTTATCTGAGCCACCTGGTCTGTACGACTTCCCTGCTGCTAGGTGTGTGTGTGTGTGTCTGTGTGTGTGTGTGTGTGCGTGTGTGTGTGATTTGAATTTTTAACGTAGATTTAACAATTTTTCAGTCATATCGCTACGATGTCTGCAGTGTGGCCGTTGATAGTGATGCCTAGCACTGGGCATCATGTCGCAGACATGTAGCATGATGTCCCACCCAGTCACATTATCCTGACGCCAGGCCGACCAGTCCTAACCCTAACCTCTTAATGCTGAGCGACAAGCGAGGCAGATGCTATTACCCACGACCTCCAGCAGCCAAGGCGGACGCTCTAACCACTAGGCCACCGGAGCGGTCCGAAGCCATAAGACCATATATATATATATATATATATATATATATATATATATATATATATATATATATATATATATATATATATATATATATATATATATATATATATATATAATAACATTCGACAACACATATAAGATATAAAACATATAATGATATGATTACAAAAACAAACACGATGAAATTAGAAAACATAAATAAAACATGCTAAGAATATTTAATTTAGGAAACATTATTAGGTTTTTAAGTTTATTCTTGCAGTCGACATAAGTGAGTTTTTAGAGCCCTCTTGAATGTGATGACTGTATCTTTGTGTCTGAGTTCACTGGGCAATTCATTCCACGTTGTTGGGCCCTGGTATGCAAAAGAATGCTGTTCATATGACTTTGTTTTCATAGTGGAAATAATGAGCATACGATTGTCAGAAGAGGAGCGTAAATATCTTGCTGGTGTGTACACATGGGTGAGGTCAGATAGGTATGTTGGACTAGAGTCCGACAGGGAAATGTGGCAAAGGGAACAAATTTTGTGCTTGATTCTGGCTCGAATTGATAGTTAGTGTAGGATCCAGAGCAGCGGGGAGGTGTGCTCTGATCGTGGTACTCTAAGTATGATACGAGCAGCTGTGTTTTGAACCTTTTGACGTTTCTGGAGTAGATATTAAGATGAACCAGACAGAGATGAGTTACAATAGTCCAGTCTTGAAAGTACTAATAAACACACAAGTGTTTTAGTGGCATCAACTGAAAGATATTTGCGAATTGAGCTGATGCGTCTCAGCTCAAGATATGCAGCCTTGCATATGTTCATGAAATGTTGGAGCAATGTGAGAGTACTGTCCAGAGTAACACCTAGGTTTCGTACTGACTGTGTGAACTTAATGTTGGTGTTGCTGATATTTATTGTTTGAGGTAAAGGATGTGAATGAGAAAGTCTTTGTGTTGTAATCAGAATGGCCTCAGTTGTATCATCATTCGTCTGCAGCTTGTTCATGTCATCCATGATTTCACATCAGAAATGCACCTCTCTACACCTTGGATGGTAGCATCAACTTCAGTTGGGTGGCTAGATTTGTATATTTGGGTGTCATCAGCGTACAATTGGTGAGTCACTGGATGATGATGTATGACACTTGAGAGCGACTGAGTGTATATAATGAAGAGAACAGGTCCAAGAATAGACCGCTGTGGAACACCACAACATTGATCAATTGGGCTGGAGTGTATTCCATTTGCAGATACAATTTGTGTCCTTTTGACCAAGTAGGACTTGAACCACAGTAAGGCTATATCATGAATGCCAAATACATGCTGGAGACAGTGAAGTAATATATCATGGTCTTTTGTGTCAAATGCTGCAGACAAATCAATGAGGGCGTGGACTGTGATCTAACCGCTATCCAGAGCAGAGAGAATGTCATTAACTACTTTTAGAAGAGTAGTTTCAGTACTGTGGCAAGGGCGATATGCAGATTGTACATGGCTAACAAGACTGTTTGAATTCAGATGAGATAAAACTGGGATAGAACAATATATATATATATATATATATATATATATATATATATATATATATATATATATATATATATATATATACAGAGATAGATACATAGTTAATATACACAAGACATAACGGAATATGTTGTCACCGGATTATATAGGAAAATGCTTGATAATATAGGCAGAATTATTATTTAATACAAATAATACTGTCATACAGGTTAGAAAATTTTTAATTCCAGTTAGGATTACGATGTACCTTTCTCGTGTATATGGATATCAGAAGCATTTTCTAATGCATGCTTGTCCTCTGTCAATAATCTACTGCATGCACATTTATATTATAAACTTTCCTCAAGCCATGGCTCTGAGCTTAAGACATGCCGTTCAATAAAAGTCTTGTATGAGGGACATACATCACCCGAAAGTCCGATAAAATGATAGCTTACTGAAATCGTATGGGAAACTATGAAAGAGTTTTGGGAGCGCAGTATTAGTCTGAAACAACAGGAAAATATTTTGCCATGCTAATGCAGTAACCTTTTTATTATATATTCCTATTGTTTTCTACCTAGGGCTTCATTATACAGCATACTCTACAAGAAACAAAGTAATTGAATTTGTGCTTTATTCTAAACTTAATACACAACTTTATATTCATCAATAAAGAGTAACAATAATTATGGTCACATAGCACCACCCAAAGACGTTTTCGAAGTTAGCTTTAAAATAATTTTGTTTTTGTCTACTTAACTTTGAATTTTAGAGTCATATTGTGAATCAACGATCATTGAAACAACTTTTCCAGATGGTCTGGAATAGATTGATTTTTTTGTTGTTTGTTTTTGATTCAACTAAATTCTGCTTTTCTGCTTGTGAGAGACTGGACTTATGGGGCTATTTCCCTACATGTACATGTAATTTGAATAGTTGAATCAACTGAGCCTATGCTTCTGTACATTTGTTGATTGTCTAGAATCATAATGTGGGGAAATATGAATTCTTTTAACAGAAATTCTCAAGAACGTGCCTTTCAAGGAAACTCAAAATGCATGAATGTAAGTATATATATATATATATATATATATATATATATATATATATATATATATATATATATATATATCTTGACATTCTTATTTCCAGCTAAAGAGAATGGTGCGACTGACCTGTCACTTGCATGTTCTTTGTTGGAGATACCCCACCTATGACCTGTATGGCTTCTATCGCTTGCCTATTATTGTATCAAAATAGTTAAAAGGATAAAACTGCAATGCAGCTGGCTTGTGACAGTCAATTTTGTCAACGGAAACGAGACTTCTTCGTCGTCTTGGCTTATTTGCTCTTATGCTCCTAATTTCCTGCCAAAACCTTCAGTTGTATTTGTTTCTTGAATTTAGTGTTTAAAGTTACTTGTAAAATGATACCCCAGACAGCACAGACCATAGTATGGAATATTCTATTTGCGAAATGTTACCATGTTTTTCCTAAATAACTGTTTAAATGATCAGAATAGTAATTTCATGTACAGCATCTCTAACTTTTATATGCGAATTTTAAGCTGATTTCGTTTGCATGTTTGAAAATTTCATTTGTGGCACAGTGAACTCGACCATATTGTCACTTTATCATCTGTACTTTCAAACGGACGAAATAGCATGTTTAGTTCATCCACATATAAATTTAATAAATCGAAAGCTACACCATCTTTTACACGAGCGTCCATTGTTTAATTGCAAAGTAGTTTCAAATACACGTTTCTATTTTTCAACATACGTGTCGTGTAGTATGAAGCTGTGCAGTGTGCAAAATTACTGTACGATTCAGACAATGTCAAGGTAACGGAGAAAAATTGAGTATCTTTACAAAATATTGCTCGAAATAGTATTCATTCACATACAAATACATATATTTACCCATTGAACGGAGTTACGATTTACTACAGGCCAGGCAGCTGTGTATTCACTGAGTGAACGAACTCTTCAAATCCCCGAGTGTGTACGCTATAAAATTTAGTTCTGTGCCTTTTGTGGCTGTGCACAATCATCTGTACACATTACGATCTTGATTGTTTTCTTTTTTTAGTTTCTATTTCTCTTCACATTGATTAAATTAATATCATACACACATATGGCTTAAACATGAAAGATGGTTTTAATGAAGAAAGTAGAGCACTACAAACACTTGGTTAGCTATGACATTTACATGAACGCTAAACCATTCAAGTGCCGGGATATGGAAATCAATGTGGAATATAAACTAAGATATAAACTAAGTGAAAAACCGAAACGCTCTTTTTTATAGATCTTCGCCCCTATCTTGCAACGATAGGCCTGAGAGAGAGAGAGAGAGAGAGAGAGAGAGAGAGAGAGAGAGAGAGGACGGCATTATGAAATTTTCTTGTTTAGTTATTATCTTTAGAACATTATAACAGGTTTAAGAACCAACAACAACAAAACATTAAATACATCCCACCAAGAAATGTACCTTACCATGCCGACATGGTATCAACGATTTTATAAATATTGCAGACAAATAACAAGATGCACACATACCATTACGATGAACCATATTCTTGCAGGTTACTTGGTGTAAATTCAATTTCAAGGTTTTCATCCAACCCAAATTCTGTTTCTGTCGTCCCCTAGATTCCTCGTAGTTTTTTCCGTTATGCGTAAGAGGGGAGGTGGAACAGAAAGCAGAAAGGATTGCGATGAAATTGTGTACCTTATTCAATTCATTTAGAAAACGGTGATTATTAAGACTTGTAATCCTTAGTTTCATAGGTCACTAATGATTAATGTGTGGAAATTCATCATTGATTTATAATCAACAGCACACAGTCATGAGAATGTTTATATATGCATATTATTGCGCCATGGGAGGATCACTATTTGATATGTCAGTAGTACTGGTATATAAATTTGCTTTATACCAACACTGTAATGTGTTGTTATTTTTAATGTGTGATATATATAAATAAGTTTCAGAGTGTGATACGGACTTACTGGTCGAAACCAATGCAGTTTAATCCAAAACATTTTTCTACCAAGTACTGAACAAAGATATTTCTTATTTCCTGTTTCGTTAAGGAAGCCTTTACCTCAGAAAGATCGTATTTTCTGGCAAGTTGAATCAATTCATTATTTTTTGAAAGGATCTAATTGTTCCTAGGTAGGATTTGAAAGAAAGATTTCTATTTTATGACGTTTAAGTAAAAGCTTGCCGATTTCACTCAAAATTTCATCAACTAGGTAAATTCCATTTCTTTTTTAAAGTTTTCTGAAATATTCTAACCAAAATTCAAAATTATCCTTTGGACGAGCTCCACAATTTTTATGTCATGTGTTTAGGCTAGAATAAACAGTAACACAAGAAAAAAATGAAACAAAAACTTACTATTTTAAGAGGAATATTAATAAAAACTTACTATTTTAAGAGGAATATTAATTGCATTTATATATGTCTTTATTGTATGCGTTGTTGTTTTTATTCTATGTAATATGTTTGACGGTGGGTTCTTTTTGTCGTAATAGTAGGTAAAACTGTCCTTAATAAAATGTCTGTTTTCCTGATTAGATCACGTTCGCCATCGTTATCCCTCTTTTCTAAATAATAATTGCTAACGATATCTTCTTTTCCTGTTTATTTGTAATATTCTTTACAACGTCGGTATTTATAAAAGAATGCATTCCTTACTCTAGGTCTTAAATTATGTAAAAGAAAGAAAATAAAAAACCAGTAATTATTAGTAAAATCAACAAGTTATGTATTTCTCTTCTATACGAAGTTACAATTTAAAAAGACACGGTATTGTGAATTAAACTCAAAATAATCCTAAATGTCTTCTCACGAGTCCAAACGTATACAATGTTCTGAATGAATCCTAATAGTCTTGAATATCCCGATGAACAACGCAAGTGCAGTCCAGAATGTCTTTGAATCATTTCATAGCATTTCCCAAGTCATGTGTTCATCAAAGCACCGACTAATTCCATGAATATTTAATTACGTAATTCATCTTGACTGATCTGTACACGGCTGTAACGGCGGGTCATGAATCATTTCCAGAGATCGATCTAATACAGGAATGAATTATCTGGTTTCTCGATTTAATATGTATACACATTTTCAATTGATCTATATTTGAGAAATTCTAATGGAAAATTCCAAACACATAGTACATAATCATGTTTATAGAATATTCTAAGTTCAATCAGCTATATCAGTATGTCAGTATGTCAGTAGCTATGACACTATCTTATTTATAAACTGCCAACATCTCGTTTCAAAATGACATTTATATTAAAGTACAATCTACGATATTTCGGTTAGAATATTATGCATACAATATAGATATGCATAACACAAAATTACAAATATACCTGACGACGTTTCATAATTGTTATTATTGTCTTTTGTGCTACATACTTTCATCACTATATCGCTCGGTAATAAAAATATGCTTTCAACACATGTGTGTAATGAATGATGTGTATTGTTACCGAGTACAGCGTTATCCGAGAGTTGTTTATTGCCGCCTGACTTTATTTCTAAATATTGAGTTCGGCTCACTCAATGTTGCACGATCAAAGTGCTTGCATTGCGAACACTGATGACCTTAAGTCCCCGGTCCTTGAACCATGCCGTAATCAGGGAGCCTATAGAGTCAAGTCAATCAGAAATATCACAGAACAAAAAGGTTTCTTCAGGAAGCTCACAACGTTCTGGGTCTATTCTTCAGTTGTTGAGTTGTGTGAAATATAAAATTTCATTCTTTTGCGCCATCTGTATAATACAGTAGAATTGTTTGATATATTGGACGTTATGTATTCAATCGAAAGTTTGAAGACAGATCTGTCATGTATCGAAATGCTGTTAGGTAGATTATAGTATGGTTCAAGTTAGCCATTTTATAACTGGACAGACGAATTGAAGTTTCTTATACGTTGCATTTATTAAATTTAGGATGAAAGTATGTTCGAGATCTTATAGTTCTGTAAGATTACTCTTGTCGGATACAGATTCTACATCCACTCTTATTAAAATACTAAACACAAGTTAGTTCTGATGAAGTGATCTAATATGTAAGAAGTAACTTCACGTGTGCTCATGCGTAACGTATATCACTGCAATTGTACTTGATCGTGTTTCATGTGCTTACACGGCTCTAGTCATTATATCACAGCTGATTTTGTATGCTGATCTGATTTGTATGTTAAGCTGGTATCATGGATGGCGAGTCGTAAAACTCTTAGCAATTTCGTGTAATCTGTCTGCTGATGCCGGTGGTTACGGTGACTGGAAGGAAGATATGTGTTGCCTAGTGGTGAGAACTAAAGCTTCGGGCCAACGGATCCTAAACAAAGAGGGATTTTGAGAGATCCTTCAGCAGACTGGGAAGGCCGAACCATCGTGTGGGTTTCTTGACCATCTGACGAGATCTGTAAAACCGACACTACTTCGTGATAATCAATTGGACGCCATGAGCTCTATGTTCTTGATTATGAAATTATTTCGCAACACTGTCTGAGTGAACATGCTATCAATATATTCAGTATCACTAAATGAGTGAAGATTCAATATATATGAATGCATCTTATTCTACAGATTCCAAACTTGGATCACTCTTAATATATAACCATCCCCAATTTGACATGTAAATCCGCATATTGCGATACGTTTGGTGGTAGATGAAATGTTTATCTTTTTTTATTCTAAACGTTGATGATCCATGGCGATAGATCCATTCTATATCTGTGCATATGTTCTATGCCTTAAATCTTATAGATTACGCATTTTGAGTTCCATGTTTTGATTAGTTTCAGTTAGGAATTATATCATTTATTTCTCTAATGTTTAACTCGGTATGTATCATTGTGATAAATTGTTGGATTGTATACTCACATGTGTTGTACCAGAATCATTCATTTTTAAACAATATTATACATAAACATCTCATTCACAAGATTGTTTACAGTGTCTTCGCAGATTACACTGGACAACAAATTTTTACAAAAGTCATGTTACTGAAATAAAATTAGTCAATTCTTATCAATTTTTATGTGCTGAACACGAATATGACAGTCAAATTGCAAAATTGGCTCTAGTTTTTTTGTAATCTGCAAGAAATTAATGTTTACATAACGAAATGCATTCCAATAGTAAAAGGTCAACTGTAATAGCCTACCTATAAAAAATCAAGTCATTGACTACATCTTAGATTTCTTCGCCTGTCTCTTGTACAGCTGTTCGGGAGCATCTCTGAGGAGTGTCCAGCAGTAGTCAGCCAGCATTGTAGTGGACCATTTTCCCTGGTATCTTTGTTCCATTGTTGCGATATCTTGATGAAAACGTTCGCCGTGTTCATCACTAACAATACCACAGTTGCTAGGAAAGAAATCCAAATGGGAATGAAGGAAGTGAATCTTTAGAGACATATTGCAGCCAAGTTTCTTATACTTCATCAACATGTCTTCTACTAGTTCCTTATAGTTTTCTGCCCTAACATTTCCGAGGAAGTTTGTAGAAACTAGGCGAAAAGCATTCCATGCTTGTTTCGCGTCACCTTCCAGCAAGTTGTTGAACCGGTCATCTTTGAAAAGCTCTCGAATCTGAGGACCCACAAAAACTCCCTCTTTAATCTTTGCTTCGCTGAGTCGAGGGAATTTTTCATGCAGGTATCGGAATGCTGGCAAAGTCCGGTCAATAGCTTTCACGAAGTTCTTCATCAAACCTAGTTTGATGTGAAGGGGTGGTAGCAAGATTTTCTGAGCCTCAACCAGAGCTGGGTGTTGGATATTCTTCTCTCCAATGGCTACATTCTGCCTGTGAGTCCATTCCTTCCTCATGTAGTGCATTTCCCTTGCTCGGCTATCCCACTCGCATAAGAAACACATGTATTTTGTATATCCTTGCTGCAGTCCCATTAAAAGGGCAACTACCTTCAAATCACCACAGAGGTGCCAGCTGTACTTGTTATACTCAATGGAATTCAGTAGCTGCCTTAAGTTATCGTATGTCTCTTTCATGTGGACAGCATACGCTACTGGAATAGATGGAAGAATGTTTCCATTGTGCAAAAGCACAGCCTTGAGACTCAGTTTCGAAGAGTCCACAAATAGTCTCCATTCTTGTGGGTCATGAGTGATTTTTAAAGCATTCATGAGGCCCTCAATATCGGAACAGAATATCAGATTACTTTCCTTTCTGAAGAAAGGCTCCAATTGCTGGTGGCGCTTTCGATATGCAGTAATTGTGACATCTTCTTCTAGAAGATTCCATTGTTGGAGTCTTGATCCTAGCAATTCTGCCTTGTTCTTTGATAAGTCCAAATCACGAATCAGGTCATTTAGTTCTTCCTGTGTTATTCTGTGTGGGGTTGATGATGCACCACAGTGAAAATCTGGATCACTGCATGCTGATGGACCAGGAGAAGAACAGGTCGACTCACCTTTGTCTTCGTCAGATGAATCAAGAGAATATTCTGCTGGAGGTTCTGGAATAGGAAGTCCCTCACCATGTGGAACTGGTCTCAATGCAGACGGAATGTTTGGGTAGACTATTCTCGACTTCTTTCGCTTTGTTATTCCGCCGGAAAGAGGAGGAACCAAGCAGAAGTAACAGTCATTTAGGTGGTTGCTTGGCTCTCTCCACACCATTGGGACTGCAAACGGCATTGATGACCTTTTGCAATTCAACCACTGTGAAAGCTGTGTTGTACATGTAGCACAGCATATATGCGGAGCCCAAGGCTTGTCTTGGTCACCAACCTTGCATCCGAAGTAAAGATGATATGCCTTCTTCACTTGAGAATTGATACTTTTCTTCTGGTTGGCAAATGTCACTTCCCCACAAATATAGCAAAAATTGTCCGCGGTATTAACACACTTTCGAGGCATTACTGTTCTTTATTGTACGTAAATGGATAAAATAATAAGTTTTATGTAACAGTAGCTTGAACTGTCTCGCACAACGTCTAAAATATTTTAAATGCTGAACCTATCTGATTGGGCTTTATATAGTACACTGCTTACGTCAGCTTCAGCAGCCGCCTGGCATTAGTATAATAGGCCTACACATGTATAGTACACTGCTGACGTCAACTTACTTCAGCAGCCGCATGGCATTAGTATTGCATTGCATCAGAAAATGATGCAATCAACTGTGGATGATGTGAGCATGATGGTATTATGCAATGTTACATCATTATTCCGGATGTTGCTGCAGTCCTACTGGAGAAATTTACACAGTGAAACATAGAAAATGAGGTATATGAATATCTTCAAAACGAGAGCCAATACAAATTTTTCACGGTTATATTCGTGTTCGGCACACCAAAATACTACAGATTAGGGCCTTTTCAAGTCAGTAATGATTTCACTGTTGACCAGTGTTATCTAACCCTCGACTTGGATCTTCCTTCAACACCACTGATAGCATACTAAATAGTATTAACTAACATGTAACTATGTCACATAGCAAAGCTCACAACGTTATTGAGTAAACTAATAGCATACTTAAAAGTATTAATTAACATGTATGTCACATAGCAAAGCTCACAACGATAGCATACTTAAAAGTTTTAACTAACATGTAACTATGTCACATAGCAAAGCTCACAACGTTATTGTGTAAACCAATAGCATGCTCAATAGTATTAACATTACTGTCGAGATAAACTGAAACACGTAATTTTTTTATATGCATTAGGCCTGATCGTCTGCAACGAGAACATAAATTATTTAAATTCCTGCTGAAATGAAGAAGTGGAAGGCTTGGATATAGTGCCACGGCGAAGGCTGTTACAAGAATATATTATTATTTAAACGATTAAGTGAGTGGATTAGCTTCATTACAGACATAGAAGTTTCTATGTGACAGAAATTTTCCATTTTTATGGCAATATGCTTATTTCTGGCCATTGAAAGACACATCGTCCAAAACTATATAAGTTATATGTTATAACTTAACGTTATTTATACCAACAGTTTACAGTATATTGTATCAATTTTCAATGCAACAGTACAAGTGATACTTCTCCATTAGAGAAAGAACTTACAAAGCAAAGGGCTCGGCTAATTGAGCGTCATTTCTGAACGTTAGGCAGTAGAGCGATAATTATGCAGACACTAGAAGCCACGGATTGTTTTCTGAATCAAGTCAAAACCATATCCATGGTAATATACCAGAACAACAATTATTCACAGAGTCGAAAAGTGTGAATAAAAAAATCAACTATTCACGACTACAGCATGTAATAAACATTAAAATGATTTCTCTAAACTCACATGTGATAAGACTTTATATATGTGCATTCACCCGAGTTCACTGAATAATTTGTATTAGATTCCAAGTTAAGCAAAGACCTACTCAAACAATTTAATAAATCAACTCTTAAAGAAACACATCAGAAAAGATCTACTATTAGTGTTATGTTACAGATTTATTGTACGCTTTACCTGGGAGAGACAGAAATTTATAAATAGCAGCAAAAATAGAAATAGCAGTTTTTCGGATCCAGAACACTAGTTTGGACCATCCCAACAAATAGTATTCCCTGTCTTGTATGTAGTTGAAGAAAATACCATGAATGTGGCAAACCACTTTAGAAATCGATAAGTAAGGTCCCAGTAGATTATGAAATATCCAAGTAGCAAATTAATACATTTAGTTGAAATGGCAATTTAGATATTATTAATAAGCTAATGCAATCTACCAACAAGTTTAAGTTTACATTAAAACACAAGCTTAACGAATATGAATGTAATCATTTTTGAAATCTCTCAATGATAAATTGACCCATTGTCTTGAATTCATTCTTCTTCAAATCCCATATAAATCATTTTGAACATTTTCACATTGCTATGTGGGGAAAAAAATCTGAAATTACCATCGTCCTTTTTAATTAAAACAGAAAAAAAAATCTTTTTTGTTTTACACAAAACATCATTCAATTACTATCCGTCATCGTCACTAATTAATCAGTTTCACACACATCTAAAATAGGCTGTTCAAGGGTATAAAAGGTCAGCACATTCAACGCTACAGTACAGGCAACTACCAGTCCGGTGGTGAATTATCTGTCCCGTTTTGTAGAGTTTCTTGACTCACTGGCATCCAGGTAAGTGCAGTTATTAGACATGCTAATTAATATTCATGATTACCTATATAATGCACGCTTCTCCTTTTAATATATACCATACAGACAATTTTAACAAAGTCAATGAATTATGTGCACTGGAAACAGACATGTTTGAAGTATACGAAAAGTTTGTGGAACTTGCTTTGAAGCAAATAATAAAAAAGACTACCTATACGCACTTCTTGTATAACCTTTTAATCTCTTTTTAACCAACTTACGAAGTTACCGCTGAATTCAGCAGAACAATAATTGTATCTAAGACGAAATTTCAAAATAGTACCGTTTTGTAACGAAACAAATGTGTTTTATAAGCAGAACCGTACCTTCAATAAACTATACATCCATCATTACGTTGTCTTTAATAGGTGTAAATATTGTATATATGATAAACAATCCCTGTACTTGTTTTACTTGTTAAATGGTACGACTGTAGAAATAAACGACAGACAGTCTATTGCTTAGAAGACCAATAAGACATGATTACAATTCAAAGTACGAAAGCATTATTCATTTTCATCACTGTATTTGCGCATATGATTTACTTGGCAATTAAATTGCCTCAATCATTGCTGTCGTATTATAGATACCTTTCTATAAACATTGCAAGAAAGTGGACGATAAAATGTATTTGATCAAAACCTTACAATTCACACTTTGCACATTAAAGACCAATGAAATTGAACGTGGAAAATATATAATTAGAGACGAATTGCATTTGTAGACAAGCTGCATCTTAAAGAAATTATTGGTATAGATGCAGCTCACTTACTGGTTTTCGAAAACGGAAACATTTTTTTCTATCGACAATCCAGCTTTTTCGATATAAATAAAGGGAAAATATTTAACAGTTGAACATATCACGTTCAATGTAGTTTATTTTTTTACATTCCATGTAAGTTAGAAACTTACAAAGCAGATATACAAGTATGATGAATATAATGAAATCATTATGAGTGTTTCACACAGAAGACATTCAAATTTTTATCATCTATTTGAAACAGAAGACACTGAAAGTTTCATCTACCATTCTTATATTGTCCGCTAGAGAGCCACTGTGTCTAACTGACGTTTAATAAATATCATGTTCTTGTTAACATTGCGAGAAGTCATGGAGATTGATGTCAGAGGATCTCATTGAGCTTCCTTAACCAATCTTATTAAATGCGTTGCACACATTAACAATTCATTTTCAAATGAATATGTATTTTCTTCTACAACACAGGAGTGTTTATTAATTGCATGATACGAATGAACTCATGCTGTAGAATTCTAAGCAGTCTCTATCACTAAAGAAAACGTCGTTATTTCCTTTTCGAAATCTGTTTAAGAATCATCCAGCTAGTTTGCAACACTCTACACGATTCTAGGTTAATAGAATTCAGGCTACAAGCTCACAGAAATATTTTCAGGCATCGCACTTTCGCAAATCTGGATATCAATATGCGTTTCCAGAACACGGTCATTATCTAATGACACTGGAGCGTCGATCACGAAATTGGAGAATATTACATCAACAATTTCCAGTCTCAGTCTGAAAATCCGAAAATTTAATAACAACATGCACGTAGTTTCGCCGAGTAAACCAACACGACAAAACGAAACATTCGATGTGAAAATGCGTTTCACGAACTTACTTTCTTTTGGCAGCCGAGAATGAAGCTCGCACTAGCTCTTCTAGCTTGCATAGTAGGTGCTGCCGTCGTTACACCCTCAATCGCACATGGAATTCATGGTGGCTACGGTGGTTATGGTGGCTACGGCGGATATGGTGGTTATGGTGGATATGGTGGATACAGCGGTGGCAGGGGTTTGGGCTTTGGATTCGGTGGTGGATTCGGGAGATTCGGTGGTGGATTTGGGGGATACAGCGGTGGACTTGGAGGATACAGTTGGGGACATGGTGGACACCACTTCCCTAAGGGTGGATATAGTTACGGCCATTACCCCAAAAAGTAAGAAATGATATTCTTCACCCTTAATTTATATATCACATCTTGCAGCATGACTACCTACACGAGATTATCATCATCTTGCCTATTTCCATTTCTACTTACTGGTTTCATTTGTTCACGCCTACATTTCGAACTACCATACGAACCTCTGTTATCATTATTCCATCCATATGGTATTGTTTATGCAGTCAACTGGCGTAAATACTCAATTACTTTTCTTTTACAGATATTAAGAAGAAAAGATAGATTAAACGACTGAGGCGTACCCCACCTAAAGCATTGCTATAGTCGTATTTGTTAATACTACCCCAATAAAACTGTTTGACTGGAGAAAATTAGAGGACTTTGTGGTTATTCTGTATTTTTTTTATCTCCCTCTCTCTCTCTTTGTTCCGTTTTGATAATTTTAACCCATACCTATAGCACTTATTCCACATTGACTGCAAATTATATTTGATCAAAAGTTTGCAAAAGCTGTTATCGTTTGAAGTGAACGACACTTGAATCTAATTTTATTTAATTAAAACTTGAAACATTTTAGTAAATGCAAACAATGGAAAGGATTAACACTGATGAAATATGCTAATTGTACGCAGGTAGTAAATTTCTTTATCCTAATATAGATGAAATTTATCTGTATTTCTTAATTACTTGACTTTCGCCATATATGCATGCACAAAACTACTCAACAACGGTGACTCATTGACATCATTATTTAATGTTTAACTAAGAACCACTACCATTCAATGTACATTTAAATTGACCATTCATTGGCCACGAAATCAGTGAATTCATCCTCTTTGGAGACGGTGTCTTGAGGCCACGGGTTTTTGCTCGATAAATAAACGTACGCTTCTTAGACAATGTCTTGAATTTGATACTCTACACAAGGCTGAGATTTCCGTTATTGGTTTTTATTTAAAACGTTCACGCAGGACAAAGTTAAATCATTTAATAAAGTTTTCGGCCTATCCTTGACTCATGTTCCATTGTTTGGTACTTAAATATCCTTGATTTTTGGGGGTTACTTTATTATTCGAGATGATTGGTATTAATAATTTGTGTCTTCAGGAACAAAATTGTCCTACAGAGCGTTAGTAGTTTCAAGGCAAAAGTAGAATGTCACGTTTGTTTAGTCACTGCAAAGGAAAAGAACAAAAAAAACTTAAATACATTGCCACAACTTCAGAGTGAACGTTAATTTAATTGTAAAGGAAATTCGTCACAAAACAGTGACGGTGTATTTTCGTTTAGGTTTTGAAGTATGCTTCGTAAGCTCAATAACAAAAGATCCTACCTCACTCCACAAAATGTGGATCAGTAGGTTGTATAGTGTGTTTTAAAGTCTGTACTCAATATTGTTTGTTAGTGTCCTTCTGCAATAATGGATGTTAGTCGAGTTCGTGTACGTAAATGGTAAATTCTGCATGCAAATATACAAGGTACTGTAGCGTCAGTTATTTAATCGCATATTTCTTGTACTGTGATGTCAAAACGTAATATTTGACTTGATTGAAGTTACAAAATCACAGAAGTTGACTGAAAAGAAAATTTGGAAAGAAAATTTGTAGCGTTGATTGCATGTATTCGGATAAGATTCCAATCTATATTTAATTATATCATTTAGAGTTACCTCTCTCATCATTGTACCAATACGTCGTATAAAGTATATTATTCAATACGAACAGAGCTAATTATTGGAGTTACAAAGATATTTTATATAAAATGAAGATATCAGTCATGATTCTTGAAAACTGTACTATAAGAAAGGGTGGAACATAATGCCATCTCCCAAACAGACATGCAGAGAGAATTGAAGTGTTACAAATCTAACAAAAATTTGACAAATAAAGGAACGTGGTTTCTGTTTGGGGATTACAATTGGAGGTTTACTCACCGTCTCTCTCTCTCTCTCTCTCTCTCTCTCTCTCTCTCTCTCTCTGCATTCACACAAAACGAACGAATGAAAGAACAAAAGAAAGAGCGAGCTAGAGAGTTAACAAACGAACGAACAAACAAACGAAGGAACGAAAGAACAAGAGAACGATCGAGATCGATCGATCGATAACTCGATAGATAGATAGATAAATAGATAGATAGAAAGACAGATAGATAGATAGGTAGATACATACATACATACATACATACATACATACATACATACATACATACATACATACATAGATAAGGAAACTGAGACATAAAAGTACACAAACAGTGCCATAAAAGTATCAGAGAAGGAGAACACTTTTTACAGCCGGGCAAACAGAATATTCTTCAATCCGGTTCTCTTAGAGCACTCGGTGTCCGATACGAAAGACCAAGTGGGTTACAATTTATAGGTGTAATTCTCGGCCTTATCCTTCAATTTGGACGTGACTTTTGTTTAAAGACGTTCGCAAATCCTTGGAAAATGACATTATTTTGCAAGATCTTAGTCAGTTTTTGCTTACTGGGAAGAGACTGCCTTTAAAGGCGTCATTTTCCAGAATGCAACTGAAGGACAAATCTATCATAATGGTGTTATGCATATTTGATTTAATTTATATTTGAATTAATTTAATTGTTTATTTGTTAGTTTTAATTTTTTTATTTCCATTTCAGGATATTGTAATGTAATATGATTTACTCAATTTGACATTTTCCATACATTATTTTGACCTCACAGTTTTTTCGTAAACACTAATAATAGGAACGTTATATCTAATGCTGACCTAGTTCCTAACCTTGTTTCAGAATCAGTGAAAGTGAAGTAAACAACTTTTGTTCATTTTATTTTATTTTATTTTATTCTTTCTTAGTGTATTTCATAAGGTGAAATAGAGGCCATACTATGTGCACGTGATCCTAGACATGTAAAGGTTCTATGTTGTTCTAGAATTATGACCATGTGACCCTCATACGGGAATCTGCTTAAAGGAGTTTGTGTGACCAATTTGAGTTGAATCACTATTTTATTGAATTATTATTTCTTTGTCCTGGAAATATTTAAGTGCTCATACAGAATTCTTGGACAAAGACATCTATTGAAATTTTATTCGAAATTCAAAATTGGAATATTATTTTCTGTGGTTCAACAAAGAACTGTGGTTATGGTGGCTACGGCTACACATTAGTACTACACTGACCACAGCATTTGTCATCTCCTTCCATTTTCGATTTCATTGTCATTCGAACTCATTTTCATTAGGATATTTTATTACTCTGATTTCAAATGTTTAATTCTTTTATTATTCTCGGATTACTGTTGGATTTGATTCGTAGAATCGAAAGTTATTTTTCTCATTTTTGCCTTATATTTTCAAAGGCAAATAAATTATTTGTTACATTTTACTAAGTTTGTTTTCTTCACGTTTTTCTTGTTTCATTTATTAAGATCCTAAACGTAACAAAGAACATTGGAGTGCTCGTCCTTGGGATATATGAATTTTGGTTAAAATATGTCGGGAAACTTTGCTTCTTGAAATTTAAACTCCACTAATTTGGGAAATTGTTTTAAATCCCAAGTATTATTTTACATTTATGAAATCTTTAGTGAAATCAACTGGCTTTATTTTACGATTTCAATAAAGGTGGCAATATTTCTTTCAAATCCTACCCAAAAGAAATTAGACCTTTTGAAAAAAGATGAATTGATTCAACTTGACAAAAATATGATATTTCTGAGGCAAAACTGCCATAACAAAGCACGAAATAAAACATATTTTGGTTGAGTATTTGGTACAAAAGAATCCTTGGATAAAAGTGCTTTGGTTTCGATCAGTAAGTCTGCAACAGGCTATGACATAAAAAGTAAAGAAAATAAAATTAAAACACAAGATGGAATTAGATTTAAGGAAGCTGGAATTTCAGAACATAAAAAAACACAGATGCAGTTGCAATTGGAAAAAAAGAGAAAGAGCAAATGTTATTACAGAATGATAAAGAAGAAAACCAAATGATGTTACAGGAAGAACAAATACAAATGTAATTAAAGAAGAGAGAAAGAAAGACAAATGCAATTACAAAAAGAACACATTCAGTTGCAGAAAGAAGAGAAACAAATGCAGTTGCTATTGGAGATTGGGGAGAGAGAGAAACAAATGCACCGTCAATCTCAGAAAGACGAGACAGAGAGACAGATGCAAATACAAAGAAAGAAGGAAGAGTGGAACTTTCTATTTAGAATACAATAAATGGAACTGGCAAGTGAAAATCACATTCTCACTACACATAAAAATTAAAGATTTGGTGTCACTAGAAATGTTATCTTAGTGCCTCTTTTCTGGAAAAGATGTAGTGAAATAGTTTCCTCGGTTTTAAAAAAATTGCGAAAAATTAAAAATGGCCAAGGTAGCATTGGACTCTATTATTACAATGTGGGCTTACTGGTAAAGCTAGTGATATTTGCCATTCACTGTCACTACAGTAACGTGGTGAATAAGATCTGGTTAAGGAATGCATTTTAAAGGGTTGTGAGTTTGTCTCTGAGGCTTATCGGCAAAATTTCAGAAACTATATAAAAGAGCTGGACAAACTCATGTCGAATTTGCAAGAGAAAAAGAGCAGTTATTTGACAGGTGGTACTTAGCCAAGAAAGTCGATCAAAATTATGAAAGTCTCAAACAACCATTCTTACTTGAAGAGTTTAAGAAATGTATCCAGATTGACATTAAAACTTATCTTGATGAGCATGAGGTAGAAACCTTGGAAAATGCTGTTCGTCCTGCTGACGAATATTTTTTAGTTCATAAAGTTCATTTTCTAAGCAAGTCTTCCACTTAGCTGTCTTCTGGCAGAAGAGTAGTTCAGCCTAATACAACCCCTTCTAAATCGCAATCTGGCACAACTGTTAAACATCAAGCTTCTGATGCACTTGATAAAAAAATTTCTTGTCTATTCTTACCTGTACCTATTGAAAGAACAAAGGACAATCACCTAGCTGTAGATAAGGTTGTGGTTAATCCACTTTAAACTGACAAGCTTCGTTTGGATCAGAAAGTCGATCCTACTGAGAAATAATTCCCTGATTTATACCCAGCATGTGCAATTACTAAAGCTATGGCTAAGAAAGCTCTTTAGAATGATGTTGATCAGAAACTATTATGTTAGCTGTCACATGTGTTGGTCCTCTTTTAACAACTTATTCTCTCTATTCTAATCAGGGTGGCAAACAACAATCACTTGTAGCCAAACAGGAAAAAGATTCTGAGATCTTATGTTTGTTTCAAAGGCCTATTAGGGAAACTGAAGCAACTGACGTACCTGTTTGTTATTTCATTACAAATGGAATTATTATGAGAAAATGTAGACCTCCCGAGGTACCTGCTGGTGACGAGTGATCGGTTAACTATTGTAGTTCCAAATTCTTACAGATCGGAAACACTTAGTCTGGACCATGAAACTCATTTGGCTAGTCATTTAGGGACTAATAAGATTTATTGCAAGATCTTGACTCACCTGTATTGGCTAAAAATCAAAAGTGAAGTTTGTAAATACTGCAGATCTTGTCATACGTCTCAAATGGTAGAAAAACCAAGTTAGAAGATACCTAAGTCTCATCTGCAACGTATTCCTGCTTTTGGCGAACCGTTAATTAGTTATATGCTAGATTATGTTGGTCCCTTACTTATGGCCAAGTCAGGTAGCCAATACTTGTTGTTCATAATATTTGCATCAACAATGTTCCCAGAGCCATTTCTTTTGAGAAATATTAAATCTAAAACATTAGTAAAATCTTTGATAAAGTTTGTTTGCTCAAATTTGGCCTTTATTAATCTGTTCAATCTGGTCTATGCTCAAAGTTTAGGTCTGGAACTTTCAAGCTGATTATGCTTGAATTTGGCATTAAGTAATTCAAGTCACAAGTGAAATTATCTTTTCACAGAACAAGAATGGAGAGAGCTTCTGAGTCTGGTAACAGATTTCTATCTCTCTTGCTCATTCATCAAAATGTCCTTCAGATTGGGTATTACGGCCATTAAAAAATAAAAAGGAAATGATTGAGTTAAATTATAATGATATTACTCCTGGGATCTAAATAAATTAAAATAGTGCCAATATATTGAGAGAGATGTCCAGCTTAAACATTCAATCAATTTAGTTATACCTGTCCCACTCAGTGAAGATTTCAGTTAAAGAATACCATAGGACTCTACTAATATGGGAGTAACAAATCTTCGGAATTCAGAAATTAACAATGATCAGGACCAGAAACTTTCACATTTGTAACGACAAGAAAGGAAGGAACTTAAACATTTATTATTTGAATACAGGCATGTATTTCCACATATTCCTACAATAACAAACGCAATTTTTCATGACAGTGAAATTGTAAATTCTAAACTTGTCAAACAACACCGGAACAGGATGAACATTCTCAGACAACAATACTTGAAAAAAGAAATTCATTATGTGCTGAAAAATTATTTCATTGAGCCAGTGAAAGTGACTGGAGTTCACCATGTATAATTGTTCCGAAACCAGATAAAACTTTCCGTCTGTGCACTGATTAAAGGAAGGTGAACGGTGTGAAAAAACAGATTCAGTTCCATTACCAAGAATCAAGCACTGCATTCATAAAATCGGGAATGCCACGTATGTCACCAAATGTGACCTTCTGAAAGGATTTTGGCACATTCCACTGACGGAAAGAACTAAGTAAATTTCGGCATTCTTGACTTCTGATAGACTTTATCAATATAAAGTGATCCCGTTTGGGATCCAAGGTTCGCCAAGTACTTTTCATCGTGGAATGAATATGATCACTTCTGGTCTATATAATTGTCATGCTTACATAGATGATGTAATCATCTGCAACGATACATGGAAAGAACATTTAGCAGCAATTCGGAAACTAATTGATGCAAGTTTGACAATTAAATTGTCACACAGTGAGCTCTGCCGTAATAGTATAACCTTTCTAGGACATATCATGGGACATGGACAAGTGAAGCCTATAGATGCTAAGGTCAAAGCTCTCTCGGAATTCCCTGTAACTGTTAGTAAAAAGAAATGATGCGACATTTAGGTATGGCTTGTTGTTCCACTTTTTCCATGATTGTTGAAACCCTGCCTATTTTGTAAGCAAGAAAACAAGTTCTTTATAACTGAAAAATGTAAAGAGGCTTTTGTAAGTTAAAGACATACTTAAAAGCGCGCCATTCCTCTCAGCTCCGAATTTCAGCCAATCATTTAAACTGTCCGTTGATGACAGTGATTTTGTGGTAGTAGCAGTATTGATTCAAGAAGACGAAAATGTTGTTGATAACCTATTGTGCTATTTTTCTAACAAACCAAAGAAATTACATAAAAATGATGAAGGAATATTTGGCTTTGATAATGGCATTACACCATCTTGTTACATTAGTTCCCCTCCCTCTTTCATTATTGTGTTCAGTGATCAAAACCCCCATACTTTCATCAGCAAGGTGAAAAATAAAAATAAAAGTCTACTTAGGTTGAGTTTGTTGTAACAGGAATATAATATTGACATCAGGCACATCAAGGGAAAAGATAATTTTATAGCAGTTGCAGGTATAGCAGGTATTATTTCTTGTCCACTTTGTATAATTTATACGCGTTCTTTTTATGTTGTTTCTTTTTTTGAAACTTATATAAAATTAATCTATGGTAAACAGATAACTTTATTATATAACTTTGTCTTTATGGGGGAAGTGTTGTGTATATTTGATTAAATTTAATTGTTTGTTTGTTAGTTTTAATTTTTTAATTTCATTCCAAACGTTTTTAATGTAACATTATTTACTGGATTTGACATTTTTCATAAATTAGTTTGACCTGACTGTTTTTCGTAAACACTAATAAAAGAAACTTTGTATCTAATGCTGACTTAGTTCCTGACCTTGATTCAGAATCAGTGAGAGTGAAATAAACAACCTTTTTTATAAAAACATTTATTCTTTCTTAGTGTAGATGCATAAAGTGAAACCGAGGCCATACTGGGAGTGCGTGATATAAGGCATGTAAAGCTTCTATGTTGTTCCAGAAACATGATCATGTGACCCTCATACGGGAATCTGTTTTCCATCTTAAATTAGTGTAAAACTCTTTTCTATGGAGAATTTAGTCAGTTGGGCTAGCAACCATTGAGACTTCAAGTGTTTTTCTGACCAGTTTGAGTTGAATTTCTATTTTATGGAATTATTCATTCTTTTTTTCCTGGAAATATGTAAGTGTTCATACAGAATTCTTGGACAAACACATTAATTGAAATTTTATTCGGAATTCAAAACTGAAATATTATTTTTCGTGGTTCAACAAAGAACTGTTGACATGTCAGTACGACACTGACCACAGCATATGTTATCGTCTTCCATTTCGGATTTCATCGGGGTTCGAACTCATTTTCTTTAGGACATTTTAATACTAGGCCTTCTGATTTGTAATTCTTTGATCATTCTTGGATTACTTTTAGATTTGATTCGTAGAACCGTAAATTCTTTTTCTCATTTTTACATTGTTTCTCTAAGGAAATAAATAATTTGTTAAATTTTACAAAGCTTGTTGTCTTCCCTTTTCTCTTGTTGCGTATATTAATAGCCTAAACGAAATAACGGGCATTAATTTGTCAGCTGTGCTTAACATATTAAAGAATCAGGTGAAGATCAATAAGGTTTACACTCAATGGATCGATCACTTTATTCATGTTGATATAAAACAGACACGGCTAGATATCGTCATACAACTACTCTCCAAAAATGAAACAGGTGACCACAGATGTTTGAAAGAGTTTGACTAAGGCATGAAACACTAAATTAATTTTTGATCCTCATTCAAGAGAAAAAAGTTTAAATCGACGAAAAAAAGCAGAGACCAAAATAACTACATCAATTCAAATTGTCGAGAGAGTTTTATACATATTATTTTTCAATGGAAAAAGTCATGATATCCAGGTATATTTTCTTGATTCCGCTCTCACTGGAGTGTCAAATATTTCCCAAAATTAAGGAAAAGTGAATAACCAACCGACCGCGCACCCATACATTATGTGACAATCATCTGGCGCATAATGAGAATCAGGCTTCCTAAAGGATGCAACATAAACGCTTTGCCACATCCATTATAGAGAACTGATTTAGCTCTTAGTGATTTTGACCGGAATCAATTACAACGAAGTCCATATGGTTTGATAGCTGCCAAGGCATTAGAATTGCTGAATTCCAGTGTGAAGAGAATGCCAAAATTCTAATTCAAATGGCATTTAATTATTTAATAATAAGATTGAGAATATATTTGCACGCGGAGTTGTTATGTAAATCTGACTTAATATATATTCATTCTAATTTAATTGTTTGTTTCTCATTTTTAATTTTGTTTTTATTTTCTTTACATGCTATTGTAATGTAAATTTATTCAGTGGAAATGATATTTTTTCAGGAAATTGGTTGAACGGAATCATTCTTTCCATAAACACCAGGTTCTGGATTGGAAGCTGACCTTGATTCAAAATTATTAAACAAAGTTCTATTTTATTTACAAATGATTGGCTGTTGTCAAGGTAATGATGGGACTACGTGGGTTAAGAAGTAAACACATTTGCTTTTTTTCTGGGAATAAAATCATTGGTCTAATCAGGGCCATATTATGTGCGCGTGACATAAGCATGATCGCGATACCCCCCTTCTAATTTCGCCACATGGGGAAATTTCGAAACTGCGTCTTATACTAAAATATAACCTTTGTTTTAGAGAGAGATCTCTCAATGTTGGGTTTTTCACACTGATGTCAAGATAATTTGTTGTAGCCAGATCTTGAGCTATACTTTTCTTCAGATCGTTTTGATTTCAAAAGGATTAATTCTTTATTCTCTGGAAATATTTTGAGGAGTGCTCACACAGAAATTTTGGAAAGACACTGCTTTTAATTTTAATTGGGATTTCCAACACCGGAGTGCCATTATTTGTCTTTCTACAAGGAACTGTAGATAAGCACAGTACTGACTAGAGCATACGTCATCCATCCTGGATTTTCCATCAGGATTTGAAATTGAAATTATTAGAACATTTATTACTAGGACTTTTGCAATTTAATTCGCAAGTTCTTATCCTTTTCTATTTTTACAGAATTTTCCAGGAAATTAATTTATTTGTTAAATTTTAGAAAGCTTGTTGTTTTTACCCTTTCTGTGTTACTGTTCATTCGAGCCTAAACACGTAACATAGAAATTGGGAGCTATTCCTAAGGATTTCAGTATTTTGACGAAAATATTTCAGAAAACATTGTCTTATGAAATTTGAATTTCCATAGTTTTTGAAATCTTATGTGAGATCGACAAGCTTTTTCTAAAATGGCAACAAAAGTGGAAATCTTTCTTTTAAATCCTACCCAGGAACAATTAGATCTTTTCATAAAAAGATAATTTGATTCAACTTGCCAGAAAACACGATCTTTCTGAACTAAAGGCTTCTTTAACGAAACAGGAAATAAGACATGTTTTGGTTCAGTATTTGGTAGAAAAGAATGTTTTGGATAAAAGTGCTATGGTTTCAGTCAGTAAGCATGTATAAGACTCAGACAAAACAAAGAAGGAATTGGAGTTAAAATGCAAGATGGAATTGGAGTTGAGGAAGCTGGAGTTTCAGAAAGAAGATAGAGAAAAACACAGCTACATTTGGAGAAAGAGAAAGAACATATGAAATTGGAGAATGAAAGAGAACAAAAGCAATTACAAAAAAACAATGCAGTTACAATATGAGAAAGATGAGGGAGGGAGACAGGAAAGAGAGAAAGAAAAACAAAACAAATGCATTTGCAAGCAGAAGAAAAAAGAAAGAAAGA
The DNA here is from genome assembly GCA_028554795.2 of Sinohyriopsis cumingii. Classification (NCBI taxonomy): domain Eukaryota; kingdom Metazoa; phylum Mollusca; class Bivalvia; order Unionida; family Unionidae; genus Sinohyriopsis; species Sinohyriopsis cumingii. The sequence goes on along the minus strand of CM068830.1, from coordinate 51,348,252 downwards.
CAAATGCAGGAACAAGAAAAACAAATGCAGTTAGAAGAAAAACAAATACAAATAGCTAAGGAAGAAACAGAGAAAGAGAGGGAATATCAATGTAAAATGAAAGAAATGGAACTGGCAAGTGAAAAAACACATTCTTACATCAAATTCAAATTTAAGTTTAAATCTTGCAAAGAACATTAGATTACTGCCCACTTTAAGAGTAAGAGAAGTAAACAAATATTTTATTCGTTTTGAAAAAGTTGCTGAAAATTTGAAATGGCCAAGGGAGCATTGGACTCAGCTATTACAATGTGTACTCACTGGTAAGGCTTGTGATATTTACCGTTCACTGTCAGATCACCAAAGTGGTGACTATGATGTGGCTAAAGAATGCATCCTAAGGGGTTATGAGTTAGTCCCTGAAGCTTTTCGGGAAAAATTCAGAAACTATAGAAATGAAGCTGGACAAACTCATGTTGAATTTGCCCGAGAAAAAGAGCAGTAATTTGATAGATGGTGCTTAGCCCAGAAAGTTGTGTGAGATTATGAAAGTCTCAAACAACTTGTATTATTTGAAGATTTCAGAAACTGTGTCCATAGTAACATTAGATTGAAACCTTGGTCTGTGCTGCTCGTGCTGCTGATGAGTATTCTTTAACTTCTAAAGTTCCGTTTGTAATTAGGACTTCTACTCAACAGTCTTTTGCCAGAAATGTATTTCAGGATAATACAAGCCCTTCTAAAATTCAAACTGGCAGAACTTCTAAAAATCAAACTTCGGAGAAGCTTGATTCAAGATCCTTGTCTCTTCCTACGTGTACCTATTGCATGAAAAAGGACACGTTATTTCTGATTGCTACAAATTGAAAACTAGGCATCAGAATCAAGACAGACCTATTCCAAATGCTCTTATTTCTAAAAAGTCACGGTCACGGTCGTGTATTGAAAGCAATACATTTGTTGGGTCTAACAAACCCCAGTCTGATTTGATTAAGGAGGATTATGAACCATTCATATCGAAGGGTTCTATATCACTCTTGCGTGATTCGGCCAATCATATCCCTATTAAACTTTTAAGGGACACAGGAGCTTCTCAGAGTCTTTTGTTGACGGGTACTTTGCCGTTTTCTGAGAGATATTCTTCTAATGAGAGCATTCTTATTCAGCGAGTAGTGTGCGACGTTGTTGATGTTCCTCTCCGTTGTGTACATTTGTCATCAGACTTAGATTCAGGACCGGTGACAGTCGGAAGGGTCTGTTTTACCTGTTGAGGGCATTCATTTATTACTAGGCAACGACCTACCTGGAGACAAGGTTGTGGTTAATCCACTTGTAACTCACAAGCCCTGCTTGGATCGGAAAGTCTATCCAATTGAAAAAGAATTCCCTGATGTATTTACAGCTTGTGCAGTTACCAAAGCTATGGCAACGAAAGCTCTTGAGAATCATGTTGATAAGGAAAGTATTTCTTTAACTGACACATGTATTGGTCCGGCTTTTGATGACGTCACTTTTCCTCCTTGTTTGGATCAATCAGAAGGTATCCTCTTTTAACGACTCGTTCTGTTTATTCTAATCAGGGTGATAAACGACAATCACTTATCGTCGAACATGAAAAAGATCCTGTTTGTTTCAGAAGGCCATTAGTGAAATTGAAGCTACTGAAGTTCCTGTCGGTTATTTCATTAAAAATGGAGTACTTGTGAGAAAATGGAGACCTCCCGAGGGACCTGCTGATGATAAATGGTCAGTGAACTGTCAAATTGTAGTTCCAAAACCTTACAGACAGGAAATAGTTTTGCCCATGAAATTTCTTTGGCTGGTCATTTAGGGATCAATAAAACTTATCACAAGATCTTAAATCATTTCTATTGGCCACAACTCAAAAGTGATGTTCATAAATACTGTAGATCTTGTCATACCTTTCAAATGGTAGGAAAACCAAATCAGAAAATTCCCAAGGCTCCTCTACAACCTATTCCTGCCCTTGACGAACCATTTAGTAGAATTATGGCAGATTTTGTTGGTCCCTTTCCTAAGACCATGTCAGGTAACCAATACATGTTGACCATTGTGTGCGTCAACAAGTTTTCCAGAGGCGATTCCCTTGCGGAATATAAAATCTAAAACAATAGTAAAAGCTTTGATAAAGTTTCTTACTCAATGGGTGGCTTCCCAAATGTGTCCAGTCTCATCAAGGCTCAAACTTCATGTCTGGAATTTTCCAACAAGCTATGTATGAATTAGGCATCCAACTATTTAAATCTTCTCCCTATCACACTGAGAGTCAATGTGCATTATAAAGATTCCATCAGACTTTAAAACATATGATTCGATCATATTGTTTTTATACGGGTAAAGATTGGGATGAATGCATTCATTTACTAATGTTTGCTGTTAGGGAATCAATTCAAGAATCTTTAAGTTTCAGTCCTTTTGAACTGGTTTGTGGACACACAGTGGGTGGACCATTGAAGTTATCGAAAGAGAAACTTTCTAATGAAGATTCTGAAATTAATCTTCTTGATAATGTTTCTAATTTTAAATACAAGTTGTCAAAGGCTTGTGAGGTCGCAAGAGCAAATCTGCACTCGGCTCAGTCCAAACTGAAATCAAGATATGATAAAACCTCGAAGGAAAGGAGCTTTCAGCCTGTTGATAGAGTTCTGGCTCTCTTGCCAATGCCACAAAATCCTCTTCAGGGGATGTATTATGGTCCCTACACACTTGACAGGAACAGAAATGATTTAAATTACATCATAAATTCTCCTGGACGGCGTAAGCAAAAACAACTCTATCACAAAAATATGCTAAAAGCGTATATTGAAAGAGATAGCCAGGTTAAACATGCAATTAATTTAGTTGATGCAAGTGATGGTGGGGTTGGAGTAGTTTTGTTTCAAGAAGATGAAATTGGTATTAATTATCCAGTGCGCTATTTTTCCAAGAAATTAAATTAGCAATAAAGGAATTAATTAACAATCGAGAAGGAATGTTTGGCTTTGATTACAACATTTTTAGGTTTACCTTATTTCAGCTCCTTCATCGACTGTTGTATTTAGTGACCACAACCCCTTTACTTTCATCGGCAAGATGAAAAATAAAAATAAAAGACTACTAACGTAGTGTTTGTTGTTACAGGAATATAATAAAGACATCAGGCACATCAAGGGAAATGATAACTTAATGGCAGACGCACTTTCAGGTGTTTAGAAATGAATTATTTCATGTTAACTATGTATAATTCACAAGAGTAGTTCTTATGTTTTTCTTAAAACTCGTGTATAATTAATCTATGGTAGAAAGAAAGCTTTATCATAAAAATCTTTCTTTATTGTGGGCAAAGATATTACATATATCTGACTTAATATTATTTATTTTAACTGAAGTGTTTGTTTGTCAGGTTTTTTATTTTTCTTAAATGCTATTGTGATGTAAATGTATTCAGTGGAAATTATATTTTTTTCAGAAAATTGGTTGAAATGAATCATTCTTTTCATAACACCAGGTCTTGGCCTAGAAGGTTACCTTGATTCAAAATTAGTAAACAAAGATCTTTTTTATTTTAAAATGATTGGTTGTTGTCAAGGTCATGATGGGACTGCGAGAGTTAAGAAGTAAACACATTTTACTTTTATTCCGGGAATAAAATCATTGGTCTAATCAAGGCCATATTCTGTGTACGTGATATAAACATGATCACGTGACCCCCTCCTGGTTTCGCAACTTGGAGAAATTTCGAAACTGCGTCTTCTACTACCATGTCACCTTTGTTTCAGAGAGAATGATCTCTCAGTTTCGGGGGTTTCACACTGATGTCAAGTTCATTTGTTGTAGCCAGATCTTGAGCTATACATTTCTTCAGATCATTTGAATTTCAAAAGGATTAAATCCTAATTCTATGAAAATATTTTGAGGAGAGCTCACACAGCAATTTTGGGGAAAAATTGCTTACAATTTTATATTGGATTTCCAACACCGGAGTGCCATTATTTGTATTTCTACAAGGAACTGTAGATAAGCATATAACTGACTACAGCATACGTCATCCATCTTGGATTTTCAATCAGGATTCGAACTTGAAATTATTAGAACATTTATTACTAGGACTTTTTCAATTTAATTTGTGGATTATTCTTAGATTATCGTTCTATTTGATTCTGGAAACCGTAAGTTTTTTTCCTTTTTTTATTTTTACAGAATTTTCCAGGAAAATAAATTATTTGAAAATTTTAGAAAGCTTGTTGTTTTCACTCTTTCTGTGTTACTGTTTATTCGAGACTCAACACTTAACAGAACACTTTGCGTGCATGTCCTGATGTACTGAATATTAAAAAAGAACTTTGCTGAATAATGCATTAATATTAGGAACTTCTTAAATTCCTCAAGCAAAATAGCAAATCACTACAATTATTCGTGTCGAACAAACAGATATTCACCATTATGTGGAATACTTATCTTCTCATCCCAGGTCATGTAAATGTGGTTATACACTATTGTTACTACTCTATGGTCACAAACTAAAGTAAGAGAAAAAAAGCAAAACCAAAAAGGTTTATAACATTTAACAAACAGCTTAATTATCAAAGCTATAAAAAAAACATGTGAGAGAAACTTACAGTATTTATGAAGTGAATCAACATAATCCCTATGAAGGCCTATGAAAGTTTGAAATGAATGAAGGGTTTCTTATAAATTTCAATACCGGAAATGTCCTGGTCCTCCTCCAAGAAAGGTACGTTGACAATATGGCCTTGTCCTGAACTTCTTCGAATAATTTTTAACAGTTCTAGAATAATATTATAGTAAAAAAATGAGCACTTTATTTTTCCACTAAACATTCCCAACAAAAAAATTCTTCTCGAGAAATATCTAAGTACGACATAGAATACGTCTGCAGACTTACAACTGGAACACAATAAGTGTGAATGACTCGAAAAATCAAAATGAATCTGATTGCTTAATTTGCTCCTTATATACACCAAGATGCTACTGTACTTCGTAAAAGACCACGCGTGACAGTATTCACTTTTGTTTTACGTAGAATTAAGCATAATCACGTGACCTCGCTCAACTAGTGAGAAGACGCACAATTATTCTTATCCTCGAGACATCGATATCCCATCAGTCACTGAGAAACTACGCCATAATCGAAATGGTTCCTCTCATGACTAACTTTAGTAGTATTAATTATCAACACATAGGTAAACATCTATTTATAAATCCAATGCAATATTAAACTCAAGTCACGAAGACTAGATCTAATTAAAGACATTGTGTACACAGTACAGCCAGAAATTAGAATCATACAAAAAAATTGTGTACCAGAAGTTACAAAAAGTATAGATGTTCATAACAATATAACCAGGTGAGAATATATTTACTAATCCTTTCAGCCGACTGAATTCATGTATTAAATTCATTTTTCAATAAAGACTTTACTCTGATTGACAATATGTATGGATCTGGCTATTGCATTCTATCCCTTTAGTCATGTAGAAACGGCTAGACTTCGTCACATATTTATTTAGATTGTGTTTCTAAACTTCAAAATCCCTTAGGTTGCTATCTCACCTGAAAGAAATAAGATGTGGACTCGGAAAGTTTTGCCTTAGCGGCTCTGACCGTTCTATACATTTTAGTGGAAGGTGTAGCCAGCGACCCTTTAACAAAGTTCTCCCTCTCCTCTAAGGCGGGTTTCACTCGAGGCTGCAATATCGATGTTGTATCTGGCTAGCTCCCTGACAATCGAGGCAGTTCTCCTCTGAGGTCTGTCAGTATCACTTCTGTCCAAACGAGGGTGAGAGGAACGATTTTCATCTTTTTCTTTGTAGTGTTTCCACCTCTGATGTAGGGTCTACTCCACCCGCGGTTAGCTGGCTAGGTTAGATGGAGCAGGCAATTTTAGGGAACATTTTCTAACCACTTCCTCAAGCCATGAAGGTGAGCAGTGCGAATCCTAAAAAGGGTCAGCGTATCCAAACATGCCGCATCGTCGCTTGTCCATTGCCTCAAGACTTTATGAACAACGATGACCGATTCAATTGCGAGTTTACTTGGTTTGAAGTGAGAAAGAGTTGCGCGATGTCTTCCTCGAAGTCTGCCAAATCCAATACATGTATTTGGGTAAGCAAACCCTGACTCGCCGAAGGTTTAAACCCGTAGGCTACCCTCACCTGGTTTAGCCCGCCAGTCGAAGCGGTTTACCGGGGTGTGGATGCTACGTATGTTACAGCTCCTTGGAGCCACAGGCGAGAGCTTGGTGCATGTAGAAACCAAAGGTGGGCGAGCTACCCCAAAGGAGGCACGACTGTTCCCCTACCAGGGGTGCTACCCTCCAATACACTCCCGTACACCCCTGTGCAAAGAAGTCAAGCTTGACCATAGCAAAGTACCATATATACTCTACTAATAATTGGTCTATATATTATATTATTTGCAAATCGTCTTTATGTGCATTCAAGTGCAACTTAACTACAAACCCTAAATAGCGAATCTGCGACATTCATTCTGTACCAGTTAAAATGGATCCAGCTCTTGCTCTTGAATTCTCTGCATCAACAAAATTCAATCCAGAGATATGATTTGTGCAGACATCTCTATTCATTTAACAAATCATTTCAAAACGTCTCTTGAAAGCGCTGCTCATTACATCAGTAACATGCTCAACAATGATGTACAGCGTTTAAAATGTCTAAAATGGAGGCATCAATCAACAAAATCAATACGCCAGAACGAAAAAGAATAAATCCCTTCATGAAACCCATATTGCACATTCACAGAAAGTGATGACCCAAATTCAGAACAAAAAGACGACGAACCAGATCAAAATAGCACTGGAATATATTGCGATACCCTTAACGAACAACAGAATGACCCAAGCACTGGGGACGACAGCATAGCACATGTGAAAAAGACATATAAAACCTCAAGCAGTATCTCCACGAACCCGGATGAAAAACACATCGAAGCTAAAGTTGATAATAAATATAAGTGTAGCTCTAACTGTAAGGCAATATGCAGGTCAAAAACAAAATTTAAAAATATGACAATGTGTAACATTTGCATGTCATGGTATTAGCAGAAGAAACCCAGTAGAACTCCGGCTCTGTACTCTATGTAAACATATACCTAAATTTATATTGTCGATTTTACAGTGAATAAACTTACAGTTTATTATACAGTTCATTTATCTTGATTTTCACACATATTACATGACTTGTTTTCGGTGATGAAGATGATGAAAAAGGTTGTCTATGTATGTAATGAGTTATTTCTTCTTTTGGGTTTCTTGTATTAGTGTTGTAACATGATTTTTGCAGATAGCTACAACTTGGTTAACATTCTAGTATCTACCCTAGTTATGATCAGAAATAATATCTGGGTTTAATACATGTTTTAGTTGTATAAGTATTTGTTTCTTATTCTATACATATATAAATTTGTAAATATTGTTATGTATATTGTACGGTATAGTAATTGTATTGTACCAATTATTCTGTTATATTGTACTGTATTGTATATTAAGGCATTGTAAATACCAAACATTAATGCTTCAAATGCATGTTAGAAACGAAATAATTATTTTAAAATCATTGTAACGAATGCCAAACAATGCGGATCTTGTTCATCAGTAGATGATAGAGAAGGCATCAAGGGAGAATTGTTTTTATTAGATGCATTTTCGTCTATGAAGAAAGCATGTGATAGTCAGTGTAGTTCAGTGACGCTATGGCATCTATCATCCGTCGTATTCAGTTCCGACTGTCGGTTTAGCCGTGCAATATACGATTACAGTTCTCAAGATCCACTTATCTCAAATTGCCTAACTGTCCATTCGTTCACATATTCAGACAGCTGCGGTAACTTACGGCGAATATACCACACAGAGAAACCCAGCAGATATACGTCATCATCATTACCATACGGAATAATCTACTCATGGACCCAGTGTGTACAAGATGTGGACAGTACCCACCTAGACGAAGAGGATTAAAACGATATGCCTTAATCATCCGATCCGACAATATAACAGACATAATTCAGCTTTAAGACAACTATTGAAGAAATCTATTGTATCATACTTGTGTCCGAATGTTCGACTAAATATGTATAATTTCTACCTACATTGTCTTAAGCTTATATTCATCAAAAGTTGCCGAAATCACTGGACGTTTCAGAAAAATATTCGACACCCCCATAACGCCAAAGACTTCCTTTCCGTGATTCACGTGCCAGCTTCTCGTCTCATTGGTACAAGTCGCACTCTTATGCATACTTTTAGGAAATGTCGTATGTTGACGAGGATTAGTCCAATTTTTGCATGGTTATTCCACTTCGTTATAAAGTAGATAAGCAAGTCTTTAATGCAACCGACAAACTAGTGAGGAATGTCACATCAGCTTCCTCGTTACTTGACTTGGCGGGTTTTTGTTAAGTTTTTTTTTTGCATCGCTGAGAAGGCTAGAAGTGATCATTTTTGGGATTCTGTGAACCGTATCGCCAAGGTCGTTAGTAAGGCTTTTCACTACAACATGGCTAGCGCCCAGACGAATGACGGAGTCCTGCAACATGGATTTACACAAAATGCACTCCTCCTCTCTCAAATCCCACCCTTGAACACCCACCCGTTAGAAAGCATGCGGCACAAGAGGTGCCTCTCACTACATACGTCAATGTAAACTCTGATTCTCACCTCTTACTCAGGGGTCGTTAATATGAAGGAACATCATTCAACTTGGATACAGTACAGTCATTTCCCTAAGGCGAAAATAGCTATGGCCAGGCGACTTATATATCATACACCCTTACTTCTTGTTGTCAGGATTCAAGAGGAGATATATATAACATTTCTCATTCTCCAACCCCTAGCCACCCGTCGGTGAGTTGTATTTTCCCCGTCCACTGGCGATCCTTGAGTGGGCACCAGACTCCTGTTTCGTTAGATTTGGATTGATGCTAATTGAGTTAAATTTTGGTAGATGAAAGAACATACATTTAATCATTCAATTAGTTTATTAGTGCAAGTCCATATGGCGAGAATGGAAACGACAGAATGCAGTCTGGATGTAGCGACAGGTTCAACCAGTTTTTGGTATTCAGAAATTTTAAACTGCAAATTCAATATTTTAGTAGGAGAACACGAAGAATTTAGAAACCCTGATCCTGAAAACGATAAGTAAGGCATTAGTTTGGAAGACCTGGACAAGGCTTAAGTCAAGAGCAATGCAAAGTATTATATACAAATAGAAGAAACTAATACTTACAGAGTGGTGATAAATTCCAAATCTCCTCTAGAATCCTGTCAACGAGATGTAAGGAATTAGTTTGGATGAACTGGACAAGGTTTAGGTCAACAGCCATGCAAAGTTTGATATAAAAATAGAAGAAGGAAATACTTATAGATTGGTCCTAAATTCCAAATCTTACCCAAACAATAAATGCTTAACTACATGCAGATGAATCCACGAAATATATTAGAAATGCAGATTCATACACAAAGCCAATCGAAGAGTATTAAAATTTTGGAAAAATGTTGGGCTCACAGATTAATTCCAGTAAAAAGAAAATTTTATTACGAGGGAAGTGGAGTAACAATACTCTTGGAAACCCACTAGAATATATATCTTTATCTTGAATTTTTATCTTGTAGAGTGAACTCAAATTGCAAAAAATAACTTATTTGTTTAGCTCAAATATATTATGTATGTAGAATGTATGTATATTAAGCACGATGGAATCAATAATATAATACGAGATTTATATATTTTTCATTACAAGGAAACGAGGCTTGCCGAGTATTATATCACATACAAATACACATATTTGCCCTTTGAACGGAGTTACGATTAACTACAGAGAACTGTTTATCAACCAAATGAAAGGACTTTTCACATCCCTGTCGAGTGTGTCCGCTACAAAATGTAGTTGCATGACATTTGTGGTTATTCACAATCACATTTGCCTCTTAACAATTCGATTGTTTTCTTTTCGCGTTTCAATTTGTATTCACATTGATTAAATCAATATCAGAAACACTTTTGATTTAAACATGAAAGATTGTTTTAATGAAGAAAGAAGAGTACTAGGTTTACAAAAACGAAAGCATAAGCACACACGTACCGGCGCATGGAAATAAGTGTTGCGTAGAAACTAACGAAAAAGACGAACCAGCAAGTGGTAATTTAACACTGCTACTGACCAATAAAGAGAGACAGACAGACACAGAGGCGGAAATTGGACATTTTCATATTTAATTAATCATAATAGTGTTTCAAAACATTATAATAGATTATAGAAACAGCAATAACAACAATAAAATATTATATACATTACAGTATGTGTGTTTTGTAAAAAAGAACTGCATAATATATTGTCGACAGGCTATTTCAACTCTGCATCATTGATTATATAAACAATGTACATAAATCACAAAGACAATTGTTCACTTAACGTTACAACCAACCATATTATTGTATGATACTTGCTTTAAGTTCAGTTTCAAGGTTTCCATCCATTGCAAAATTTTATTTCTCTCTCACTCCAGATTTCTGCGCATTTTGTCCCTTATGTATGAGAGGGGAAGGCAAACGGAAAGCAGAAAGGATTTCAATGTTATTGTGTACAATATCAAATTCATTGAGAAAACGGGACTATTACTAAATTTATCGTTTTTTCATCCGTCACTAAAGATTAGTAGTGGAAATTCATAATTTATCTAGTCTAAGCAGTACACATTTGCCATCATGTTTATTTATGCGTATTATTGCGCCATGTACGGATCACAGTTTGATATAGCAATAGTATTTGTATATCAAATTGTTTATAAAAGGAGAAACAATGCAGAAAGTAATAAAGTATAAAAAAAAAATGTTCCAAACAATATCTTTAGATTAAAAGAAGTCAATTTATATAAATTTAAATTTCATTTCTTTACAGGAACTAAGTACAACAGCTATAGATAGGGTAAATAACTAGGCCAACCTAAGAGTAAGGGTTTGCGTTAGAAGATTTGAGAAAGTAAAACAATAACTTTAGATTAATGAGGACAATAGACCTAAAGTTAAACAAAGATAGTTTTGCATTCTTTAGAGGAACTATATATATATATATATATATATATATATATATGTTGGAAACGATAATCTCAAACAAATTATAGCGAAGGCCATTATAAGAATATATAATATTTTAGACCATTAAGTGAGTGCATTAGCTTCATTACAGACATAGAAGTATCTATGTGACAGAAGTTTGCCATTTCGATAACAATATGCTTAATTCTGGCCATTAAAACACACGTCGTCCAAAACTTTGTAAACTGTATGATATAACTTAACGTCATTGATATCATCAGTATATACAGTATATTGTATGCATTTTAAATACAACAGTACAAGTGATACTTCTCCATTAGAGAAAGAACTTACAAAGCAAAGGGCTCGGCTAATTCAGCGTCATATCTGAAAGTTAGTCGGTAGAGCGATAATTGTGCAGACAATATAAGCCAGGTGATTGTTTTATAAACCAAGTCAAAACCATATATATGGTAATATACTAGAAAAACAATTAATCAGAGTTTAACAGAGTGAATAAAAAATCAACTATTCACGCTCTACAGTATTTAATAAATATTAAAATGATTTCTCTAAGCTCACATGTCTTAACACACGTCTTCCACTAGTTGTGTTCCTTTATTTGTGTTTATTCATCCAAGTTCAATGAATAATTTGTATAATATTCCAACTTAAGCAAGGACCTAGTCAAACAATTTAATAAACTCTCAAGGAAACACATGGGATAAGACATAATATTAGTGTTATGTTACAGATTTGTAGTACGCTATAAATGGAAGAGACAGCAATTTATAAATAGCAGCAAAAATGTCTGGTGACTGAAAATTGATTTTTATATAAATCGACAAATACACGCAAAACAAATTCTTTATATTACGCTTATAAAAGAGATAGAGTGAGTCCTGCCTCAACGTGAGTAAAACAAGAATGCTTTCATGATAGGGCAAATGTCAATTCTTAGTGGAAATTGCTGAACTTTAAATAATGGGAATAAATGGAAATAAAACGATTTTGAGAATGGTTTCCTCGTTTGTATTATATATTCATCGACGCTGGTTTGTTGTTATGGGTTTGAAAGAAAAAATAAATTTAGGCTGGTAAAGAAAACTGTCATATTCAAATTTTTCTGCACGTATGTACTAACCACATGCATTCACTCTGTAACCATTCGTTACTGACAATGCCTGCCTGAGATGTAGCCACTCTGCGCATGTTAAAAAATAGTTATACTTCAATGGTCTTTTAATATGTCATTGTACGAAACGATTTGAATATAATAATGCACCTGTTGATTACACCTAGTTTTACACTATATTATTCAAAATCTTTAATAACAGTAATAATATGTGAACATTAAAATAATATCCGTTTACTCAGTAATGTTGTGACCTTAGATATATGACATAGTTACATGTTAAGGTATGACTCTAAAAAAGGTTAATGTCATGTAATTTGTTTTCTCAGACACAGTTAATGACAATAAATGAGCAGTGATCACAAACTAAGTCCTTTATTTGTGTTAAAATATTGTTCAATAGTCATGTAAGATCTCCAAGATAATAGTCAGATAACAAACCTTATAAGTGGCTTGAACACGAGATCACAATACATAAACAGGCACAAGAAATTCTACCGGATTTCCGCTTCAAATCTTGGAATTGTAAACGACCTTATGTATCGTCTTTATAAACCAATATATATATATATATATATATATATATATATATATATATATATATATATATATATATATATGTGTGTGTGTGTGTGTGTGTGTGTGTGTGTGTGTGTGTGTGTGCCACAATTGTATTGTAGACATAAATGAGTTGCTGAAAAGATTATTCTTAGCGGATGTTACCAAAACAAAACACGGATGTTGATTAAAATGTGATGATACATCAGGATGTCTTGTTTCGTTTTGGCCCTTTGGGAATAAGTATCACAGCAAATGTCCTTCATTAACAACCGTCTCCATAGCCAAGGATGCAGCTTAAATTTTTGTGTGCAATTAACTTTCTAAAAGTAAATTAGTGTAATGTTTATGAAGTAATACATTCATGACATGCTATATGTAGTTGGCATAGAAACAAAATGTCATGCCATGAATGGACATGATACTTTCTTGCTGTTGTAATTTTTTATTATGGACTTAAACAAAGAACTATATGTATGCACATGCCTTAGTTCCCACAAAAAATACAGTCTATTATACATATTACATCTACTTCAATGACCACCGCTACAACAAAAATACATAGATCGCTTGATAAATAAAGGTGGCATTTTAGTAATCCTGGATATTTCAAAAAGAATATTACGATTGCGTCATATTAAATATATAATTTAACATGTGGACTCAAAAATATTATCCATGATTACTAATTATCAATATTTTGCACAATGCGTTTCATCCATATTTAGAACCTAACAGCAATGTAAGAAGAGCATATATTCGTTATTGACACAATGTTATTTCGCCAAACTTATGTGGATATCAATATATTTACAAATGGTGACATACCCTTCGTTGTAGCATTATGAGTACAAAATAGAAGACCATACATGGTCGATTGAAAAAGATTAAAGAATAGCAATGTTACGTATCTAGAACACTAGCTTGGACCATTCCAACAAATATTAGTCCCTGTCTTGTATGCAGTTGAAGAAAATACCATGAATGTGGCAAACCACTTTAGAAATCGATAAGTAAGGTTAAAGTAGATAATGAGATAACCAAGTAGCAAATTAATACATTTAGTTGAAATGGCAATTTAGATATTATTAATAAGCTACTGCAATCTACCAACAAGTTTAAGTTTACATTAAAACACAAGCTTAACGAATATGAATGTAATCCTTTTTGAAAGCTCTCAATGATAAATTGACCCATTGTCTTGAATTCATTCTTCTTCAAATCCCATATAAATCATTTCCAACAATAATACATTGCTATGTGGGGGAAAAAAAATGTGAAATATCCATCGTCATTTTTAATTAAAACAGAAAAAAATATTTTCTTTTTTGTTTTACACAAAACATCATTCAATTACTATCCGTCATCGTCACTAATTAATCAGTTTCACATACATCTAAAATAGGCTGTTCAAGGGTATAAAAGGTCATCACATTCAACGTTACAGCACAGGCAACTACCAGTCCGGTGGTGAATTATCTGTCCCGTTTCGTAGAGTTTCTTGACTCATTGGCATCCAGGTAAGTGCAGTTATTAGACATACTAATTAACGTTCTTGATTATCTATACAACACACGCTTCTCCTTTTAATATATACCATACACACAATTTTAACAAAGTCAATGAATTATGTGCACTATAAACGAGACACGTTTGAAGTATACGAAAAGTTTGTGGACCTTGCTTTGAAGCAAATAATAAAAAAGACACCTATACGCACTTCTTGTATAACCTTTAATCTCTTTTTAACAAACTTACGAAGTTGCCGCTAAATTCAGCAGAACTATAATTGTATCTAAGACGAAATTTCAAAATAGTACCGTTTTGTAACGAAACAAATGTGTTTTATAAGCAGAACCGTACCTTCAATAAACTATACATCCATCATTACGTTGTCTTTAATAGATGTAAATATTGTATATATGATAAACAATCCCTGTACTTGTTTTACTTGTTAAATGGTACGACTGTAGAAATAAACGACAGACAGTCTATTGCTTAGAAGACCAATAAGACATGATTACAATTCAAAGTACGAAAGCATTATTCATTTTCATCACTGTATTTGAGCATATGATTTACTTGGCAATTAAATTGCCTCAATCATTGCTGTCGTTTTATATATACCTTTCTATAAACATTGCAAGAAAGTGGACGATAAAATGTATTTGATCACAACCTTACAATTCACACTTTGCACATTAAAGGCCAATGAAATTGAACGTGGAAAATATATAATTAGAGACGAATTGCATTTGTAGACAAGCTGCATGTTAAAGAAATTATTGGTATAGATGCAGCTCACTTACTGGTTTTCGAAAACGGAAACATTTTTTTCTATCGACAATCCAGCTTTTTCGATATAAATAAAGAGGAAATATTTAACAGTTGAACATATCACGTTCAATGTAGTTTATTTTTTTACATTCCATATAAGTTAGAAACGTACAAAGCAGATATACAAGTATGATGAATATAATGAAATCATAATGACTGTTTGACACAGAAGACATTCAAATTTTTATCATCTATTTGAAACAGAAGACACTGAAAGTTTCATCTACCATTCTTATATTGTCCACTAGAGAGCCACTGCATCTAACTGACGTTTAATAAACATCATGTTCTTAATAACATTGCGAGACGTCATGGAGATTGATCTTATAGTATCTCATTGAGCTTCCTTAACCAATTTTATTAAACTGCGTTGCACACAATAACAATTCATTTTCAAATGAATATGTATTTTCTTCTACAACACAGGAGTGTTTATTAATTGCATGATACGAATGAACTGATGCTGTAGCATTCTAAGCAGTCTCTATCACTAAAGAAAACATCGTTATTTCCTTTTCGAAATCTGTTTAAGAATCATCCAGCTCGTTCGCAACACTCTACACGATTCTAGGTTAATAGAATTCAGGCTACAAACTCACAGAAATATTTTCAGGCATCGCACTTTCGCAAATCTGGATATCAATATGCGTTTCCAGAACACGGTCATTATCTAATGACACTGGAGCGTCGATCACGAAATTGGAGAATATTACTTCAACAATTTCCTGTCTCAGTCTGAAAATCTGAAAATTTAATAACAACATGCACGTATATTCGCCGAGTAAACCAACACGAAAAAACGAAACATTCGATGAGAAAATGCGTTTCACGAACTTACTTTCTTTTGGCAGACGAAAATGAAGGTCGCACTAGCTCTTCTAGCTTGCATAGTAGGTGCTGCCATCGTTACACCCTCAATCGCACATGGAATTCATGGTGGCTACGGTGGTTATGGTGGCTACGGCGGATATGGTAGTTATGGTGGATATGGTGGATACAGCGGTGGCAGGGGTTTGGGCTTTGGATTCGGTGGTGGATTCGGGAGATTCGGTGGTGGATTTGGGGGATACAGCGGTGGACTTGGAGGATACAGTTGGGGACATGGTGGACACCACTTCCCTAAGGGTGGATATAGTTACGGCCATTACCCCAAAAAGTAAGAAATGATATTCTTCACCCTTAATTTATATATCACATGTTGCAGCATGACTACCTACACGAGTTTATCATCATCTTGCTTATTTCCATTTCTACTTACTGGTTTCATTTGTTCACGCCTACATTTCGAACTACCATACGAACCTCTGTTTATATTCCATATCATTATTGTATCCATATTGTATTGTTTAAGCAGCCAACTGTCGTAAATACTCAATTACTTTTCTTTTACAGATATTAAGAAGAAAAGATAGATTAAACGACTGAGGCGTACCCCACCTAAAGCATTGCTATAGTCGTATTTGTTAATACTACCCCAATAAAACTGTTTGACTGGAGAAAATAAGAGGACTTTGTGGTTATTCTGTATTTATTTTTTTCTCCCTCTCTCTCTTTGTTCCATTTTGATCATTTTAAGCCGATCCTCAAGATTTTATTCCACATTGATTGCAAATTATATTTGATCAAAAGTTTGCAAAAGCTGTTATCGTTTGAAGTGACCGACAATTGAATCTAATTTTATTTAATTAAAACTTGAAATTTTTAAGTAAATGCAAACAATGGAAAGGATTAACAATTATCAAATCTGCTAATTGTACACAAGTAGTAAATTTCTTTATCCTAATATAGATGAAATTTGTCTGAATTTCTTAATTACTTGAATTTCCCCATATATGCATGCACAAAGCAACTCAACAACGGTGACTCATTGACATCATTATTTAATGTTTAACTAAGAACCGCTACCATTCAATGCGCATTTAAATTGACCATTCATTGGCCACAAAATCAGTGAGTTCATCCTCTTTGGAGACAGTGTCTTGAGGCCACGGGTTTTTGCTCGATAAATAAACGTACGTTTCTTAGACAATGTCTTGAACTTGATACTCTACACAAGGCTGAGAGTTCCGTTATCGGTTTCTATTTAAAACGTTCACGCAGGACAAAGTTAAATCATTTAATAAAGTTTTCGACCTTTCCTTGATTCATGTTCCATTGTTTGGTACTTAAATATCCTTGATTTTTGGGGGGTACTTTATTATTCGAGATGATTGGTATTAATAATGTGTGTCTTCAGAAACAAAATTGTCCTACAGAGCGTTAGTAGTTTCAAGGCAAGAGTAGAATGTCACGTTTGTTTAGTCATTGCAAAGGAAAAGAACAAAAAAAAACTTAAATACATTGCCACAATTTGTCTTATCGACATTTATCTTTCTTTTTGCTACAAACCGTGCCTTATCCAAACGTCACGTGCTTGAAAAACTTCAGAGTAGACGTTAATTTAATTTTAAAGGAAATTCGTCACAAAACAGTGACGGTGTATTTTCGTTTAGGTTTTGAAGTATGCTTCGTAAGCTCAGTAACAAAAGATCCTACCTCACTCCACAAAATATGGATCAGTAGGTTGTATAGTGTTTTTTAAAGTCTGTACTCAATATTGTTTGTTAGTGTCCTTCTGCAATAATGGATGTTAGTAGAGTTCGTGTACGTAAATGGTAAATTCTGCATGCAAATATACAAGGTACTGTACCGTCAGTTATTTAATCGCATATTTCTTGTACTGTGCTGTCAAAACGTAATATTTGACTTGATTGAAGTTACAAAATGACAGAAGTTGACTGAAAAGAAAATTTGGAAAGAAAATTTATAGCGTTGATTGCATGTATTCGGATGAGATTGCAATCTATATTTAATTGTATCATTTAGAGTTACCTCTCTCATCACTGTACCAATACGTCGTATAAAGTATATTATTCAAAACGAACAGAGCTAATTATTGGAGTTACAAAGATATTTTATATAAAATGAAGATATCAGTCATGATTCTTGAAAACTGTACTATAAGAAAGGGTGGAACATAATGCAATCTCCCAAACAGACACGCAGAGTGAATTGAAGTGTTACAAACCTAACAAAAATTTGACATATAAAGGAACGTGGTTTCTGTTTGGGGATTACAATTGGAGGTTTACTCACCCTCTCTCTCTCTCTCTCTCTCTCTCTCTCTCTCTCTCTCTGCATTCACACAAAACGAACGATTGAAAGAACAAAAGAGAGAGCGATCTAGCGAGTGAGCGAACGAACGAACAAACGAACGAAGGAACGAAAGAACAAAGGAACGATCGAGATCGATTGATCGATAAGTCGATAGATCGATAAATAGATAGATAGAAAGACAGATAGATAGATAGATAGATAGATAGATAGATAGATAGATAGATAGATAGATAGATAGATAGATAGACAGATAGATAGATAGATAGATAGATAGATAGATAGATAGATAGATAGATAGATAGATAGATAGATAGAGAGAGAGAGATAGATAGATAGATAGATAGATAGATAGGTAGATAGATAGATGGATGGATAGATGGATGGATGGATGGATAGATAGATAGATAGATAGATAGATAGATAGATAGATAGATAGATAGATAGATAGATAGATAGATAGATAGATAGATAGATAGATAGATAGATAGATAGATAAGGAAACTGAGACAAAAAAAGTACACAAACAGTGCCATAAAAGTATCAGAGAAGGAGAACACTTTTTACAGCTGGGCAAACAGAATATTCTTCAATCCGGTTCTCTCAGAGTACTCGGTGTCCGATACGAAAGACCAAGTGGGTTACAATTTAAAGATATAATTCTCGGTCTTATCCTTCAATTTGGACGTGACTTTTGTTTAAAGACGTTCGCAAATCCTTGGAAAATGACATTATTTTGCAAGATCTTAATCAGTTTTTGTTTACTGGGAAGAGACTGTCGTTAAAGGCGTCATTTTCCAGAGTGCAACTGAAGGACAAATCTATCATAATGCATATTTGATTTAATTTATATTTGAATTAATTTAATTGTTTCTTTGTTAGTTTTAATTTTTTATTTCCATTTCAGGATATTGTAATGTAACATGATTTACTCGATTTGACATTTTCCATACATTATTTTGACCTGACAGTTTTTTCGTAAACACTAATAATAGAAACGTTATATCTAATGATGACCTTGTTCCTAACCTTGATTCAGAATCAGTGAAAGTGAAGTAAACAACTTTTGTTTATTTTATTTTATTTTATTCTTTCTTAGTGTATTTCATAAAGTGAAATAGAGGCCATACTATGAGTACGTGATCCTAGACATGTAAAGGTTCTATGTTGTTCTAGAAACATGACCATGTGACCCTCATACGGGAATCTGCTTTCCGTCTTACATTAGTGTTAAACTCTTTTTTATAGAGAATTTACTCTATTGGGCTATAAATCATTGACACTTAAAGGAGTTGTTTATGTGACCAGTTTGAGTTGAATCACTATTTTATTGAATTATTAGTTCTTTGTCCTGGAAATATTTCAGTGCTGATACAGAATTCTTGGACAAAGACATCTATTTAAATTTTATTCGAAATTCAAAATTGAAATATTATTTTCTGTGGTTCAGCAAAGAACTCTGGTTATGGTGGCTACGGACACACATTAGTACTACACTGACCACAGCATTTGTCATCTCCTCCCATTTTGGATTTCATTGTCGTTCGAACTCATTTTCATTAGGATATTTTATTACTCTGATTTCAAATGTTTAATTCTTTTATTATTCTCGGATTACTGTTGGATTTGATTCGTAGAATCGAAAGTTATTTTTTGCCTTGCATTTCCAGAGGGAAATAAATTATTTGTTACATTTTACTAAGTTTGTTTTCTTCACGTTTTTCTTGTTTCATTTATTAAGAGCCTAGGAACACTGGAGTGCTCGTCCTTGGGATATATGAATTTTGGTTAAAATACGTCGGAAAACTTTGGTTTCTTGAAATTTAAACTCCACTATTTTGGGAAATTGTTTTAAATCCCAAGTATTATTTTACATTTTTGAATTCTTTAGTGAAATCAACAGGCTTTATTTTACAATTTCAATAAAGGTGGCAATATTTCTTTCAAATCCTACCCAAAAGAAATTAGACCTTTTGAGAAAAAAAAAATATGAATTGATTCAACTTGACAAAAATATGATATTTCTGAGGCAAAACTGCCATAACAAAGCACGAAATAAAACATATTTTGGTTGAGTATTTGGTACAAAAGAATCCTTGGATAAAAGTGCTTTGGTTTCGATCAGTAAGTCTGTAACAGTCTATGACATAAAAAGTAAAGGAAATAAAATTTAAACACAAGATGAAATTAGATTTAAGGCAGCTGCAACTGCAGAAAGACAAAAAAAACACAAATGCAGTTCCAATTGGAAAACAAAGAGAAAGAGCAAATGTTATTACAGAATGATAAAGAAGAAAACCAAATGATGTTACAGAAAGAACAAATACAAAGGTAATTAGATAAAGAAGAGAGAAAGAAAGACAAATGCAATTACAAAAAGAACAAATTCAGTTGCAGAAAGAAGAGAAACAAATGCAGTTGCTATTGGAGAATGGGGAGAGAGAGAAACAAATGCACCATCAATCTCAGAAAGAGGAGACAGAGAGACAGACGCAAATACAAAGAAAGAAGGAAGAGTGGAACTTTCTATTTAGAATACAATACATGGAACTGGCAAATGAAAAGCACATTCTCACTTCACATAAAAATTAAAGTTTTGGTGTCATTAAAAATGTTATCTTAGTGCCTCTTTTCTGGAAAAGATGTAGTGAAATATTTTCCTCGTTTTTAAACAAATTGCGGAAAATTAAAAATGGCCAAGGTAGCATTGGACCCTATTTTTACAATATGGACTTACTGGTAAAGTTAGTGATATTTAAAATTCACTGCCACTACAGCAACGTGGTGAATAAGATCTGGTTAAGGAATGAATTTTAAATGGTTGTGAGCTTGTCTTTGAGGCTTATCGGCAAAATTTCAGAAACTATATAAAAAAGCTGGACAAACTCATGTGAATTTGCAAGAGAAAAAGAGCAGTTATTTGACAGGTTGTACTTAGTCAAGAAAGTCGATCAAAATTATGAAAGTCTCAAACAACCATTCTTACTTGAAGAGTTTAAGAAATGTATCCAGATTGACATTAAAACTTATCTTGATGAGCATGAGGTAGAAACCTTGGAAAATGCTGTTCGTCCTGCTGACGAATATTTTTAGCTCATAAAGTTCATTTTCTAAGCAAGTCTTCCACTTAGCTGTCTTCTGGCAGAAGAGTATTTCAGCCTAATACAACCCCTTCTAAATCGCAATCTGGCACAACTGTTAAACATCAAGCTTCTGATGCACTTGATAAAAAAAATCCTTGTCTATTCCTACGTGTACCTATTGAAAGAACAAAGGACAATACTTAGCTGTAGATAAGGTTGTGGTTAATCCACTTTAAACTGACAAGCTTCGTTTGCATCAGAAAGTCGATCCTACTGAGAAAGAATTCCCTGATTTACACCCAGCATGTGCAATTACTAAAGCTATGGCAAAGAAAGCTCTTTAGAATGATGTTGATCAGAAACTATTATTTAAGCGGTCACATGTGTTGGTCCTCTTTTAACAACTTATTCTCTTTATTCTAATCAGGGTGACAAACAACAATCACTTGTAGCCAAACAGGAACAATATTATGAGATCTTATGTTTGTTTCAATGGCCTCTTAGTGAAACTGAAGCAACTGACGTACCTGTTTGTTATTTCATTACAAATGGAATTATTATGAGAAAATGTAGACCTACCGAGGTACCTGCTGGTGACGAGTGATCGGTTAACTATTGTAGTTCCAAATTCTTACAGATCGGAAACACTTAGTCTGGACCATGAAACTCATTTTGGCTTGTCACTTAGGGATTAATAAGATTTATTGCAAGATCTTGACTCACCTCTACTGGCCAAAAATCAAGAGTGAAGTTTGTAAATACTGCACATCTTGTCATACGTCTCAAATGGTAGAAAAACCCAATCAGACGATACCTAAGTCTCATCTGCAACGTATTCCTGCTTTTGGCGAACCGTTAATTAGTTATATGCTAGATTGTGTTGGTCCCTTACTTATGGCCAAGTCAGGTAGCCAGTACTTGTTGTTCATAATATTTGCATCAACAATGTTCCCAGAGCCATTTCTTTTGAGAAATATTAAATCTAAAACATTAGTAAAATCTTTGATAAAGTTTGTTTACTCAATTTGGCCTTTATTAATCTGTTCAACCTGGTCTATGCTCAAAATTTAGGTCTGGAGCTTTCCAGCTGATTATGATTGAATTTGGCATCCAGCAATTCAAGTCACAAGTGAAATCATCCTTTCACAGAACAGGAATGGAGGGAGCTTCTGAGTCTGGTAACAGATTTCTATCTCTCTTGCTCATTCATCAAAATGTCCTTCAGATCAGGTATTACGGCCATTAAAAAAATAAAAAAGGAAATGATTGAGTTAAATTATAATAATAGTTCTCCTGGGATCTAAATAGATTAAAAGAGTGCCAATATATTGAGAGAGATGTCCAGGTTAAACATTCAATTCATTTAGTTATACCTGTCCCACTCAGTGAAGATTTCAGTTAAGGAATACCATAGGACTCTACTAATATGGGAGTAACAAATCTTCGGAATTCAGAAATTATGAATGATCTGGACCAGAAACTTTAACATTTGTAACAACAAGAAAGGAAGGAACTTAAACATTTATTATCTGAATACGAGCACGTATTTCCGCATATTCCCACAATAACAAACGCAATTTTTCATGACAGTGAAATTGTAAATTCTAAACTTGTCAAACAACACCGGAACAGGATGAACCCTCTCAGACAACAATACTTGAAAAAAGAAATTCATTATGTGCTGAAAAATTATTTCATTGAGCCCAGTGAAAGTGATTGGAGTTCACCATGTATAATTGTTCCGAAACCAGATAAAACTTTCCGTCTGTGCACTGATTAAAGGAAGGTGAACGGTGTGAAAAAACAGATTCAGTTCCATTACCAAGAATCAAGCACTGCATTCATAAAATCGGGAATGCCACGTATGTCACCAAATGTGACCTTCTGAAAGGATTTTGGCACATTCCACTGACGGAAAGAACTAAGTAAATTTCGGCATTCTTGACTTCTGATAGACTTTATCAATATAAAGTGATCCCGTTTGGGATCCAAGGTTCACCAAGTACTTTTCATCGTGGAATAAATATGATCACTTCTGGTCTAGATTATTGTCATGCTTACATAGATGATGTCATCATCTGCAACGATACATGGAAAGAACATTTAGCAGCAATTCGGAAACTCATTGATGCAAGTTTGACAGTTAAATTGTCACACAGTGAGCTCTGCCGTAATAGTATAACCTTTCTAGGACATATCATGGGACATGGACAAGTGAAGCCTATAGATGCTAAGGTCAAGGCTCTCTCGGAATTCCCTGTGACTGTTAGTAAAAAGAAACTGATGCGACATTTAGGTATATCTTGATGTTCCACTTTTTCCATAATTGTTGAAACCCTGCCTATTTTGTGTGCACGAAAACAAGTTCTTTATAACTGAAAAATGTAAAGAGGCTTTTGTAAGTTAAAGACATACTTAAAAGCGCGCCATTCCTCTCAGCTCCGAATTTCAGCCAATCATTTAAACTGTCCGTTGATGACAGTGATTTTGTGGTAGTAGCAGTATTGATTCAAGAAGACGAAAATGTTGTTGATAATCTACTGTGCTATTTTCCTAACAAATTAAATAAGCACCAAAGAAATTACGTAAAAATGATGAAGGAATATTTGGCTTTGATAATGGCATTACACCATCTTGTTACATTAGTTCCCCTCCCTCTTTCATTATTGTGTTCAGATCAAAACCCCCTTACTTTCATCAGCAAGGTGAAAAATAAAAATAAAAGACTACTTAGGTTGAGTTTATTGTAACAGGAATATAATATTGACATCAGGCACATCAAGGGAAAAGATAATTTTATAGCAGTTGCACTTTCCCGTGTATAGAAAGGTATTATTTCTTGTCCACTTTGTATAATTTATACGCGTTCTTCTTATGTTGTTTCTTTTTTAAAAACTTGTATAAAATTAATCTATGGTAAACAGATAACTTTATTATATAAATTTTTCTTTGTCTTTATGAGGGAAGTGTTGTGTATATTTGATTAAATTTAATTGTTTGTTTGTTAGTTTTAATTTTTTAATTTCATTGTATACGTTTTTAGTGTAACATTATTTACTGGATTTGACATTTTTCATAAATTAGTTTGACCTGACTGTTTTTCGTAAACACTAATAAAAGAAACTTTGTATCTAATGCTGACTTAGTTCCTGACCTTGATTCAGAATCAGTGAGAGTGAAATAAACAACCTTTTTTATAAAAACATTTATTCTTTCTTAGTGTAGATGCATAAAGTGAAACCGAGGCCATACTGGGAGTGCGTGATATAAGGCATGTAAAGCTTCTATGTTGTTCCAAAAACATGATCATGTGACACTCATACGGGAATCTGTTTTCCATCTTAAATTAGTGTAAAACTCTTTTCTATGGAGAATTTAGTCAGTTGGGCTAGCAACCATTGAGACTTCAAGTGTTTTTCTGACCAGTTTGTGTTGAATTTGTATTTTATGGAATTATTCATTCTTTTTTCCTGGAAATATGTAAGTGTTCATACAGAATTCTTGGACAAACACATTAATTTAAATTTTATTCGGAATTCAAAACTGAAATATTATTTTTCGTGGTTCAACAAAGAACTGTTGACATATCAGTACGACACTGACCACAGCATATGTTATCGCCTTCAATTTCGGATTTCATCGGGGTTCGAACTCATTTTCATTAGGACATTTTAATACTAGGCCTTCTGGTTTGTTATTCTTTGATTATTCTTAGATTATTTTTAGATTTGATACGTAGATCCGTAAATTCTTTTTCTCATTTTTACATTGTTTCTCAGAAAGAGATTGACTAAGGGATGAAACACTAAATTAATTTCTGATCCTCATTCAAGAGAACAAAGTTTAAATCGACGAAAACAAGCAGAGACCAAAATAGCTACATCAATTCAAATTGTCGAGAGAGTTTTATACATATTATTTTTCAATGGAAAAAGTCATGATAGTCCAGGTATATTTTCTTGATTCCGCTCTCAATGGACATTTCAAAGTGTCAAATATTTCCCAAAATTAAGGAAAAGTGAATAACCACCCGACCGCGCACCCGTACATTATGTGACAATCAACTGGCGCATTACGAGAATCAGGCTTCCTAAAGGATGCAACATAAACGCTTTGCCACATCCATTATAGAGCACTGATTTAGCTCTTAGTGATTTTGACCGGAATCAATTACCAACGAAGTCCAGATGGTTTGATAGCTGCCAAGGCATTAGAATTGCTGAATTCCAGTGTGAAGAGAATGCCAAAATTCTAATTCAAATGGCATTTAATTATTTAATAATCAGATTGAGAATCGGAATATATTTGCACGAAGTTGTTATGTAAATCTGACTTAATATATATTCATTTTAATTTAATTGTTTGTTTGTCAGTTTTAATTTTGTTTTTTTTTCTTTACATGCTATTGTAATGTAAATTTATTCAGTGGAAACGATTCTTTTTCAGGAAATTGGTTGAACGGAATCATTCTTTCCATAAACACCAGGTTTTGGAGTGGAAGCTGACCTTGATTCAAAATTATTAAACAAAGTTCTATTTTATTTACAAATGATTGACTGTTGTCAAGGTAATGATGGGACTACGTGGGCTAAGATAGTAAACATATTTGTTTTTATTCTGGGAATAAAATAATTGGTCTAATCAAGGCCATATTATGTGCACGTGATATAAACATGATCGCGTGACTACCCTTCCAATTTCGCCACATGTGGAAATTTCGAAGCTGCGTCTTATACTACAATATAACCTTTGTTTTAGAGAGGGATCTCTCAGTGTTGGGTTTTTCACAATGATGTCAAGATAATTTGTTGTAGCCAGATCTTGAGCTATAATTTTCTTCAGATCGTTTTGATTTCAAAAGGATTAATTCTTTATTTCCTGGAAAAATTTTGCGAAGTGCTCACACAGAAATTTTGGAAAGACACTGCTTTCAATTTTAATTTGGATTTCCAACACCGGAGTGCCATTATTTATCTTTCAACAAGGAACTGTAGATAAGCACAGTACTGACTACAGCATACGTCATCCATCTTGAATTTTCCATCAGGATTTGAAATTGAAATTATTAGAACATGTATTACGAGGACTTTTGCAATTTAATTCGCAAGTTCTTATCCTTTTCTATTTTTACAGAATTTTCCAGGAAATTAATTTATTTGTTAAATTTTAGAAAGTTTGTTGTTTTCACCCTTTCTGTGTTACTGTTCATTCGAGCCTAAACACGTAACATAGAAATTGGGAGCTATTCCTAAGGATTTCAGCATTTTGACGAAAATATTTCAGAAAACATTGTCTTATGAAATTTGAATTTCCATAGTTTTTGAAATCTTATGTGAGATCGACAAGCTTTTTCTAAAATGGCAACAAAAGTGGAAATCTTTCTTTCAAATCCTACCCAGGAACAATAAGATCTTTTCATAAAAAGATAATTTGATTCAACTTGCCAGAAAATACGATCTTTCTGAAGTAAAGGCTTCCTTAACGAAACAGGAAATAAGACGTATTTTGGTTCAGTATTTGGTAGAAAAGAATGTTTTGGATAAAAGTGCTATGGTTTCAGTCAGTAAGCATGTATCAGACTCAGACAAAACAAAGAAGGAATTGGAGTTAAAATACAAGATGGAATTGGAGTTGAGGAAGCTGGAGCTTCAGAAAGAAGATAGAGAAAAACACAGTTACATTTGGAGAAAGAGAAAGAAAATATGAAATTGGAGAATGAAAAAGAACAAAAGCAATTACAAGAAAAACCAGTGCAGTTACAATATGAGAAAGATAAGGGAGGGAGACAGGAAAGAGAGAAAGAAAACAAAACAAATGCATTTGCAAGCAGAAGAAAAAAGAAAGAAAGACAAATGTAGGAACAAGAAAAACAAATGCAGTTAGAAGAAAAACAAATGCAAATAGCTAAGGACGAAACAGAGAAAGAGAGGGAATATCAATGTAAAATGAAAGAAATGGAACTGGCAAGTGAAAAACACATTCTTACATCAAATTCAAATTTAAGTTTAAATCTTGCAAAGAATATTAGATTAGTGCCCACTTTAAGAGTAAGAGAAGTAGACAAATATTTTATTCGTTTTGAAAAAGTTGCTGAAAATTTGAAATGGCCAAGGGAGCATTGGACTCAGCTATTACAATGTGTACTCACTGGTAAGGCTTGTGATATTTACCGTTCACTGTCAGATCACCAAAGTGGTGACTATGATGTGGTTAAAGAATGCATCCTAAGGGGTTATGAGTTAGTCCCTGAAGCTTTTCGGGAAAAATTCAGAAACTATAGAAAAGAAGCTGGACAAACTCATGTTGAATTTGCCCGAGAAAAAGAGCAGTAATTTGATAGATGGTGCTTAGCCTACAAAGTTGTCTGAGATTATGAAAGTCTCAAACAACTTGTATTATTTGAAGATTTCAGAAACTGTGTCCATAGTGACATCAGATTGAAACCTTGGAATGTGCTGCTCGTGCTGCTGATGAGTATTCTTTAACTTCTAAAGTTCCGTTTGTAATTAGGACTTCTACTCAACAGTCTTTTGCCAGAAATGTATTTCAGGATAATACAAGCCCTTCTAAAATTCAAACTGGCAGAACTTCTAAAAATCAAACTTCGGAGAAGCTTGATTCAAGATCCTTGTCTCTTCCTACGTGTACCTATTGCATGAAAAAAGGACACGTTATTTCTGATTGCTACAAATTGAAAATTAAGCATCAGAATCAAGACAGACCTATTCCAAATGCTCTTATTTCTAAGAGGTCACGGTCACGGTCGTGTATTGAAAGCAATACATTTGTTGGGTCTAACAAACCCGAGTCTGACTTGATTAAGGATGATTATGAACCATTCATATCGAAGGGTTCTATATCACTCTTGCGTGATTCGGCCAATCATATCCCTATTAAACGTTTAAGGGACACAGGAGCTTCTCAGAGTCTTTTGTTGTCGGGTACTTTGCCGTTTTCTGAGAGATCTTCTTCTAATGAGAGTGTTCTTATACAGCGAGTAGTATGCGACGTTGTTGATGTTCCTCTCCGTTGTTTACATTTGTCATCAGACTTAGATTCAGGACCCGTGACAGTCAGAAGGGTCTGTTTTACCTCTTGAGGGCTTTGATTTATTACTAGGCAACGACTTAGCTGGAGACAAGGTTGTGGTTAATCCACTTGTAACTCACAAGCCCTGCTTGGATCGGAAAGTCTATCCAATTGAAAAAGAATTTCCTGATGTATTTACAGCTTGTGCAGTTACCAAAGCTATGGCAACGAAAGCTCTTGAGAATGATGTTGATAAGAAAAGTATTCCTTTAGCTGATACATGTATTGGTCCGGCTTTTGATGACGTCACTTTTCCTCCTTGTTTGGATCAATCAGAAGGTATCCTCTTTTAACGACTCTTTCTGTTTATTCTAATCAGGGTGATAAACGACAATCACTTATCGTCGAACATGAAAAAGATCCTGTTTGTTTCAGAAGGCCATTAGTGAAATTGAAGCTACTGAAGTTCCTGTCGGTTATTTCATTAAAAATGGAGTACTTGTGAGAAAATGGAGACCTCCCGAGAGACCTGCTGATGACAAATGGTCAGTGAACTATCAAATTGTAGTTCCAAAACCTTACAGACAGGAAATAGTTTGGCCCATGACATTTCTTTGGCTGGTCATTTAGGGATCAATAAAACTTATCACAAGATCTTAAATCATTTCTATTGGCCACAACTCAAAAGTGATGTTTCGAAATACTGTAGATCTTATTATACCTTTCAAATGGTAGGAAAACCAAATCAGAAAATTCCCAAGGCTCATCTACAACCTATTCCTGCCTTTGACGAACCATTTAGTAGAATTATGGCAGATTTTGTTGGTCCCTTTCCTAAGACCATGTCAGGTAACCAATACATGTTGACCATTGTGTGCGTCAACAAGTTTTCCAAAGGCAATTCCTTTGCGGAATATAAAATCTAAAACAATAGTAAAAGCTTTGATAAAGTTTTTTACTCAGTGTAGGCTTCCCGAATCTGTCCAGTCTCATCAAGGCTCAAACTTCATGTCTGGAATTTTCCAACAAGCCATGTATGAACTAGGCATCCAACTATCTAAATTTTCTGCCTATCACCCTGAGAGTCAATGTGCATTATAAAGATTCCATCAGACTTTAAAACATATGATTCGATCATATTGTTTTGATACGGGTAAAGATTGGGATGAATGCATTCATTTACTAATGTTTCCTCTTAGGGAATCAGTTCACGAATCTTTAAGTTTCAGTCCTTTTGAACTGGTTTGTGGACACACTGTGGGTGGACCATTGAAGTTATTGAAAGAGAAACTTTCTAATGAAGATTCTGAAATTAATCTTCTTGATAATGTTTCTAATTTTAAATACAAGTAGTCAAAGGCTTGTGAGGTCGCAAGAGCAAATCTGCACTCTGCTCAGTCCAAACTGAAGTCAAGATATGATAAAACCTCGAAGGAAAGGAGCTTTCAGCCTGTTGATAGAGTTCTGGCCCTCTTGCCAATACCACAAAATCCTCTTCAGGCCAAGTATTATGGTTCCTACACAGTTGACAGGAACAGAAATGATTTAAATTACATCATAAATACTCCTGGGCGGCGTAAGCAAAAACAACTCTGTCACAATAATATGCTAAAAGGGTATATTGAAAAAGATAGCCAGGTTAAACATGCAATTAATTTAGTTGTACCTGTCCCACTCAGTGAAGATTTAAGTGAAGGAATATCATCAGATTCTACTGATGTTGGAGTGACAAATCTTAGGAATTCGGAAATTATAAAAGATCTGGACCAGAAACTTTCACATTTCCAAGAGCAGGAAAGAAATGAACTTAAACAGTTATAATTTGAATATGAGCACTTATTTCCAGATGTTCTACAATCACAAAAATATTTTTCCATGACGCTGAAATTGTAAATTCCATACCTGTCAAACAACACCCGTACAGGATGAACCCTCTCAAACAGGAATACTTGAACACGGAAATTCAGTATTTGCTGGACAATGATTTTATACAGCCCAATAAAAGTGACTGGAGTACATCATGCATTCCGTATGTGTACTGATTATAGGAAGATGAATAGTGTGACAAAAAACGTCATTCCCATTACCAAGAATCGATGACTGTATTAATAAGATTATGAATCCCAAGTATGTCACCAAATGTGACCTTCTGAAAGAATTTTGGCAGATTCCACTAACGGAAAGAGCAAAGGAAATTTCGTCATTCGTGACTATAGATGGACTTTATCAATATAAAGTAATGCCGTTTGGGACGAAAGGGTCGCCAAGTACATTTCAACGCCTGATGAATATGATTACCTCTGGTCTAGACAATTGTGATGCTTATATTGATGATTTCATCATCTACAACGACACATAGAAAGAGCATTTAACAACAATTCGGAAATTCTTTAACAGACTCACAGATGCATGATTAACAATTAATTTATCTAAAACTGAGCTAGCCGCGCTAGTGTATCTTTTCTAGGACATAGTGTGGGACATGGACAAGTTAAACCTATAGATGCTAAGGTCAAGGCTATCTCTGAATAACCCGTGCCTATCAAAAAGAAGCAACTAATGCGATTTTTAGGTATGGCCGGAGACTATCGAACATTTTGTTCCAATTTTTCCATAATTGTTGAACCCCTGACAAATTTATTGAGCAAACCAAACAAGTTCCTTTGGACTGAAAAATGTCAGGAGGCTATTGACTAGTTGAAAGCCAAACTTAAAAGCGTCCAGTTCTTACAGCTCCAAATATCAGCCAATATTTTAAACTGTCTGTTGATGCAAGTGATGGTGGGGTTGGAGTAGTTTTGTTTCAAGAAGATGAAATTGTTATTAATTATCCAGTGTGCTATTTATCCAAGAAATTAAATTAGCAATAAAGGAATTATTTAACAATCCAGAAGGAATGTATGGCTTTGATTACAACATTTTGAAATTCGCCTTAGCTCAGTTCCTTTATCGATTGTTGTATTTAGTGACCACAACCCCCTTACTTTCATCGGCAAGATGAAAAATAAAAATAAAAGACTACTAACGTACAGTTTGTTGTTACAGGAATATAATATCAGGCACATCAAGGGAAACGATAACTTAATGGCACATGCACTTTCAGGTGTTTAGAAATGAATTATTTCATTTTAACTATGCATAATTCACAAGAGTACTTCTTATGCTTTTCTTAAAACTCGTCTATAATTAATCTATGGTAGAAAGAAAGCTTTATCATAAAAATCTTTCTTTATTGTGGGTAAAGATATTACATATATCTGACTTAATATTATTTATTTTAATTGAAGTGTTTGTTTGTCAGGCTTTTTATTTTTCTTACATGCTATTGCAATGTAAATTTATTCAGTGGAAATGATATTTTTTTCAGAAAATTGTTTGAACTGAATCATTCTTTTCATAAACACCAGGTCTTGGCCTAGAAGGTTACCTTGATTCAAAATTAGTAAACAAAGTTCTTTTTTATTTTAAAATGATTGGTTGTTGTCAAGGTCATGATGGGACTGCGAGAGTTAAGAAGTAAACACATTTTACTTTTATTCCGGGAATAAAATCATTGGTCTAATCAAGGCCATATTCTGTGTACGTGATATAAACATGAGCACGTGACCCCCCACCCCCACCCCCGTCTGATTTCGCAACTTGGAGAAATTTCGAAACTGCGTCTTCTACTACCATATCACCTTTGTTTCAGAAAGAATGATCTCTCAATTTCGGGGGTTTCACACTGATGACAAGTTCTTTTGTTGTAGCCACATCTTGAGCTATACATTTCTTCAGATCATTTGAATTTCAAAAGGATTAATTCCTTATTCTCTGGAAATATTTTGAGGAGAGCTCACACGGCAATTCTGGGGAAAAATTGATTACAATTTTATATTGGATTTCCAACACCGGAGTGCCATTATTTGTATTTCTACAATAAAATGTAGATAAGCACATTACTGACTAAAGCATACGTAATCCATCTTGGATTTTCAATCAGGATTCGAACTTGAAATTATTAGAACATTTATTACTAGGACTTTTTCAATTCAATTTGTGGATTATTCTTAGATTATCACTCTATTTGGTTCTTGAAACCGTAAGTTCTTTCCTTTTTTAATTTTACAGAATTTTCCAGGAAAATAAATTATTTGAAACTTTTAGAAAGATTGTTGTTTTCACTCTTTCTGTGTTACTGTTTATTCGAGACTCAACACTTAACAGAACACTTTACGTGCATGTCCTGACGTACTGAATATTAGGAGCTTCTTCAATTCCTGAAGCAAAATAGCAAAACATTACAATTATTCGTGTCGAACAAACAGATATTCACCATTATGTGCAATACTCATCTTCTCATCCCAGGTCATGTAAATGTGGGTATACACTACTGTTACGACTCTGTGGTCACAAACTAAAGTAACAGAAAAAAAGCAAAACCCACAACGTTTATAACATTTAACAAACAGCTTAATTATCAAAGTTATAAAAGAACATGTGAGAGAAACTTACAGTATTTATGAAGTGAATCAGCATAGTCCCTATGAAGACCTATGAAAGTTTGAAATGAATGAAGGGCTTCTTATAAATTTCAATACTGGAAATATGCTGGTCCTCCAAGAACGGTACGTTGACAATATGGCCTTGTCCTGAACTTCTTCGAATAATTTTTAACAGTTCCATAATAATATTATAGTAAAAAAATGAGCACTTTATTTTTCCACTAAACATTCCCAACAAAAAAATTCTTCTCGAGAAATATCGAAGTACGACATAGAATACGTCCGCAGACTTACAACAGGAACACAATAAGTGTGAATGACTCGAAAAATCAAAATGAATCTGATTGCTCAATTTGCTCCTTATATACATCAAGATGCTACTGTACTTCGTAAAAGACCCCGCGTGACAGTATTCACTTTTGTTTTACGTCGAATTAAGCATAATCACGTGACCTCGCTCAACTAGTGAGAAGACGCACAATTATTCTTATTCTCGAGACATCGATATCCGATTAGTTACTGAGAAACTACACCATAATCAAAATGGTTCCAATCATGACTAACTTTAGTAGTATTAATTATCAACACATAGGTAAACATCTATTTATAAATCCAATGCAATATTAAACTCAAGTCACGAAGACTAGATCTAATTAAAGATATTGTGTACACAGTACAGCCAGAAATTAGAATCATACAAAAAAGCATTGTGTACCAGAAGTTACAAAAAGTATAGATGTTCATAACAATATAAACAGGTGAGAATATATTTACTAATCCTTTCAGCCGACCGAATTCATGTATTAAATTCATTTTTCAATAAAGACTTTACTCTGATTGACAATATGTATGGATTTGGCTATTGCATTCTATCCCTTTAGTCATGTAGAAACGGTTGTACTTTGTCACATATTTACTTAGATTGTGTTTCTGAACTTCAAAATCCCTTAGGTTGCTATCTCACCTGAAAGAAATAAGATGTGGACTCGGAAAGTTTTGCCTTAGCGGCTCCGAGTGTTCTATACATTTTAGTGGAAGGTGTAGCCAGCGACCCTTTAACAAAGTTCTCCCTCTCCTGTAAGGCGGGTTTCACTCGAGGCTGCAATATCGATGTTGTATCTGGCTAGCTCCCTGACAATCGAGGCAGTTCTCCTCTGAGGTCTGTCAGTATCACTTCTGTCCAAACGAGGGTGAGAGGAACGATTTTCATTTTTTCTTTGTAGTGTTTCCACCTCTGATGTAGGATCCACTCCACCCGCGGTTAGCTGGCTAGGTTAGATGGAGCAGGCAATTTTAGGGAACATTTTCTAACCACTTCCTCAAGCCATGGAGGTGAGCAGTGCGAATCCTAAAAAGGGTCAGCGTATCCAAACCTGCCGCTTCGTCGCTCGTCCATTGCCTCAAGACTTTATGAACAACGATGACCGAGTCAATTCTGCGTTGCATTGGTTTGAATTGAGAAAGAGTTGCGCGATGTCTTCCACGAAGTCTGCCAAATCCAATCTTTACATGTATTTGGGTAAGCAAGCCCTGACTCACCGAAGGTTTAAAACCCGTAGGCTACCCTCACCTGGTTTAGCCCGCCAGTCGAAGCGGTTTACCGGGGTGTGGATGCAACGTATGTTACAGCTGCTTGGAGCCACAGGCGAGAGCTTGGTGCATGTAGAAACCAAAGGTGGGCGAGCTACCCCAAAGGAGGCACGACTGTTCCCCTACCAGGGGTGCTACCCTCCAATACACTCCCATACACCCCTGTGCAAAGAAGTCTAGCTTGAACATAGCAAAGTACCATATATACTCTACTAATAATTGGTCTATATATTATATTATTTGCAAATCGTCTTTATGTGCATTCAAGTGCAACTTAACTACAAACCCTAAATAGCGAATCTGCGACATTCATTCTGTACCAGCTAAAATGGATCCAGCTCTTGCTCTTGAATTCTCTGCATCAACAAAATTCAATCCAGAGATACGATTTCTGCAGACATGTGTATTCATTTAACAAATCATTTCAAAACGTCTTTGAAAGCGCTGCTCATTACATCAGTAACATGTTCAACAATGATGTACAGCGTTTAAAATGTCTAAAATGGAGGCATCAATCAACAAAATCAATATGCCAGAACGAAAAAGAATAAATCCCTTCAGAAAATCCATATTGCACATTCACAGAAAGTGATGACCCAAATTCAGAACGAAAAGACGACGAACCAGATCAAAATAGCACTGGAATATATTGCGATACCCTTAACGAACAACAGAATGACCCAAGCACTGGGGACGACAGTATAGCACATGTGAAAAAGACATATAAAACCTCAAGCAGTATCTCCACTAACCCGGATGAAAAACACACCGAAGCTAAAGTTGATAATAAATATAAGTGTAGCTCTAACTGTAAGGCAATATGCAGGTCAAAAACAAAATTTAAAAATATGACAATGTGTAACATTTGCATGTCATGGTATTAGCAGAAGAAACCCAGTAGAACTCCGGCTCTGTACTCTATGTAAACATATACCTAAATTTATATTGTCGATTTTACAGTGAATAAACTTACAGTTTATTATACAGTTCATTTATCTTGATTTTCACACATATTACATGACTTTGTTTTCGGTGATGAAGATGATGAAAAAGGTTGTCTATGTATGTAACGAGTTATTTCTTCTTTTGGGTTTCTTGTATTAGTGTTGTAACATGATTTTTGCAGATAGCTACAACTTGGTTAACATTCTAGTATCTACCCCAGTTATGATCAGAAATAATATCTGGGTTTAATACATGTTTTAGTTGTATAAGTATTTGTTTCTTATTCTATACATATATAAATTTGTAAATATTGTTATGTATATTGTACGGTATAGTAATTGTATTGTACCAATTATTCTGTTATATTGTACTGTATTGTATATTAAGGCATTGTAAATACCAACA
This sequence comes from Sinohyriopsis cumingii, assembly GCA_028554795.2. Lineage (NCBI taxonomy): Eukaryota > Metazoa > Mollusca > Bivalvia > Unionida > Unionidae > Sinohyriopsis > Sinohyriopsis cumingii. Next base: position 51,312,479 of record CM068830.1, on the reverse strand, counting down.
TTAATGCTTCAAATGCATGTTAGAAACGAAATAATTATTTTAAAATCATTGTAACGAATGCCAAACAATGCGGATCTTGTTCATCAATAGATGATAGAGAAGGCATCAAGGGAGAATAGTTTCTATTAGATGCATTTTCGTCTATGAAGAAAGCATGTGATATTCAGTGTAGTTCAGTGACGTTATGGCATCTATCATCCGTCGTATTCAGTTCCGACTGTCGGTTTAGCCGTGCAATATACGATTACAGTGCTCAAGATCCACTTATCTCAAATTGCCTAACTGTCCATTCGTTCACATATTCAGACAGCTGCGGTAACTTACGGCGAATATACCACACAGAGAAACCCAGCAGATATACGTCATCATTACCATACGGAATAATCTACTCATGGACCCAGTGTGTACAAGATGTGGACAGTACCCACCTAGACAAAGAGGATTAAAATGATATGCCTTAATCATCCGATCCGACAATATAACAGACATAATTCAGCTTTAAGGCAACTATTGAAGAAATCTATTGTATCTTGCCTGTGTCCGAATGTTCGACTAAATATGTATAATTTCTACCTACATGGTCTTAAGCTTCTATTCATCAAAAGTTGCCGAAATCACTGGACGTTTCAGAAAAATATTCGACACCCCCATAACGCCAAAGACTTCCTTTCCGTGATTCACGTGCCAGCTTCTCGTCTCATTGGTACAAGTCGCACTCTTATACATACTTTTAGGAAATGTCTTATGTTGACGAGGATTAGTCCAATTTTTGCATGGTTATTCCACTTTGTTATAAAGTAGATAAGCAAGTCTTTAATGCAACCGACAAACTAGTGAGGAATGTCACATCAGCTTCCTCGTCACTTGACTTGGCGATTATTATTTTTTTTAATTTTTTTTTGCATCGCTGAGAAGGCTAGAAGTGATCATTTTTGGGATTCGGTGAACCGTATCGCCAAGATCGTTAGTAAGGTTTTTCACTACAACATGGCTAGCGCCCAGACGAATGAAGGAGTCCTGCAACATGGATTTAAACAAAATGCACTCCTCCTCTCTAAAATCCCACCCTTGAACACCCACCCGTTAGAAAGCATACGGCACAAGAGGTGCCTCTCACTACGTACGTCAATGTAAACTCTGATTCTCACCTCTTACTCAGGGGTCGTTAATATGAAGGAACATCATTCAACTTGGATACAGTACAGTCATTTCCCTAAGGCGAAAATAGCTATGGCCAGGCGACTTATATATCATACACCCTTACTTCTCGTTGTCAGGATTCAAGAGGAGATATATAACATTTCTCATCCTCCAAGCCCCTAGCCACCCGTCGGTGAGTTGTATTTTCCCCGTCCACTGGCGATCCTTGAGTGGGCACCAGACTCCTGTTTCGTTAGATTTGGATTGATGCTAATTGAGTTAAATTTTGGTAGATGAAAGAACATACATTTAATCATTCAATTAGTTTATTAGTGCAAGTCCATATGGCGAGAATGAAAACGACGGAATGCAGTCTGGATGTAGCGACAGGTTCAACCAGTCTTTGGTATTCAGAAATTTTAAACTGCAAATTCAGTATTTTAGTAGGAGAACACGAAGAATTTAGAAACCCTGATCCTGAAAACGATAAGTAAGGCATTAGTTTGGAAGACCTGGACAAGGCTTAAGTCAAGAGCAATGCAAAGTATGATATACAAATAGAAGAAACTAATACTTACAGAGTGGTGATAAATTCCAAATCTCCTCTAGAATCCTGTCAACGAGATGTAAGGAATTAGTTTGGAAGAACTGGACAAGGTTAAGGTCAACAGCCATGCAAAGTTTGATATAAAAATAGAAGAAACAAATACTTATAGATTGGTCCTAAATTCCAAATCTTACCCAAACAATAAATGGTTTACTACATGCAGATGAATTCACGAAATATATTAGAAATGCAGATTCATACACAAAGCGAATCGAAAAGTAATGTTGGGCTCACAGATTAATTCCAGTAAAAAGAAAATTTTATTACGAGGGGAGTGGAGTAACAATGCTCTTGGAAACTCACTAGAGTGTGTATATATATATATATATATATATATATATATATATATATATATATATATATATATATATATATATATATATATATATATATATATATACATATTGAGAGAGAGAAAGAGACAGACAGAGATTGTTATCTTGTAGAGTGAACTCAAATTGCAAAAAATAACTTATTTGTTTAGCTCAAATATATTATGTATGTAGAATGTATGTATATTATGCACGATGGAATCAATAATATATCACGAGATTTATACATTTTTCATTACAAGGAAACGAGGCTTGCCGAGTATTATATCAACATATTTGCCCTTTGAACGGAGTTACGATTAACTACAGAAAACTGTTTATCAACCAAATGAAAGGACTTTTCACATCCCTGTCGAGCGTGTCCGCTACAAAATGTAGTTGCATGACATTTGTGGTTATTCACAATCACATTTGCCTCTTAACAATTCGATTGTTTTCTTTTCGCGTTTCAATTTGTATTCACATTGATTAAATCAATATCAGAAACACTTTTGATTTAAACATGAAAGATTGTTTTAATGAAGAAAGTAGAGTACTAGGTTTACAAAAACGAAAGCGTAACCACACACGTACCGGCGCATGGAAATAAGTGTTGCGTAGAAACTAACGAAAAAGATGAACCAGCAAGTGGTAATTTAACATTACTACTGACCAATAAAGAGAGACAGACAAACACAGAGGCGGAAATTGGACATTTTCATATTTAATTAATCATAATAGAGCTTCAAAACATTATAATAGATTATAGAAACAGCAATAACAACAATAAAATATTATATACATTACAGTATGTGTGCTTTGTAACCAAGAACTGCATAATATATTGTCGACAGGCTATTTCAACTCTGCATCATTGATTATATAAACAATGTACATAAATCACAAAGACAATTGTTCACTTAACGTTACAACCAATCATATTATTGTATGATACTTGCTTTAAGTTCAGTTTCAAGGTTTCCATCCATTGCAAAATTTTATTTCTCTCTCACTCCAGATTTCTGCGCATTTTGTCCCTTATGTATGAGAGGGGAAGGCAAACGGAAAGCAGAAAGGATTTCAATGTTATTGTGTACAATATCAAATTAATTGAGAAAACGGGACTATTACTAAATTTATCGTTTTTTTCATCCGTCACTAAAGATTAGTGAGTGGAAATTCATAATTTATCTAGTATAAGCAGCACACATTTGCCATCATGTTTATTTATGCGTATTATTGCGCCATGGACGGATCACAGTTTGATATAGCAATAGTATTTGTATATCAAATTGTTTATAAAAGGAGAAACAATGCAGAAAGTAATAAAGTATAAAAAATGTTCCAAACAATATCTTTAGATTAAAAGAAGTCAATTTATATAAATTTAAACACGGAAAAATTTGATTTCTTTAGAGGAACTAAGTACAACAGCTATAGATAGGGGAAATAATTAGGACTACCTAAGAGTAAGGGTTTGCTTAGGCGGACTGGACCCAACAAATCGATACGTTAGAAGATTTGAAAGAAAAAGTAAAACAATAACTTTAGATTGATTAGGACAATAGACCTAAAGTTAAGCAAAGATAGTTTTGCATTCTTTAGAGGAACTATATATATATATATATATATATATATATATATATATATATATATATATATATATATATATGGTAGAAACGATAATCTCACAAAAAACATAGCGAAGGCCATTACAAGAAAATATCATTTTTTAAACCATTAAGCAAGTGGATTAGCTTCATTACAGACATAGAAGTTTCTATGTGACAGAAGTTTGCCATTTCGATAACAATATGCTTAATTCTGGCCATTAAAACACACGTCCTCCAAAACTTTGTAAACTGTATGATATAACTTAACGTCATTGATATCATCAGTATATACAGTATATTGTATCCATTTTAAATACAACAGTACAAGTGATACTTCTCCATTAGAGTCGGTAGAGCGATAATTGTGCAGACAATATAAGCCAGGTGATTGTTTTATAAATCAAGTCAAAACCATATATATGGTAATATACCAGAACAACAATTAATCACAGAATCGAACAGAGTGAATAAAAAATCAACTATTCACGCACTACAGCATTTAATAAATATTAAAATGATTTCTCTAAGCTCACATGTCGTAACACACGTCTTCCACTAGTTGTGTTCCTTTATTTGTGTTTATTCATCCAAGTTCAATGAATAATTTGTATAATATTCCAACTTAAGCAAGGACCTAGTCAAACAATTTAATAAATAAACTCTCGAGGAAACACATGGGATAAGACATAATATTAGTGTTATGTTACAGATTTGTAGTACGCTATAAATGGAAGAGACGGCAATTTATAAATAGCAGCAAAAATGTCTGGTGACTGAAAATTGATTTTTATATAAATCGACAAATACAAGCAAACCAAATTCTTTAGATTACGCTTATAAAAGAGATAGAGTGAGTCCTGCCTCAACGTGAGTAAAACAAGAATGCTTTCATGATAGGGCAAATGTCAATGCTCAATGGAAATTGCTGAACTTTAAATAATGGGAACAAATGGAAATAAAACGATTTTGAGAATGGTTTCCTCGTTTGTATTATATATTCATTGACGCTGGTTTGTTGTTATGGGTTTGAAAGAAAAAATAAATTCAGGCTGGTAAAGAAAAGTGCCAGATTCATATTTTTCTGCACGGATGTACTAACCACATGCATACACTCTGTTACCATTGATTACTGACAATGCCTGCCTGAGATGTAGCCTCTCTGCGCATGTTAAAAAATAGTTATACTTCAATGTTCTTTTAATATGTCATTGTACGAAACGATTTGAATATAATAATCCACCTGTTGATTGCACCTAGTTTTACATTATATTATTCCAAATCTTTAATAACTGTAATAATATGTGAACATTAAAATAATATCTGTTTACTCAATAACGTTGTGACCTTAGCTATGTGACATAGTTACATGTTACGGTATGACTCTAAAAATGGTTAATGTCATGTAATTTGTTATCTAAAAGTTAATGACAATAAATGAGCAGTGATCACAAACTAAGTCCTTTATTTGTGTTAAAATATTGGTCAATAGTCATGTAAGATCTCCAAGATAATAGCTAGATAATAAACCTTATAAGTGGCTTGAACACGAGATCACAATACATAAACAGGCACAAGAAATTCTACCGGATTTCCGCTTCAAACCTTGGAATTGTAAACGACCTTATGTATCATCTTTAAAAATCAATATATATGTGTGTGTGTGTGTGTGTGTGTGTGTGTGTATGTGCCACAATTGTATTGTAGACATAAATGAGTTACTGAAAAGATTATTCTTAGCGGATGTAACCAAAACAAAACACGGATGTTGATTAAAATTTGATGATACAGCAGGATGTCTTGCTTCGTTTTGGCCCTTTGGGAATAAGTATCACAGCAAATGTCCTTCATTAACAACCGTCTCCATAGCCAAGGATGCAGCTTAAATTTTTGTGTGCTATTAACTTTCTAAAAGTAAATTAGTGTAATGTTTATGAAGTAATACATTCATCACATGCTATATGTAGTTGGCATAGAAACAAAATGCCATGCAATGAATGGAAATGATACTTTCTTGCTGTTGTAATTTTTTATTATGGACTTAAACAAAGAACTATACGTATGCATATGCCTTAGTTCCCACAAAAAAACTGTCTATTATACATATTACATCTACTTCAATAACCACCGCTACAAGAAAAATACATAGATCGCTTGATAAATATAGGTGGCATTTTAGTAATCCTGGATATCTCAAAAAGAGTATTAGCGATTGCGTCGTATTAAATATATAATTTAACATGTGGACTCAAAAATATTATCCATGATTACTAATTATCAATATTTTGCACAATACGTTTCATCCATAGTTAGAACCTAACAGCAATGTCAGAAGAACAGCATATATTCGTTATTGACACAATGTTATTTCGTCAAACTTGTGTGGACATCAATACATTTATAAACGGTAACATAACCTTCGTTGTAGCATTATGCGTACAAAATAGATGACCATACATGGTCCAGTTGAAAAAGATTTAAGAATAGCAGTTTTACGGATCTAGAACACTAGCTTGGACCATTCCAACAAATATTAGTCCCTGTCTTGTATGCAGTTGAGGAAAATACCATGAATGTGGCAAACCACTTTAGAAATCGATAAGTAAGGTTAAAGTAGATAATGAGATAACCAAGCAGCAAATAAATACATTTAGCTGAAATAGCAAGTTAGACGTTTTTAATAAGCTAGTGTAATCTACCAGTAAGTTCAAGTTTAGATTGATGCATAAGCTTAATGAATATGAATGTAATCCTTTTTGAAAAAAAAAACTCAATTATAAAAAGACCCATTGTCTTGAATTCATTCTTCTTCAAATCCCATATCAATCATTTTGCAGAATTTCAGATTGCTTTGTGGGGAAAAAAATCTGAAAATATCATTGTTCTTTTTAATTAAAACAGAAAATAAAATATTTTCTATTTTGTTTTACACAAAACATCATTCAATTACTATCCGTCATCGTCACTAATTAATCAGTTTCACATACATCTAAAATAGGCTGTTCAAGGGTATAAAAGGTCAGCACATTCAACGTTACTGCACAGGAAACTACCAGTCCGGTGGTGAATTATCTGTCCCGTTCTGTTGCGTTTCTTGACATCATTGGCATCCAGGTAAGTGCAGTTATTAGACATGCTAATTAACATTCATGATTACCTATACAATACACGCTTCTCGTTTAATACTAAACATACAATTTTAACAAAGTCAATGAATTATGTGCACTGGACACAAGACACATTTGAAGTATACTAAAAGTTTGTGGACCTTTCTTTCAAGCAAATAAAAAGAGACACCTATGCACATTTCTCGTACAACCATTTAATCTCTTTTTGACCAACTTGCAACGCTCCTCCGAATTCAGCTGAACAGTAATTTTATATAAGACGAAATTTTAAAATAGTGCCATTTTGTAACGAAACAAATGTGCTATATAAGCAGAACTGTACCTTCAGTAAACTATACTTGCATCATTACGTTGTCTTTAATAGGTATAAATATTGTATACATGACAAACAATCCATGTACTTGTTTTACTTGGTAAATGGTACGACTGTGGAAATAAACGACAGAGAGTATATTGCTTAGAAGACCAATAAAACATGATTACAAATCAAACTACGAATGCATTATTCATTTTCATCACTGTATTTGAGCATGTGGTTTACTTGGCAATTAAACTGTGTCAATAATAGATGTTGTAAGTCGTTTTATAAATAAAACTTTCTAACCAATTGCAACAAAGTGGACGATAAAAAGTATTTTATCAAAACCTTACATTTCACACTTTGGACATTTTAAAGACCAAACAAATTCAACTTGGAAAATATAAAATTAGAGACGAATGGCATTTGTAGACAAGTTGCATCTTAAAGAAATTATCGGTATAGATGCAGTTCACTTACTGGTTTTCGAAAACGGAAACACTTTTTTTCATATCGACAATAAAAATTATTCGATATAAATAAAGGGGAAATATTTAACAGTTGAACATATCAGGGTTAATGTAGTTTATTTTTTACATTCCATGTACGTTAGAAACTTGCAAATCAGATATACAAGTAAGATGAATATAATCAATTCATAATTAGTGTTGGAAATAGACGACATTGAAAGTTTAATCATCTATTTGAAACAGAAGACACTGAAAGTTTCATCTACCATTCTTGCATTGTCCACTAGATAGCAAATGCATCTAACTGACGTTTAATAAACATGTTCTTGCTAACATTACGAGACGTCATGGAGATTGATCTTATAGTATCTCATTGAGCTTCCTTAACCAATTTTATTAAACTCCGTTGCATATAATAACAATTCATTGTCAGATGAATTTATATTTTCTTCAATGACACATGTAGTGTTTATTAATTGCATAATATGAAATGAACTGATGCTGTAGCATTCTAAGTAGTCTCTATCACTAAAGAAAACATCGTTATTTCCTTTTCGAAATCTGTTTAAGAATCATGCAGCTCGTTCGCAACAATCGACACCATTCCAGGTTAATAGAATTCATACTACAAGCTCACGGAAATATTTTCAGGCATTGCACTTTCGCAAATCTGGATATCAATATGCGTTTCCAGAACACGGTCATTATCCATTATTCAATAGGAGAATATTACTTTAACAATTTCCTGTTTTAGTCTGAAAATCAGAAAATTTCATAACAACATGCACGCAGATTCACCGCGTAAACCAGCACGACGAAACATTCAATGTGAAAATGCGTTTCACGAGCATACTTTCTTTTGGCAGACGAAAATGAAGGTCGCACTAGCTCTTCTAGCTTGCATAGTAGGTGCTGCCGTCGTTACACCCTCAATCGCACATGGAATTCATGGTGGCTACGGTGGTTATGGTGGCTACGGCGGATATGGTGGTTATGGTGGATATGGTGGATACAGCGGAGGCAGGGGTTTGGGCTTTGGATTCGGTGGTGGATATGGGGGATACAGCGGTGGACTTGGAGGATACAGTTGGGGACATGGTGGACACCACTTCCCTAAGGGTGGATATAGTTACGGCCATTACCCTAAAAAGTAAGAAATAATATTCTTCACCCTTAATGTATACATCAGATCTTGCAGCATGACTACCTACACGAGTTTATCATGATCTTGCCCATTTCCATTTCTACATACTAGTTTCATTTTTCTGCGACTATCATTATTGTATCCATATTTTATTGTTTAAGCAGTCAACTGGCGTAAATACTCAATTACTTTTCTTTTTACAGATATTAAAAAGAACAGATAGATCCAACGACTGGGGCGTACCGCACTTGATGCATTGCTATAGTCGTATTTGTTAATACTACCCCAATAAAACTGTTTGACTGGAAAAACTAAGAGGACGTTTTGCTTATTATGTATTCATGTTTATCTCCCTCTCTTTCTTTGTTCCGTTTTGATAATTTTAACCCATACCTAAAGTCCTTATTCCACATTGACTGCAAATTATATTTAATCAGAAGTTTCCAAAAGCTGTTATCGTTTAAAGTGAATGGCACTTGATTCAAAATGTTCTTTAATTAAAACTTGAAATTTTTAAGTAAATGCAAAAAAAGGAAAGGATTAACACTGATTAAATCTGCTATTTGTACGCAAGTAGTAAATTTCTTTATCCTAATATAGATGAAATTTATCTGCATGTTTAAATTACTTGACTTTTTGCATATATGCATGTATAAGGCACACTCAACAACGGTGATTCACTGAAATCAGTATTCGACGTTCAGCAAAGAACCATTACCATTCAATGCGCATTTAAACGTACCATTCATTGCCCACGAAAATAGTAAGCTAATCCTCTTCTGAGACGGTCTCTTGAGGCCACGTATCGTTGCTCCATACGTAAACGTACCTTTCTTATGTCTGGAATGTGATACTCTACACAAGGCTAAGATTTCCGTTATCGGTTTTTATTTAAAACTTTCACGTAGGACATTGTTAAATCGTTTAATAAAGAGATTTTCGTCCTCTCCTTGACTCATGTTCCATTGTTTGGTACTTAATCATCCTTGATTTTGTTGTGGTACTTCATCATCCGAGATGATCGGTATTAATAATTTGTGTCCTCGTGAATAAAATATGGCGCCATAAATTGTCCTAGAGAGCGTTAGTAGTTTCAAGGCAAGACTAGAATGTCACGTTTTTAGTCACTGCATATGAAAAGAAAACAAATTATGAAATACATTGCCACAACTTGTCTTATCAACATTTATCTTTTTTGCCACAAACCGAGTGGACGTTAATTTTTAGTGTAAAGGAAAGTCGTCACAAAAAAATTGACGGATGTATTTTCATTTATATTTTGAAGTATGTTTCTTAAAACTCAGTAACAAAAGATCCTACCTCACTCCACAAAATGTGGATCAGTAGGTTGTATAGTGTTTTTTAAAGTCTGTACTCAATGTTGTTTATTAGTATCCTTCTTCTCTAATGGATGTTAGTAGAGTTCGTGTACGTAAATGGCCTATTCTGCATGCAAATATACAAGGTACTGTACCGTGTTATTTAATATCATATCTCTTGTACTGCGCTGTCAAAACGTAATATCTGACTTGTTTGAAGATACGAAACGACAGAAGTTGACTGAAAATAAAACAAAATTTGGAAAAAAAATGAGTAGTATTGATAACATGTATTCAAATGAGAAGAAAATCTATATTTAATTGTATCATTTAGCATTAGCTCTCTCATCCTTGTACCTATACGTCGTTATGCGCAAAGTATATTATTCAAACCGAACAGAGCTAATTATTGTAGCTACAGAGACCTTTTATATAAAATGAATATATCAGTCATGATTCTTGAAAACTGCACTATAAGAAAGGGGGAAACATATTGCCATCTCCCAAGCAGGCATATAGAGAGAATTGAAGTATTACAAATCTAACAAAATTTGACTGTTATAATAGAACGAGTTTTCTGTTTGGGGGCTCAAATTGGAGGTTTACTCTCTCTCTCTCTCTCTCTCTCTCTCTCTCTCTCTGCATTCATACAAAACGAACGAACGAATAAACGAAAGAACGAAAGGGCGAGCGAGCGAACGAACGAACGAACGAACGAACAAACGAATGATCGAGCGATCGAGCGATCGATAATTCGATAGATAGATAGATAGGTAGATCGATAGATAGATACATGGATGGATGGATGGATGAATGGATCGATCGATCGCTCGATCGATCGATAGATAGATCGATAGACAGATAGATAAGGAAACTGAGACATAAAAGTACACAAACGGTGCCATAAAAGTATCAGAGAAGAAGAACACTTTTTACAGCTGGGCAAACAGAATATTCTTCAATCCGGTTCTCTTAGAGTAATCGGTGTCCGATACTAAGGACCAAGTGGGATAAAAATTTATAAATGTAATTATCGGCCTTATCCGTCAATATGGATGTGATATTTGTTTAAAGACTTTCGCAAATCCTTGGAAAATGACCATTGTTTTACAAGATCTTAGTCAGTTTTTGTTTACCGGGACGTGACTGTCGTTAAAGGCGTCATTTTGCAGGATGTAACTGAAGGACAAATCTATCATAACGGTGTTATATATAGTTGGTTTAATTTATATTTGTCTTAATTTAATTGCTAGTTTTAGTTATTTTATTCCATTACATGATATTGTAATGTAACTTGATTTACAGGATTTGACATTTTCCATAAATTAGTTTGACCTGACTGTTTTTTCGTAAACACTAATAATAGAAACTTTATATCCAATGCTGACCTAGTTCTTAACCTTGATTCATAATCAGTGAAAGTGAAGTAAACAACTTTTGTTTATTTTATTTTATTTTATTCTTTCTTAGTGTAGATTCATGCAGTGAAATACAGGCCATACTGGGAGTACGTGATCTTAGACATGTAAATATTCTATGTTGTTCTATAAACATGAACATGTGAACCTCATCCGGGGATCTCTCTAATCTATAGATAATTTACCCATTTGGGCTATAAACCATTGACACTTAAAGGTGTTTTTGTGACCAGTTAGAGTTGAAATACTATTTTATTGAATTATTATTTCTTTTTAATGAAAATATTTAAGAGCTCACACAGAATTCTTGTATGTTTACTTGCCTGTTTACTTGTTTCATGATCTATGTCCATTAAATCATGAGGAGTTTTAAATGCAGTTAGAGATATTTTGATTGTATGCGTTGTCGTTTCTATTCTAGGTATTATGTTTGACGGTGGGTTCTTTTGTCGTAATAGTAGGTGAAACTGTCCTTAATAAAATTTATGCTTTCCTGATTAGATCACGTTCGCCATTGCTATCCCTCTTGTCTAAGTAGTTATTGCTAACGGTATCTTCTTTTCCTGTTTATTTGTAATATTCTTTACAACGTCGGTATTTAGAAAAGAATGCATTCCTAACGTTACGACTCTAGGTCTTAAATTATGTAGCAGAAAGAAAATAAAAACCCGGCAATTATTAGTAAAATCAACAAGTTATGTGTTTCTCTACAATACGAAGTTACAATTTAAAAAGACACGGTATTGTGAATTAAACTCAAAATAATCCTAAATGTCTTCTCACGAGTCCAAACGTATACAATGTTCTGAATGAATCCTAATAGTCTTGAATATCCCGATGAACAACGCAAGTGCAGTCCAGAATGTATTTGAATCATTTCATAGCATTTCCCAAGTCATGTGTTCATCAAAGCACCTAGTAATTCCATGAATATTTAAATAAGTAATTCATCTTGACTGATATCTGTACACGGCTGCAACGGCGGGTCATGAATCATTTCCAGAGATCGATCTAATACAGGAATGAATTATCTGATTTCTCGATTTAATATGTATACACATTTTCAATTGATCTATATTTGAGAAATTCTAATGGAAAATTCCAAACACATAGTACACAATTATGTTTATAGAATATTCTAAGTTCAATCATCTATATCAGTATGTCAGTATGTCAGTAGCTATGACACTATCTTATTTACAAACTGCCAACATCTCGTTTCAAAATGACATTTATATTAAAGTACAATCTACGATATTTCGGGTAGAATATTATGCATACAATATAGATATGCATAACACAAAATTACAAATATACCTGACGACGTTTCATAATTGTTATTATTGTTTTTTGTGCTACATACTTTCATCACTATATCGCTCGGTAATAAAAATATGCTTTCAACACATGTGTGTAATGAATGATGTGTATTGTTACCAAGTACAGCGTTATCCGAGAGTTGTTTATTGCCGCCTGACTTTATTTCTAAATATTGAGTTCGGCTCACTCAATGTGTTGCACGATCAAAGTGCTTGCATTGCGAAAACCGATGACCTTAAGTCCCCGGTCCTTGAACCATGCCGTAATCAGGGAGCCTGTAGAGTCAAGTCAGTCAGAAATACAAAATACACAAAACAAAAAGGTTTCGTCAGGAAGCTCACAACGTTCTGGGTCTATTCTTCAGTTGTTGAGTTGTGTGAAATATAAAATTTCATTCTTTTGCGCCATCTGTATAATACAGTAGAATTGTTTGATATATTGGACGTTATGTATTCAATCTAACGTTTGCAGACAGACCTGTCATGTAACGCCATGCTGTTAGGTAGATTATAGTATGGTTCAAGTTAGCCATTTTATAACTGGCCAGAAGAACTGAAGTTTCTTATACGTTGCATTTATTAAAGGATGGAAGTATGTTCGAGATCTTATAGTTCTGTAAGATTACTCTTGTCGGATACAGATTCTACATCCACTCTTATTAAAACAATAAACCCTTAAATTAGTTCTGATGAAGTGATCTAATATGTAAGACGTAACTTCACGTGTGCTCATGAGTAACGTATATCACTGCAATTGCATTGTACTTGATCGAGTTTCATGCGCTTACACGGCTCTAGTCATTATATCACAGCTGATTATTTATGCTGATCTGATTTGTACATTGAGCTGGTATCTTAGATGTAGAGTTGCTGTTGTTGTTGTAGGGTTTAATGCCATTTTCAGCACACGATAGGCTATACAGAGCTGCCAGTAGTAATGATGGTGGAAGAACCCTGGAAAACCCCGGAAAGAACCACCGACCCACAAGAAGCTACATAAGCTTTCTCACATACCTACATTGGCTTAATCCGACACTCTTACCCACGCAGTCAGAAGTGAAATGGCAGTGATCCGTAGCAAAGAGCATTCGGCCACTCGGGGCCCCTGGATGGGGAGTCGTAGAACTCTTAGCGATTTCGTGCAAACTGTCTGCTGATGCCGGTTTCGGTGACTCGAAGGAAAATATGTGATGACTAGATGTGAGAACTAAAGGTTTGGCCTCAAGGATCTGAAACAAAGAGGGATTTTGAGTTACTGAAAAGTTTATTCTTAACGGATGTTAATAAAAAAACAATGTTGATTAAAATGATGATAAAGCAGGATGTGTTGTTTCGTTTCGGCCCTGTGGAAATAACTATCACAACAAATGTCCTTTATTAACAACCGTCTCCATAAATCAATGTAATGTTTATGAAGTAATACATTCATCACATGCTATATGTAGTTGGCATAGAAACAAAATGCCATACGTTAACCACACGTATGCATATGCCTTAGTTCCCACAAGGAAAAAAAAATGCTTATTCGATATATTAGATCTACTTCGTAAACCACCGCTACAACAAAAATACATAGATCGCTTGATAAATATAGGTACCATTTTAGTAATGCCTGGATATTTCAAAAAGAGTATTAGCTATTGCGTCATATTAAATATATAATTTAACGCGTGGACTCAACAATGTTATCCATGATTACTAATTATCAATATTTTGCACAATACGTTTCATCCATATTTAGAACCTAACAGCAATGTAAGAAGAACAGCATATATTCGTTATTGACACAATGTTATTTCGTCAAACTTATGTGGACATCAATACATTTACAAATGGTGACATAACCTTCGTTGTAGCATTATGCGTACAAAATGGATGACCATACATGGTCCAGTTAAAAAAGATTTAAGAATAGCAATTTTAAGGATACAGAATACTTGCTTGGACCATTCCAACAAATATTAGTTCCTGTCTTGTATGCAGTTGAAGAAAATACAGTGAATGTGGCGAACCACATTAGAAATCGATCAGTAAGGTCCCAATAGATTATAAGATAACCAAGCAGCAATTTAATACATTTAGTTGAAATGGCAAGTTAGACGTTTTTAATAAGCTAGTGCAACCTACCAACAATTTTAAGTTTAGACTGATGCACAAGCTTAACGAATATGAATGTAATCCTTTTTGAAAGCTCTCAATGATAAATTGACCCATTGTCTTGAATTCATTCTTCTTCAAATCCCATATCAATCATTTTGAACAATTCCACATCGCTATGTGAAAACAAAAAACGAATCTGAAATTACTATTGTTCTTTGTAATTAGAACGGAAAAATACGTTCTTTTTTTTGTTTTACATAAAATATCGTTCAATTACTATCAGTCATCGTCGCTAATTATTCATTTTCACACACATCTAAAATAGGCCGTTTAAGGCTATAAAAGGTCAGCGTATTCAACGTTACAGCACAGGCAACTACCAGTCCGGTGGTGAATTATCTGTCCCGTTCTGTTGCGTTTCTTGACATCATTGGCATCCAGGTAAGTGCAGTTATTAGACTTGTTAATTAACATTCATGATTACCTATATAATACACGTATATAATACACGCTTCTCCATTTAATTCAGACTAAACAGACAATTTTAACAAAGTCAATGAATTATGTGCACTGGACACAAGACACGTTTGAGGTATACTAAACGTTTGTGGACCTTGCTTTGAAGCAAATAAAACAACGAGACACCCATGCATATTTCTCGCATAACCTTTTAATCGTTTTATAACCAACTTAGAACGCTACCACTGAATTCAGCTGAACTGTAATTTTATATAAGATGAAATTTCAAAATAGTACCATTTTCTAAAATTAGAGACGAATGGCATTTGTAGACAGGTTGCATCTTAAAAACATTATCGGTATAGATGCAGATTGCTTACTGGCGTTCGAAAACGAAAACATGTTCTCCTATCGACGATAAAGATTATTCGATATAAATAAAAGGGAACTATTTAACAATGGATCATACCTGGTCCAATGTACTTTATATTTTTACATTCCATGTACGTTAGAAACTTGAAAATCAGATATACAAGTAAGATGAATATAATCAATTCATAATTAGTGTTGGAAATAGACGACATTGAAAGTTTTATCATCTATTTGAAACAGAAGACACTGAAAGTTTCATCTACCATTCTTGTATTGTCCACTAGATAGCCAATGCATCTAACTGACGTTTAATAAACATCATGTTCTTAATAACATTGCGAGACGTCATGGAGATTGATCTTATAGTATCTCACTGAGCTTTCTTAACCAATTTTATTAAACTGCGTTGCACACAATAACAATTCATTTTCAGATGAATGTGTATTTTCTTCAATGACACATGTAGTGTTTATTAATTGAATTCATACTACAAGCTCACGGAAATATTTTCAGGCATTGCACTTTCGCAAATCTGGATATCAATATGCGTTTCCAGATGACGGTCATTATCTAATGACACTGGAGCGTCGATTGCGAAATAGGATAATATTATTTTACCAATTTCCTGTTTCAGTCTGAAAAACAGAAAATTTAATAACAACATGCACGCAGATTGACTGTATAAACCAACACGACGAAACAAAACATTCAATGTGAAAATGCGTTTCACGAACTTACTTTCTTTTGGCAGACGAAAATGAAGGTCGCACTAGCTCTTCTAGCTTGTATAGTAGGTGCTGTCGTCGCTACACCCTCAATCGGATATGGAGGTTATGGTGGCTACGGTGGTTATGGTGGCTACGGCGGATATGGTGGTTATGGTGGATATGGTGGATACAGCAGTGGCAGGGGTTTGGGCTTTGGATTCGGTGGTGGATTCGGGAGATTCGGCGGTGGATATGGGGGATACAGCGGTGGACTTGGAGGATACAGTTGGGGACATGGTGGACACCACTTCCCTAAGGGTGGATATAGTTACGGCCATTACCCTAGAAAGTAAGAACCAATATTCTTCACCCTTAATTTATCTTAATATATCACATCTTGCAGCATGACTACCTACACTAGTTTATTTCGATCTTGCCTATTTCCATTTCTACTTACTACTTTCATTTCTGAGCGCCTACATTTCGAACTAACGAAACGAATCTCTGTTTATACTCCATATCATTATTGTATCCATATTGTATTGTTTAAGCAGTCAACTGGCGTAAATACTCAATTACTTTTCTTTTACAGATATTAAGACGAACAGATAGATCCAACGACTGAGGCGCACCACACCTAAAGCATTGCTACAGTCGTATTTGTTAATACTACCCCAATAAATCTGTTTGACTGGAGAAACTAAGAGGACTTTTTGGTTATTATGTATTCATTTTTATCTCCCTCTCTTTCTTTGTTCCATTTTGATTATTTTAACCCATACCTCAAGCCCTTATTCCACATTGACTGCAAATTATATTTCATCAAAAGTTTGCAAAAGTTGTTATCCTTTAAAGTGACCGACACTTGAATCTAAATGTTGTTTAATTAAAACTTGAAATTTTTAAATAAATGCAAACAATGGAAAGGATTAACACTAGTCAAATCTGCTATTTGTATGCAAGTAGTAAATTTCTTTTTCCTAATATAGATGACATTTATCTGTATGTTTTAATTACTTGACTTTTCCCATATATGCATGTACAAAGCACACTCAGCAATTGTGATTCATTGACAACATTATTTAATGTTTAACTAAGAACCACTACCATTCAATGCGCATTTAAACTGACCATTCATTGGCCACGAAATCAGTGAGTTCATCCACTTATGAGACGGTCTTTTGAGGCCACGTGTTTTTGCCTGAGAAGTAAACGTGCGCTTCTTAGACAATGTCTGGAAATTGATACTCTACACAAGGCTAAGATTTCCGTTATCGGTTTTAATTTAAAACTTTCACGCATTACATTGTTAAATCATTTAATAAAGAAGTTTTCGTCCTTTCCCTGACTCATGTTACATTGTTTGGTACTTAATTATCCTTGATTTTGTTTTGGTTCTTTATTATCCGAGATGATCGGTATTAATAATTTGTGTCTTCAGGACCGCTCCTGTGGCCTAGTTGTTAGAGCGTCCGCCTCGGATGCGGGAGGTCGTGGGTTCGATCCCCGGCCGAGTCAAACCAAAGACTTACAAAAACGGCACTAACAGCTGCCTCGCTTGGCGCTCAGCATTAAGAGGTTAGTGTTAGGTCTGGTCGGCCCGGTGTCAGGATAATGTGACTGGGTGGGACATCATGCTACATGTCTGCGGCATGATGCCCCAGTGCTAGACATCACTATAAACTGCCACATTGCAGACATCGTAGCGATATGACTGAAAAATTGTTAAAGCTACGTTAAAAATCAAAATCACATCACATGTGTCTTCAGGAACAAAATTGTCCTACAGAGGGTTAGTAGTTTCAAGGCAAGAGTAGAATGTCACGTTTGTTTAGTCACTGCAAAGGAAAAGAACAAAAAAACTTAAATACTTTGCCACAATTTGTCTTATCGACATTTATCTTTCTTTTTGCTACAAACCGTGCGTTATCCAAACGTCACGTGCTTGAAAAACTTCAGAATGGACGGTAATTTAATTCTAAAGGAAATTCGTCACAAAACAGCGACGGATGTATTTTCTTTTAGGTTTTGAAGTATGCTTCTTAAAGCTCAGTAACAAAAGATCTTACCTCACTCCACAAAATGTGGATCAGTAGGTTGTATAGTGTTTTTTAAAGTCTGTACTCAGTATTGTTTGTTTGTATCTTTCTGCCCTAATGGACGTTAGAAGAGTTCGTGTACGTAAATGGTCTAGTCTGCCTGCAAATATACAAGGTACTGTACAGCCAGTTATTTCGATGGATATCTATTTTACTGTGCTGTCAAAACGTAATATTTGACTTGATTGAAGATACGAAATGACAGAATTTGACTGAAAATAAAACAAAAATCGGAAACAAATTTAGTAGCATTGATTGCATGTATTCGAATGAGAAAAAAACATATTTACCTGCGTCATTTAGCGTTTATCATCATTGTACCCATACGCCGTTATGTACAAAGTATATTATTCAAAATGAACAGAGCAAATTATTGTAGCTACAGAGATATTTTATATAAAATGAAGATATCAGTCATGATTCTTGAAAACTGTACTATAAGAAACTTGGAACATATTGCCATCTCCCAAGCAGGTATATAGAGAGAATTGAAGTGTTACAAATCTAACAAAAATATGATTGTGATAATGGAACGTGGTTTCTGTTTGGGGGCTTACAATGGGGGGTTTATTCCCTCTCTCTCTCTCTCTCTCTCTCTCTCTCTCTCTCTATGCATGCACACAAAACGAACGAAGGAACGGTAGATAGATAGACAGATAGATAGATAAATAGATGGATAGATATATAGATAGATAAGGAAACTAACATAAAAGTACAAAACCAATGCCATTAAAGTATCAGAGAACACTTTTTACAGCTGGGCAAACAGAATATTCTTCAATCCGGTTCTCTTAGAGTACTCGGTGTCCGAAACCAAAGACGAACTGGATAAAATTTATAGATGTAATTCTCGGCCATATATTACAATTTGGATGTGATTTTCGCTTAAAAGACGTTCGCAGATCCTTGGAAAATGGTTTTTCTTTTGCAAGATCGTAGTCCGTTTTTGTTTTCCGGGAAGTGACGGTCGTGAAAAGGGTCATTTTGCAAGATGCACACTGAAGGACAAATCTATGCTAACAGTGTTATTTGTATTTGATTTAATTGTTTGTTTGTTAGTTTTAATTTTTTTTATTCCATTACATGCTGTTGTAATGTAACTTTATTGATTGGATTTGAGATTTTCCATAAATTAGTTTGACCTGACTGCTTTTTCGTAAACACTAATAATAGAAACCTTGTATATAATGCTGACATATTTCCTGACCTTGATTAAGAATCAGTGAGAGCGAAATAAGCAAAAATTTTTTTTATATTTTATTTTATTCTTTTTTCGTGTAGATTCATAAAGTGAAATTTAGACCATACTGGGAGTACGTGATCTTAGACACGTAAAGATTGTATGTTATTCAAGAAACATAATCATGTGACCCTCATACGGGAATCTGTTTTCATACATTAATATTCAACTCTTTTCTATAGAGAATTTAGTCACTTGGGCTATAAACCATTGACACTTAAAGTTTTTTTGTGACCAGTTTAAGTTGAAATACCATTTTATCGAATTAGTATTTCTTTTTCCTGTATAATATTTAAGTGCTCATACAGATATCTTGGACAAAGACATTTATTAAAATTGTATCCGGAATTCAAAATTGGAATATTTTTTTCTGTGGTTCAACAAAGAACTGTTGACACATCAGTACGACACTGACGACAGCATATGTCATCTTCTTCCATTTTGGATTTCATTGTGACTCGAACTCATTTTCCTTTGGAGATTTTATTATTCGGACATCGAATTTTTAATTCATGGATTTTTCTTGGATTATTTTTGGATTTGATTCGTAGAACCGAATGCGAATGTTATTTTTCTCATTTTAACCTTGTTTTTTCAAAGGGAAATAAATTATTTGTTACATTTTTCTAAGTTTGTTTCCTTCACGTTTTTCTTCTTGCGTTTATAAAAAGTCGAAACGTAACAAAGAACATTGTGGTGCTCGACCTTGTGATATATGAATTGTGACTAAAATATGTCAGAAAACTTTGTTTTCTGAAATTTAAATTCCTCTAGTTTGTAAAATTGTTTTAAATGCCAAGTATTATTTTACATTTTTTAATTCTTTAGCTAAATCACATGCATTTTTTACAATGTCAACAAAGAAGGAAATCTTTCTTTCAAATCCTACCCTAGAACAATTAGACCTTTTGAAAACAGATGAATTGATTCAACTTGCCAGAAAATATTATCTTTCCGAGGGAAAAGCTGCCTTAAGAATAAAAGAAAAAAAATTTGGTACAGTATTTGGTACAATAGAATGTTTTAGATAAAAGTGCTTTGGTTTCGATCAGTAAGTCTGTATGAGACTATTTTAGATAAGTAAAGGAAATAACATTAAAATACAAGATGGAATTAGAGTTAAGGCAGCTGGAACTTCAGAAAGATAAAGAAAAACAAATGCAGTTGCAATTGGAAAACAACAGAAATAACAAACGTTATTACAGAACGATAAAGAAGAAAACCAGATACAGTTACATGAAGGCCAAATACAGATGCAATTACAGAAAGACAAATGCAGTTACAAAAAGAACGAATGCAATTACAGAAAGAAGAGAAACAAATGCAGTTGCTATTGAAGAAAGAGGAGAGTGAGAAACAAATGCAGCTACAATAGCAGAAAGAGGAGACAGAGAGACAGATGTAAATGCAAAGAACGAAGGATGAGTGGAAATTTCAATTTAGAATAAACTAAATGGAACTGGCAAGTTAAAAGCACATTCTCACTTCACATACAAATTCAAGTTTTGGTATCACTAAAAATGTTATCTTAGCGCCCCTTTTATGGAATAGATGTAGAGAAATATTTGCCTAGTTTTGAAAAAGTTGTGGAAAATTTAAAATGGCGCAAGGAGCATTGGACTCTATTATTACAATGTGTACTTACTAAAGCTAGTGGTATTTGCCATTCACTGTCGCTACAGCAACGTGGTGACTAGGATCTGGTTAAGGAATGCATTTTAAAGGGTTGTGAGTTAGTCCCTGAGGCTTATCGGCAAAATTTCAGAAACTATAAAAAAGACGCTGGACAAACTCATGTCGAATTTGCAAGAGAAAAAAGAACAGTTATTTGACAAGTGGTCTTTAACCAAGAAGGTCGATCAAGATTATAAAAGTCTCAAACAACATTTCTTACTTGAAGAGTTTACGAAATGTATCCATATTGACATTGAAACTTATCTTGATGAGCATAAGGTCGAAACTTTGGAAAATGCTGCTCGTGCTGCTGACGAGTATTTTTAGCTCATAAAGTTCATTTTGTAAGCAAGTCTTCCGCTCAGCTGTCTTCTGGCAGAAGGGTATTTCAGCCTAATACAACTCCTTCTAAATCGCAATCTGGCACAGTTGTTAAACATCAAGCTTCTGATAAACTTGATTAAAAAAAATCATTGTCTCTTCCTAAGTGTACCTATTGCAAGAAGAAAGGACAATGACCTAACTGGAGATTGGTTTTTGGTTAATCCACTTGTAACTGACAAGTTTTGCTTGGATCAGAGAGACGATCCTACTGAAAAATAATTCCCTGATTTATATCCAGCTTGTGCAATTACAAAGCTATGGCAAACAAAGTTCTTGAGAATGATGTTGATCAGGAAAATATTATTTTAGCGGACACATGTATTGGTCAGACCTTTGGCGAGGTCACCTTTAATCCTTGTTTGGATCAATCAAATGATATTGATCACAGTGGTCCTCTTTTAACAACTCATTCTCTTTATTTTAATCAGGGTGACAAACAACAATCACAAGTCGCCGAACAGGAAAAAGATTCTGAGATCTTCTGTTTGTTTCAAAGCCACATTAGTGAAACTGAAGCCACTGAAGTACCTGTATGTTATTTCATTAAAAATGGAATAATTATGAGGTACATGCTGGTGATGAGTGATCGGTTAACTATCAGATTGTAGTTTCAAAATCTTACAGACCGGAACCTCTTAGTCTGGACCATGAAACTCAATTTGCTGGTCATTTAGGGACCTATTGAAAGATTTTGACTCGCCTCTATTGGCCACAAATCAAAAGTGCTGTTTTTAAATACTGCAGCTCTTGTCATACTTCTCATATGGTAGAAAAGCCCAATAAGAAGATACTTAAAGCTCATCTGCAACATATTCCTGTATTTGGCGAACCATTAAGCAGATATATGGTAGATTATGTTGGTCCCTTACCTAAGGCCAAGTCAGGTAACCAAAACTTGTTGACCATAATGTGTGCGTCAACAATGTTCCCAGAGGCAATTCCTTTGAGGAATATTAAATCTAAAACATTAGTAAGAGCTTTTATAAAGTTTTATTTGCTCAATTTGGCCTTTATAAATGTGTCCAATCGGGTCAAGGATCAAAGTTTAGGTGTGGAACTTTCCAGCTGATTATGCTTGAATTTGGCATCCTTCATTTTAAGTCAAAAGTGAAATTATGGTTTCACATAACAACAATGGAGAGAGCTTTTGAGTCTGGTAATATAGTTCTCTCTCTCTCTCTCTCTCTCTCTCTCTCTCTTGCTCATTCATCAAAATATTCTTAAGATTAGGTATTACGGCCCTTACAAAATTAAGAAGAAAATGAATAATTAAATTATAATGATAGTACTCCTGGGATCTAAATACATTAAAAGAGTACCAGTATATTGAGAGAGATGGCCAGGTTAAACATGCGATTAATTAAGTTGTACCTGTCCCACTAAGTGAAGATTTCAGTTACGGAATACCATCGGACTAATATTGGAGTGACAATTCTTCGGAATTCAGAAATTATGAAAGATCTGGACCAGAAGCTTTCACATTTGTAACAACAAGAAAGGATTGAACTTCAACATTTATATTTGAATATGAGCACTTAATTCCACAAATTCCCACAAAAACAAACATAACGTTTCATAACGTTATAATTGAAAATTCTAAACCTGTCAAACAACACTCGAACAGGATGAACACTCTTAAACAGGAATACATTTAAAAAATTCATTATTTGAGGAAAAATTATTTCATAAAGCCCAGGAAAAGTGACTCGAGTTCACCATGTATACTTGTTCCGAAACCAGATAAAACTTTCCGTCTATGAAATGCTTTTGGCAAATTCCACTGACGGAAAGAGCTAAGGAAATTCCAGCATTCTTGACTTCCGATGGACTTTATCAATATAAAGTGATACCGTTTGGGATCCAAGGTTCGCCAAGTACTTCTCATCGTGGAATGAATATGATCACTTCTGGTCTAGATAATTGTCATGCTTATATAGATGATGTCATCATCTGCAACGATACATGGAAAGAACATTTAGCAACAATTCGGAAATTCTTTGACAGACTCATTGATGCAAGTTTGACAATTAATTTTTCCAAAAGTGAGTTCTGCCGTATTAGTGTAACTTTTCTAGGACATATCCTGGGACATGGGCAATTTAAAACTATAGATGCTAAGGTCAAGGCTATCTCGGAATTCCTTGTGACTGTTAGTAAAAAGCAGCTGATGCGATTTCTAGGTATGGCTGGATACTATCGGTAATGTTGTTCCAAACTCTATGATTGTTGAACCCCTGACTATTTTTTGAGCAAGAAAACAAGTTCCTTCTGATTGAAGAATGTCACGAAGCTTTAGATAAGTCAAAGCCATACTATAAAGCGCGCCAGTCCTCACAGCTCCAAATTTCAGCCGATCATTTAAACTGTCCGTTGATGAAAGTGATTTTGGGGTTGGAGCAGTATCGATTTAAGAAGAAAATGGTGTTGATAATGTAATGAGCTATTTTTTCAAGAAATTAAATAAGCACCAAAGATCAAGAAGGAATGTTTGGCTTTGATATTGGCATTACACCATCTTAAAGTTTACATTAGTTCAGCTGTTTCTTCTATTATTGTGTTTAATGATCAAAACACCCTTACTTTCATCGGCAAGGTGAAAAATAAAAATCAAGGACTATTAAGGTTGAGTTTATTGTTACAGGAATATAATATTGACATTAGGCACATCAAGGGAAAAGATAATTATAACGCAGTTGCTCTTTCCCGTGATAGAAAGGTATCATTTCATGATCATCTTGCATAATTCATACGCGTTCTTATTATGTTGTTTTTTTTGTTTGGTTTTTTTTTTTTAAAAAAAATAACTCATATATAATTAATCTATGGTAAAAAGAAAGCTTAATTATCTAAGTCTTTATGGGGTAAGTGTTGTATATTTGATTAAAATATATTTGATTTAATTTAAGTGTTTGTTTGTAGGATTTAATTTTTTTATTCCACTACATGCTATTTTAATGCAACTTATTTACTGGATTTGACATTTCCCATAAATTTGTTTGACATGACTGTTTTTTCGTAAACACTAATAATATAAACATTGTATCTATTGCTGACCTAGTTCCTGACATTGATTCAGAATCAGTGAGAGTGAAGTAAACGACTTTTTTAAACGAATTTATTAGTGAAAACGATGCCATACTGGGAGTACCTGATATTAGGCATGTAAAGCTTATATGTTGTTCTAGAAACATAATCATGTGACCCTCATACGGGAATCTGTTTTCCGTCTTAAATTAGTGCATAACTCTTTTCTATAGATAATTTGCTCAGTTGGGCTATAAACCATTAACACTTAAAGTTGTTTTGTGACCGGTTCTATTGAATTTCTATTTTATGGAATTATAAATTCTTTTTCCTCGAAATATTGTAGTGCTCACACAGAATTCTTGGACAAAGACATTTATTGAAACTTTATTTGGAATTCAAAACTGGAATATTATTTTCTGTGGTTCATCAAAGAACTGTTGACACATCAGTTGACACATCAGTACGACACTGACCACAGCATACGTTATCGCCTTCCATTTCGGATTTCATCGGGATTCGAACTCATTTTAATTATGATATTTTATTACTAGGACTTCAAGTTTTTAATTCTTGGATTATTCTTGGATTAGTACTGGATTTGATTCGTAGAACCCTTAATTCTTTTTCTAATTTTTATATTGTTTGTCTAAGGAAATAAATAATTAGTTAAATTTTACAAAGCTTCCTGTCTTACTTTTTTTCTTCTTGCGTTTATTAAGAGCCTAAACGAAATAACGGGCATTAATTTGTCAGCTGTGCTTAACATATTAAAGAATCAGGTGAAGATCAATAATGTTTACACTCAATGGATCGATCACTTCATTCATGTTGATATAAAACAGACACGGCTAGATATCGTCATACAACTACTCTCCAAAGATGAAACAGGTGACCACAGATGTTTGAAATATATTAACTAAGGGATGAAACACGGAATTAATTTTTGATCCTGATTCAAGAGAAAAAAGTTTAGATCGACGAAAACAAACAGAGACCACAAATAGCTACATAAATTCAAATTGTCGAGAGAATTTTATACGTATTATTTTTCAGATGAAAAAGTCATGATAATCCAGGTATATTTTTTTGATTCCACTCTCACTGGACATTTTAAAGTGTCAAATATTTCCCAACATTAAGAAACAGTGAACAACCACCCACAGTGCACCTGTACATTACATGACAATCAACTGGCTCATAATGAGAATCAAGCTTCCTAAAGGATACAAGATAAACACTTTGCAACATCCCTTATAGAGCACTGGTTTAGCTCTTAGTGATTTGGGGCGGAATCTATTACCAACGAAGTCCAAATGGTTTGATAGCTGTCAAAGCATTAGAATTGCAGAATTCCAGTGTGAAGAGAATTCCAAAATTCTAATACAAATGGCATTAATTATTTCATAATCAGATTGAGAATCGGAGCATATTTGCACGAGGAGTACTTTGCGTGCATGTCCTGATGTACTGAATACTAAGAAAGAACTTTGCAGAATAAAGCATTAGTATTAAGAACGTGTTAAATTCCTCAAGACGAAATAGCAAAACACTACAGTTGTTCGTGTCAAACAAACAAATATGCACCAGTATGTGCAATACTCGTCCTCTCATCCCAGGTCATGTAAATGTGGGTATAAACTATTGGTAAGACTCCATGGTTACAAACTAAAGTAAAAGAAAAGGAGCTAAACCAACAAGGATATTAAACTTTAACAAACAGCTTAATTATCAAAGTAATAAAATAACATGTGAGAGAAACAGTATTTATGAAGTGAATCAAAATAGTCCCTATGAAAGCCTATGAAAGTTTTAAATGAATGAAAGGCTTCTTATGAATTTCAATACCGGAAATGTACCGGTCCTCCAAGAACGGTACGTTGACAATATGGCGTTGTCCTGAACTTCTTCGAATAATTTTTAACAGTTCCAGAATAATATTATAGTAAACAATGAGCACTTTATTTTTACACCAAACAGTTCCAAAAAAATTTCCTCTCGAAAAATGTCTAAGTACAACCTAGAATACGTATGCAGACTTACAACAAGAACACAAAAAGTGTGAAAGACTCAAAATTCAAAATGAATTTGATTGCTTAATTTGCTCCTTATACACATCATAGTGCGACTGTACTTCGTAAAAGACCCCGCGTGACAGTATTCACTTTTGTTTTACGTCGAATTAAGCATAATCACGTGACCTCGCTCAACCAGTGGGAAGACGCACAATTATTCTTATTCTCGAGACATCGATATCCCATCAGATTAGTAGTATTAAATATCAACACATAGGTAAACATTTGTTTATAAATCCAATGCAATATTATACTCAAGTCACGAAGACTAGATCTAATTAAAGATATTGTGTACACAGCACAGCCAGAAATTAGAATCATAAAAAATTAAATAGAATTGTGTACCAGAAGTTACAAAAAGTATAGATGTTCATAACAATATAACCTTATTAGAATATATTAACGAATCATCTCAGACGATTCTATGCATGTATTAAATTCATTTTTCAATACAGACCGTACTCTGATATTAAATATGGATTTCGCTACAACATTCAATCCCTTTAGTCATGTAGACACGGTTGGACTTCGTCACATATTTACATACTGCGTATTTGTTTCCATAGAGTTACTTATATTTTCATCTCTGGTGTGAA
Source organism: Sinohyriopsis cumingii (assembly GCA_028554795.2). Taxonomy (NCBI): domain Eukaryota; kingdom Metazoa; phylum Mollusca; class Bivalvia; order Unionida; family Unionidae; genus Sinohyriopsis; species Sinohyriopsis cumingii. The sequence continues at coordinate 51,284,985 of CM068830.1, read as the reverse complement.
ATTTTAGATCGTGTTTCTGAACTTCAAAATCTCTTAGATTATTGTCTCACCTGAAATAAATAAGATGTGGACTCGGAAAGTTTTGCCTTAGCGGCTCTGACCGGTCTAGACATTTTAGTGGAATGTGTAGCCAGCGCCCCTATAACAAAGTTCGCCCTCTTATGCAAAGCGAGTTTCACTCAAGGTTGCAATATCGATGTTGTATCTGAATTTCTCCCTGCCAATCGAGGCAGTTCTCCTCTGAGGTCTGTCAGCAACATTTCTATCCAAACGTGTGCGCACGTTCCATGCGCCGAGGGTGAGAGGAACGATTTTCCTATGTAGTGTTTCCGCCGATGATGTAGGGTCCCATCCAGGCGCAGTTAGCTACCTAGGGAAGGATGGAGCAGGCAATTTTAGGGAACCTTTTCTAGCCCCTTCCTCATGCCATGGAGGTGAGCAGTGCGATTCCTAAAAAGTTGCTCAGGTGGCTGCCGAACTCCACTGCTGCTTCGTCCAGTGAAAAACGACCATATGGCCTAAAACGCCTGTGTGCAGATCTGTGGCTATGGCTGCCAGTGTACCCACACCTGCCGCTTCGTCGCTTGTCCGTTGCCACAGGACTTTGCGGGCAAGGATGACCGAATGGCATGTTCGTTAACTTGGCTTGAAGTGAGGAAGAGATGCGCGATGTCGACCTTACTCTCTCGTCCAAGATCATCTGGATCATGTGGCAAGACAAGGTCAAGACGGCTGGAGAGGGAATCAGATGCAGTGGAAGCAGCAGATGACCAGTTTTACATACCTGCCTCGTCCTGCTCTTTGCGCTCTACGGCACTTTGCTGAGAATAGCCTTTCTGCCTGTTGAATTAGCTATTGGTTTCTTCCGCGAAGTCTGCAGAATCCAGTCTTTACATGCTTTTGGGTAAGCACGCCGTGTTTCACTGAAGGTTTAAATTCCGTAGGCTACCCTACCCTGGTTTATGCCGCCAGTCGAAGCGGTTTACCGGGATGTGGATGTTGCGTATGTTACAGCTTCTTAACAGCCACAGATGAGAGCTCGGTGCATGTAGAAGCCAAAGGTGGGCGAGCTACCCTAAAGGAGGCACTACCCTCTAATACACTCCCGTACACCCCTGTGCAAAGTAGTCTAGCTTGAACAGCTCAAATTATCATATATACCCAACTAACCTTTCGTCTATATATTATATTCCGTGCAAATCTTCTTTAAGTGCATTCAAGTGCAACTTAACCAGAAGCCCTAAATAGTGAATTTGCGACATTCATTCTGTACCAGTTAAAATGGATCCAGCTCTTGCAAAAGTTGACACGAAATTACGAGACAAATACACATCCATGATCAGTGATTTCTCTCCTAATGAATTAAGCTTCATCAACAAAATTCAATACAGAGATATGATTTATGCAGACATGTGTATTCATTTAACCAATCATTTCAGAACGTCTCTTGAAAGCGCTGCTCGTTACATCAGGAACATGCTCAACAATGATGTACAGCGTTTAAAATCTCTAAAATGGAGGCATCAATCAACAAATCAACAAAATCAATACGCCAGAAAGAAATTCAGCTTTAAGGCAACTTTTGAAGAAATCTATGGTATCTTGTCTGTGTCCGAATGTTCGCCTAAGTATGTCTAATTTCTACTTACATGGTCTTAAGCTTATATTGATGAAAACGATGACGATATTCCATCACTTATTCAATCGTTGCCGAAATCAATGGACGTTCTAGAAAAAAAATTCGACATCCCCATAACGCCAAAGACTTCCTTTCCGTGATTCACGTGCCAGCTTCTCGTCTCATTGGTAAAAGTCGCACTCTTATGCATGCTTTTAGGAAATGTCTAATGTTGACGAGGATTAGTCCACTTTTTGCATGACTATACCTCTTTGTTATAAAGTGGCTAAGCAAGTCTTTAATGGAAACGCCAAACTAGTGAGGAACGTTACATCAGCTTCCTCGCCACTTGACTTGGCGATTTTGTTTTGGCATCGCTGAGAAGGCTAGAAGTGATCATTTTTGCGATTCGGTGAGCCGTATCGTCAAGTTCGTTAGTAAGGCTTTTCACTACACCATGGCTTGCTCCCTGACGAGTGATGTCCTGCAACATGAACTTAGACAAAATGAACTCCTCCTCTCAGATATCCCACTATGCGGCGACCTTAAACACCACCCGTTCGGATCTCCCTTCTTAATAGGGTTGCACTGAGGTTAGAAAGCATGCGGCGCAAGAGTTCCCACTACATCTGTCAGCGTAAACTCTGATTCTCACTTCTTACTCAGGGGCTGTTCAAAAGAAGGGACATCATTCAACTGGGATACATACAGGAATTTCCCAAAGGTGACATAATAGCAGTGGCCAGGCGACTCATAGGTCATAAACCTTTACTTGTCGTCGTCAAGATTCTAGAGGAGATAGAAATAAAATCTCTCCTCCTCCAAGCCCCTCGCCACCCGTCAGTGACTTGTACTTTCCCCGTCCGCTGGCGATCCATCAGTGGGCGCCAGACTCCTTTTTATTTCGTCAGATTTGGATTGATGTTAATTGAGTTCTTTTGCGGTAATAGATACAACATTTAATCATTCAATAAGTTCAGTAGTACATGTCCATATGGCGAGAATGTAAACGATGGAATGCAATCTGAATGTAATGACGGGTTTAACCAATCTTCGGTATTCAGAAATTTTAAACCGCAAATTCAAGATTTTAGTAGGAGAATATGAAGTATTTAGAAACCCTGATCCTGACAACGAGAAGTAAGGCATTAGTTTGGAAGACCTGGACAAGGTTTAGGTCAACATCTATGCAAAGTGTGGCATAAAAATAGAAGAAACAAATACTTATAGAGTGGTCCTAAATTCCAAAATTTACACAAATAATAAATGGTTTACGACATGCAGATGACTTCACGAAATTTATTAGAAATGCAGAATTATACACAAAGTGAATCGAAGAGTATGACAGACTTGAAAAAGTTCTGGGCTGACAGACTAATTCTAGTAAAAAGGAAATTTTATTAACAGGGGAGTGGAGTAGCAATACTCTTGGAAACCCAACAGAATATATAGAGAGAGAGATACTTTTTAATTCAATTCTATGAAGATTAGAACCCAGGACCGCGGGTAAACGGCACCCATCGCATTGCCTGCAAACACGAGGACAAAAAATGTTACTCAATCAGTGTTATATGCACTCGTGTGTGCCTAGGTCGTCATGTGAGTGTGTTTGCTACACACGAGTACATATAACACCGATTCAGTAACATATTTATTTCTGTTTTATTTGTATGTCTTATCTATGTTTTTTTCTGCCTTTTTAAAATGACTCATTAAAGAGTCGAAGACTCTCAGGCTATTTAGATACTACTTTCACACTGTTCGTTGTCAGTTTATTGTTTTTATCTTAATCAATCCCTGACACACATGATCCTTTGCTGGATCCAGTGAGCTTCAAAGGATTGTTGTTCGACATATGATTTGTATTCTTTATATGTATATCTAATTATATATATATATATATATATATATATATATATATATATATATATATATATATATATATATATATATATATATATATATATATATATATATATATGGATAGATAGAGAGAGAGAAATATAGATATTGATATTTTGTAGAGTGAACTCAGATTGCAAAAAAAAAATTATTTGTATAGCTCAAATATAGAATGTACGTAGAATGTATGTATAGTATGCTGGAGATATATACATTTTTCATTACAAGGAAACGAGGTTTGCCAAGTATTATATCAAATACAAATACACAAATTTGCCCTTTGAACGGAGTTAAGATTAACTACAGGCAACTGTTTATTAACCGAATGAATGGACTTTGCACATCCCTCTCGAGTGTCCGCTACAAAATGTAGTTGCGTACCGTCTGTGGTTATTCACAATCACGTTTGCATCTAAACAATTCGAGTGTTTTCTTTTTCGAGTTTCTATTTTTATTCACATTGATTAAATCAATATCAGAAACACTTATGATTTAAATTTGAAAGATGGTTTTATTGAAGAATCTAGAACACTAGGCCTACAAAAACTGAACGCGCAGCCACTCACATACCAGCGCATGGAAATAAGCATTGCGTAGAAACTAACCAAAAAGACGAACTAGCAAGAGGTAGTTAACATATTCAATATATTTTCAGTTGCTCTGAATCATTATTCTGCTTTAATTAACATTACTACCGACCAACAAAAAGAGACAGACAGACAAAGAGGAGGCCTTTGGACATTTTCATATTTAATTAATAATAATAGAGTTTTAAAAGATTATAATATGTTATAGAAACAACAATAACAACAATAAAACATATTCATTACAGTATGTGTGCTTTGTAACCAAGACATCTACAGTATATTGTCGAAAGACTATTGCAACTTTGCGTCATTGATTACATAAACAATGTATATAAATCACAAAATGTGTACACTTAACGTTACGACGAACAATATTGATGTATATTACATGGTTTAAGTTCAGTTTAAAGGTTCCCATCCATAGCAAAATTCTATTTCTCTCTCACTCCAGATTTCTGCGTATTTTGTCCCTTATGCATGAAAGGAGAGGACGAACGGAAAGCAGAAAGGATTTCGACGATATTGTGTACCATATCAAATTCATTGAGAAAACGGGATTTTTACTAAATTTCATCGTTTTTTTTCATACGTCACTAATGATTAGTGAGTGGAAATTCATCATTTATCGAGAATAAACAGCACACATTTGCCAGAATGTTCATATATGCGTATTATTGGGCCATGGACAGATCACAATTTGATATAGCAATAGTATTTTTATATCAAATTATTTTAAACCATGAGAAACAATGCAGAAAGTAATAAAGTATAAAAATGTTCCGAACAATATCTTTAGATTAAAAGAAATCAATTTATATAAATTTAAACACGGATTAATTTGATTTCATTAGAGGAACTAAGTACAACCACTATCGATACGGGAAATAATTAGGCCTACCTAAGGGTAACGGGTTCTTTAGGCGGGCTGGACCCTAGATACCGATACGTTAGAAGATTTGAGGAAAAAAATGAAACAATAAGTTTAGATTAATGAAGTCAAAGATAGTTTTGCATTTTTTAGAGGAATTATATATATATATATATATATATATATATATATATATATATATATATATATATATATATATATATATATATATATATATATATAAGCGCTTTACAACATTAGACAACACCTGTAAGATAAAAAACATATATAATGATATGATTACAAACACAAACACCAAGAAATTAGGAAACATAGAAAAAGCATGCTGAGAATATTTAAGATAGGAAACATTATTAGGTCTTTAAGTTTGTTCTTGAAGTCAGTCAAAATAAGTGAGTTTTGAGAGCACTCTTGAATGGGATCACTGTGTCTTTGTGTCTAAGTTCAGTGGACAATTCATTCCACGTTGCTGGGCTCTGGTATGCAAAAGAACGTTGTTCATATGACATTGTTTTCATAGTGGGAATACGATTGTCAGAAGAGGAGCGTAAGTATCATGCTGGTTTGTACACATGGGTGATGTCGGATAGGCATATTGGACTAGAGTCCGTCAGTGAAACGTAGCACAGAGAACAAATTTTATGTTTGATTCTGGATTCAATGGATAGCCAGTGTAGAGTACAGAGCAGCGGGGAGGTGTGCTCTGATCGTGGTACTCTAAGTATGATCCGAGCAGCTGTGTTTTCAATCTTTTGAAGTTTGTGGAGTAGATACTGAGATGAACCATACAGAAATCAGTTACAATAGTCCAGTCTTGAAAGTACTAATGAACACACAAGTGATTTAGTGGCATCAACTGAAAGATACTTGCGAATGGAGCTGATGCGTTTCAGCTCAAGATATGCAGCCTTGCATATGTTCATGACATGTTGGAGGAATGTGAGACTACTGTCTAGAGTAACACCTAGGTTTGGTATTGATTGTGTGAATTTAATGTTAGTGTTGCTGATATTTATTGTTTGAGGTAAAAGGATGTGAATGAGAAAGTCTTTGTGTTGTGATCAGAATGACCTCAGTTTTATCATCGTTCATATGCAGCTTGTTACATGCCATCCATGATTTCACAACAGAAATGCACTTCTCTACACCTTGGATGGTAGCATCAACTTCAGTTGGGTGACTTGATTTGCATATTTGAGTGTCATCAGTGTACAAATGGTGGGACACTGGATGATGATCTATGACACTTGAGAGCGGCTGAATGTATAAAATGAAGAGAACAGGTCAAAGAACAGACCCCTGTGGAACACCACACCATACATTAACTGGGCTGGAGTGTTATTCCATTTGCAGACACAATTTGTGTCCTGTTGACCAAGTATGATTTGAACCACAGTAAAGCTGTATCATGAATGCCAAATACATGCTGGAGACTGAAGTAATATATCATGGGCTATTGTGTCAAATGCTGCAGACAAATCAAGGAGGGTGAGGACTGTAATCTTTCAGCTATCCAAAGCAGAGAGAATGTCATTAACTACTTTTAGAAGAGTAGTTTCAGTACTGTGGCAAGGGCGATATGCAGATTGTACATTGCAAAAAAAGACTGTTTGAATTCATATGAGATACAAGCTGGGATAGAACAACCTTTTCTAAGATTTTTCATATGAATGGAATATTATAAGCTGGGCAGTAGTTCTTTAAATCGTTATGGCCTTGTGTTAATTTCTTCAGCAGAGGCTTTACAATGGCAGTCTTGAAAAATGATGGGAATTCCCATGATGAGAGAGAGGTATTAATAACATCAGTTAGTGAAAGCAATACTGGATCTAAGCACTCAAGCAGCAGTGATGTTGGAATTGGATCAAGTTCACATGACTTTGGAGCACTCTTCATCACGATTGTACATGCAAAATCCATCGAGACAGGTTCACATGCTGCTAATGGTTGCCGCTCAAAATCTGTATCTCAACTGTATGGTGACGACGAGTCAATTGAAACTGTGGTGTCAAGCTTATCTCTGATGGTTTGTACTTTGTCTGGGAAGAATTTTGCAAACATGTCCGGAACGTTTACTTCTCCAGTCGACCTTCCGGACATGTTTGCAAATTTCTTCCGTGACAAAGTACAAACCGTGAAGGTAGGTGGAAGTGGTGTAGATTTGTTTCTTAACATTAGCTTGTTGCTAATCTCGAAGAGCTCTTTGCAGCTGGAACTTTCCATGATCTTTGTAGTGTAGTGGGCTGATTTCGCTGCATTGACTGTATTTGCGACATTCTACTTCGTGGCTTCATAGATTTGCTTATGAATAGTGAGGCTGGTGGAAAGACAAAGCCTTTCAGCTTTACGGCGGTCTCTTTAAGCAGTGCGAAGCTGGTCCCTAACATTGCTATACCATGGAGAATACTTTTTATTTGATACTCTGCACTTGGTAGCTGGGGCATGTTTGTCGAGCAATGAACGCAGGCAGTTATCGAGTTATTCTGCTGTAGGAGGTAAGCAGTTTGTTAGGTTTTCTTGGATGTCATGCATTAGTTTGGTTTTATTTATCAAACAGAGGTGACTCGTAGTAGCAGGTAAAGGTGGAGGGTTAGGGACTGATACGTCAAGATGGCATATAATGCAGAGGTGATCGTTAGAAACGATAATCCTCACAAAAAATATAGCGACGGCTATTACCAGAATATATCATTATTTAAACGATTAAGTGAGTGGAAAAGCTTTGCTACAAACATACAAGTTTCTAAGTGACAGACGTTTGCAATTTTGATGGCAGTATGCTAATGTCTGGCCATTAAAACACACGTCATCCAAAACTATGTAAACTATATGATATAACTTAACGTCATTGATATCATCAGTGTATACAGTATATTGTATCCATTTTAAATACAACAGTACAAGTGACACAAGCGATACTTCTCCATTAGAGAAAGAACTTAAAAAGCAAAGAGCTCGGCTAATTCAGCGTCATATCTGAAAGTTAGTCGGTGGAGCGATAATTGTGCAGAAATATAAGCCAGGTGATTGCTTTATAAATCAAGTCAAGACCATATCTATGGTAATATACTAGAACAACAATTAATCATAGAGTCGAAAAGAGTGAATTAAAAAAATCAACTATTCACGACTACGGGTTTTAATAAATATTAAAATGATCTCTTTAAGCTCACATGTGATAACACATGTCTTCCACTGTTTGTGTTACTTTATGTGTGTTTATTCATCCGAGTTCACTGAATAAATTGTATAATATTCCAACTTAAGCAAGGACGTACTCAAACAATGTAATAAATAAACTCTCAAGGAAACACATGGGATAAGACCTACTATAATTAGTGTTATGTTACAGATTTGTAGTACGCTATAATTGGAAGAGACGGCAATTTATAAATAGCAGCACAAATGTCTGGTGCCTGAAAACTGATTTTTATATGAATCGACAAATACACGCAAAACACATTCTGTATATTACGCTTATAGAAGAGACAGAGTGAGTCCTGCCTCAGCGTGAGTAAAACAAGAATGCTTTCTCGATGCTTCAAATGTCAATGCTCAGTGGAAAGTGTTGAACTTTAAATAATGGAATGAAATAAAACGATTTTGAGAATGGTACCCTCGTTTGTATTATATATTCATCGACGCTTGATTGTTGTTATTGGTTTGAAAGAAAAAATAAATTCAGGCTGGTAAAAAAGTGCCAGATTCGAAGTTTATCTTCTACATGGATGTACAAACCACATGGTACCATGGATTACTAATAATGTCTGCCTGAGATGTAACCTCTCTGCGGATGTTATAAAATATTTATGTTTGAATGTTATTTTAATATGCCATTGTACGAAACGATTTGACTATAATAATCCACCTGTTGCTTGCACCTAGTTTTACAATATATTATTCCAAATCTTTAATAACGGTAATAATATGTGAACATTAAAACAATATCTGTGTACTTAATAACGTTGTGAGCTTTTCTATGTGACATAGTCACATGTTACAGTATGACTCTTAAAATGGTTAGTGTTATGTAATTTGTTATCTCAGACAACGTTAATAACAATAATTGAGCAGTGATCACAAACTAAGTCCTGTATTTGTGTTAAAATATTGTTCAATAGTCATGTAAGATCTCCAAGATAACAGCTAGATAATAAACCTTATAAGTGGCTTGAACACGAGATCACAATACAGAAACAGGCACAAGAAATTATACCGGATTTCCGCTTCAAACCTTGGAATTGTATTCTAGACATAAATGAGTTACTGAAAAGTTTATTCTTAGCGGATGTTACCCCAAAACAATACGGATGTTGATTAAAACATGATACAGCAGGATGTGTTGTTTCGTTTCGGCCTTCTGGGAATAACTATCACAGCAAAGGTCCTTTAGCAGCAGGGAAGGCGAACCCACCTTTTTGTAGGAATGTCCAAATGTCGAAGGTAAGCCTTCCTACAAATGATCGAAAAAAAGAAAAGTGTCGACAGATTTTAAAAAAGCGTCGACACCTTACTGAGAGAGTCTCTATGGAATTTCCAATTAATATTACTTTATTGTCGTTGGTGATTTTTTTTTCTAGTTTATTGTGCACGTTGTTTACGCAATTACGTCTTAATTGAGGTCGCGCCTTCCCTGCTGCTATTAATTTATCCAAAATTTTATCGAGACCCACACGATATCTTGTTCTAGGATCATGTAAATGTATCGTTATAAATCCGTGTAGAGCAGCCTGCGCTCGTGAAAAGAAATTTCTAAACTTATTTATATCCATATCTCCGCTACACCAAGTTTGATGAATGTTTCGCAACGTGTGTGTATCAACTCCATTAAACACAACTAAAACATTACAATTGTCTCTGATCACTTTCGGAATCTGTACGTATCGCTGAATAACATATATCACATCAGTGTTTTTATGTCTTCCTCGAGAAAATATTCTAGCTGGATTTGATTGTTTGTCCAGCATCACATCATCGTATACAACCAAATTATTTATAAATCCGTCTAAATCATCAACGGACGGAGCTTCATCAATGTTAGTTATAAATTCAATCACATTCTCGTCATTCAACAGTGTCGCGTTTTCATTAAAATCTTTAAGCACATCGTAGCATCTCTGATCATCAATGTTTTTATATCTTCATCGAGAAAATATTCTAGCTGGATTTGATTGATTCGTCAATCGAATCATCCTTAAATCTCAAGTAATATTCTATTTCTGATGGTGGTTTTTCCATTATAGGATCTTTAGTTTTCCTTTTTCTGTAATATACCATCAGACTTCTGTATCGATCTCCGTGACAATCTTTACAAATCTGATATAGTCCTCTAACGCCGTTGTTGCATCCAACACAGTGTCGTGAACCAGAACGAGGATTTTTTTGATAAAATATATTTATGATTTCTGCAATATTTTCCACGGCATCTTTTATTACATCTATCAGTTGTTCCTTGAATCAACCACGTGCAATTATGCATATATCAAAATGATATATATTAAATTAAGTTTATACAATAATGAGCTCACCTGCATGGGATGAATCTGAATTTTGGGATGAACATGAATCGTGGGATGAATCTGATTTTGGGATGAGTCTGAATTTTGGGATGAATCTGGTGGTATAATAGCATCAACAAATTTTGAACGATATTTACCACAACAACATGATTGTGTACATCATCGATCAGAAAAAAACGATGATCTTCAGGGGTTATTTTGACCTGATGATGAGATTTGATTTGTCCATCGAAAAAATCATTGAAAGGTATTTTGATGGTTGGAAGATCATTGAAATACCCGATAATTTGTTAATCTGACGCTTCATGATTGGCGAAAGTGTAGGTAAAATTATAATTATTAAGAACTACCTACACTTTCGCCATCATCAATTTGTCAATGGAACATTTCACCGATGCAGTTAATCTGACATTTCGATGAATCTGTTTCTGTGCATCTCAAGAAATTCTTCCGCGGTTGGTGGTTTCTCTTTCGATGTGAAATGTTTTGGTTTTCTTTTTCTGTAATATGCCAGCAGTGATCGATAGAAGTTTCCACCGCAGCTGTTACATATTTTCGAATTGCCTCGTAAACCTCTCTTGCAACTCAAGCACGGTTTAGGACCAGTAGATCCTCGTTTGACGTTCTGATTATGATATCCGCAGTACTATCCGCGACATGTCTTATTGCACCTTTCAGATGATCCTTCGGGAAGCCACTTACAATTGTTCTGACCAATTTGAAATGGCATTACTATATATTTTAAACGTATTCAATTTTTTAATTAAATTGACATTTTAATCACAGTATAATATATGATATACAAAATTAATTCACCACCACATATTTGCGATGTTATGTGTAGCCTCGTTACAGATTTTTGTCCAGAAAGAAGATCGAGCAGCGTCGAAATAGTGCAACAAACTATTCCGGTCCAGCAAAATATCAACGATTATGTGTGCGTCGGGAACTATCCGGCTTTTATCGACGAAGATTTATTCAGTTATAACACACAGGAAGAACTGCAATCTCTAGCAGGATCTAATTATCGTATCCTGCGTGAATATTACTCAATATTTGACGTTGATACATTAAAAGATTCCGTTGTTGTATCGACCAAAAGTGATGCATTACGAGCATTACGAAGTTCTTCCGATAATTACTATCTTCACGGAATAATAATCCAACACTTTGATAAATTCTACGTTTTTTTCCTCCGATAATGATTTTGAACGTGTTGCAGATAAATTCATCGGACAATCGTCAGTCAACGAAATAATTCCAAAGTTCAGATTGAGATATCCGATCTTTGATATTGATTCATTTTACAGATATATTGATCACGAGAATAAATTTGACAAGCAAGGATCTTACAAGCAAACAGAAGAAAAAATTACTCACGATGAAATTATTGATTATTTTACTAAATTGTGCAACTGTGAACGTGATAAAGTTTATTTGTTCAAAACAAACTCGGGTTATCATGTACTTGTCAAATCAGCGGAAATATCGTTACAACAACAACGCGAATTAATCAAGAAGACCAGCAATGATAATCCATCATGGAAACTAGATCATCAAGCAGGATTACACGGAATAAAACTAGCAAATACGCGATCATACAAACTTGGCAAAGTAACGGTAAATAAGACGTGTATATCACACAATGGCATGTCTGCTTCTGAATTACTTGTTTGTCCAACATCGATTCAGCCTAACGAGATTGAACACGTCAAGGAGGAATCAACAAATATCATCAATGACAATCTTACCGAAGATGAACTATCTGAAATATCAATCGCGTTAACGCGTCAACGGGATCAATTAATAAGCATCAAAGGGGTTCGCGGCGACATGATCACGATATCGAGGAAACCCGGACAGTTTTGTAATATCTGTCAACACCGTTACGGATATAACGAGATTCATGGTTATGTCGAATCAAAATGTGTCGATTGTTTTGTTGTTGCTCATTCAGATGTGTTCGTGGTTGGTTGTTTCAGATCATCAGGAAAAAAGATAACGATACCACGCAAGAACATACACGATCAAATTACCGATTATTTATCCGGTACTTCAACGAACGTCGCGATAGCTACTGTCGTTGATAAATTACCATAGCAGCAGCGAAACGTCGATTATGTAAATTATTTGATGGCGTCGAAATACCGTCGTAGCGATTATCCTGGTCATTTTGTTAGCAGAAATCCTGATCATGTTTATACTGAACCTGCAGCACATAAATCAGGATCGGGTTGTAAAATCACCGACGGAGACTATATTGATGGTTCTCCATGTGGAGCTGGTAAATCCGAAGCAGCGTTAAAATCTATCAAACCAGAAAATCTGCGTTATATGTGTCCTTCAGAAAAACCCTCACTGAGAAAATTAAATCCGATCACGGATTAATCACGAAAGATGGAACAAGTTTTCGTCGCTTATTAAATCATCCGGTCGTGTAATTGATGTCTGTTATCCTGGTTTCTCACAGAAGCAGACAATGAGATATCCATGTCGTGACGAGATCGCACGAAAACGTCTTCAGGATAAATATCAGCAGAAAAAAAGTCTGCTTCTGTGAGAAACCAGGATAACAGACATCATTGACATGCACGAGTGTTAAATCACCGTATACTTTTTTACCGTAAAATTTACATACTGCAACGGGATGTTCTCGTATGATGTATTCGGCCATTATACATTTATGGTGATTTTTTGTTCTAATTGTTATGTTGATAAAAGCGTCAGATTGGCAAAATAAATATTTCGTTATTCATCGTAGAAGTGTCAGATCAACAAAATAACTGTTACATCAGTAATCTGATAAAAATGTTCCATTGACAAACTGTATGTGACATTTCTGATCGTCAATGATATTTGTACGAAGATGTTGGGGAAAGTGGCATAAATCAATATTATATAAATAGCCACTTTCCCCAAACAGTTTCGCGGGGTCAGATTAACAAAATAACTGTTCTATCGTTGATTGTAGAAAAACTTCAGATTAACAAAATAACTGTTCTATCGTTGGTGGGGAAACATTACATTTCTTATAATATACAATATTTTATGTAGGGTTTCCCCAATCATGCACGTACAAACTGCATCATTCACCAACAACAAGATATCTCATCAATCGATATTCCGGGTATTTATCACTGAGGCGTCTTCGTGCTAGTTCATCACGTGTTAAAGGTCTGATTGAACGTTTATCTGAAAACCCAACACGACATCGATCGGTGATACATATCGCGTTAACATCACCGAATATTTTTTTGTACGTTACTTTAGATCCAGCAACAGGTTAGTTCTTCACAAATCTATCATCGGATATGTCTATGATTTTTTCTTCGTTGAAGTCATATACTATTGATATTTTTTTGTTTAAATATATTATAATTGGGACAGAAAAATGTTCTTGAAAAAGTGTTAGATTAACAAAATGAATGTTTTACCACGAATGGGAAAAGTGTCGGATTGGTAAAATAACTGTTACATCGGTGATCTGATAAAATGTCCCATTGATAAATTGATGATGGCGAAAGTGTAGGTAGTTCTTAATAATTATAATTTTACCTACACTTTCGCCAATATCAGATCGGTAAAATAACTGTTCCATCGACGAACTTTATGTAATAGTTTCGTATCTTGCGAACCACCCGTTAATGTTCCATATGTGGAATTTCAACATCGTCGTATACGCGTCTGTTGCATCAATATCACAACCGCCGTTACATCCTTGATAGTTTCATTTTTTATTTCTCCATGCGTCGTTGTTGATAAAATCTGATTCTGGCCATCGTAGATAAGATAGCGTATAATTGTCATGATCAGAGTAGTTTTTATCGTTTGGTTTTAATTCCGCGCCGAATCCCTTGTATATCGATTTGATTCTTTCGATGATATTTTTGACCGTCAGTGTTTGTTTCGAGTTAACTCGTGACTCGGGAAGTATACTAGACCAGTGTTTTATCAACGCGACGTACTTGGCCAGTTGTTGTTGATGATTTATCATTTCATTTATTTTGTTGATAAGATTATTTCTATCAACAATCTTGCTTGTCACACTGAGATCATCCGGGACAATATCAGGTAAATCCAACATCACATTGACGCCACGGATTATTTTTAATCGTTCCGCGGGTGATATTTTATCCGATCGAAAACTTATCGTTGTTGTTGCCTCACCGTTATTAAATTTATCAACGATGATGCGTTCTGCTCGTTTCATTTTCGATGATTTTTTGTATAACGTTTCAATTTCTTCTGGAGAAAATTTTCCAACGTTACATTGAAATTGATTATTAAGGTATTTTAATTTCATCTCGTACGCGGGTAATTTTTCCTCACAGTCGCAGCTGTAATCTGTTGTTTCGTCGTCGTTGCATGTGTTTTTTATTCGCGTGCCTATGCTGGTTTTTAGAAATTCATCAACGTGAGGGTCGTTATTTATTATCTCGGATTTGACACTCTTGATGCGCTTCTTCGATAACCAGATATCGTATTCGTCTGGAATTGTTTGGATGATTTCATATCCAGTTGATCTCGTTGTGGTTATTAACCGCTGTGTAAAGAAACACCGCGAATTGTTTTCGTCGATGATGTTGCTGATAAACGCAAACCCGTATGAAGATTCTATTTCACCGCTATTTGGTGCATTGAATAGCTTCTGTATCGGTTTAAGCCTGTTCTCGTTTTCTTCAATGACTGCGATTATTTCTTCACGGGTCAGTGGAATGTTATCACGTCTTCGTGGTGATGCCGAATAATGAATTTCATCGACGCAACGAAATCTATGAAGAGCCTGTTTAGTTGCTTCAACAGATCCAAGTTCTTCGGAGAACACGAATAAATGACGAAATCTATCATCGATGATACTAACACCAGCTTCCAGAGTGTGGTTGGTAATAACAACATCAATGTCGTTGTACGCGATGGTGGTGTTAGCGAAATCAATCTTTTTTTGTGCCGGATCAGTGTCCGCGTGATAATATCGCACACGATATCGTTGATGTTGTAATTGTTTAGCGAGATTCTCAACTGAATAGTTCTTGTTCGATTCGTTATGAGTAAAAATTGCAACGCGATTTCCCCGCTGAAGGATCTATACAAGATCAGCATAATTGTCCTTGTGGGAATTTGACACGATAATTTTTTTATCAGCATCGATTCGATAATCGTTCACGATGAACTTCATGTTGGATCGTTTAAGGATATCCCTGAATAGCGTTAAATCGTCATCGTCATCATCAGCATCTAGAGCAATTACACGACCGGATTATTTAATAAGCGACGAAAACTTGTTCCATCTTGCGTGATTATGCACCGACGAAAAGATCTAACGCTGCTTCGGATTTACCAGCTCCACATGGAGAACCATCAATATAGTCTCCGTCGATGATTTTACAACCCGATCCTGATTTATGTGCTGCAGGTTCAGTATAAACATGATCAGGATTTCTGCTAACAAAATGACCAGGATAATCGCTACGACGGTCTTTCGACGCCATCAAATAATTTACATAATCGACGTTTCGCTGCTGCTATGGTAATTTATCAACGACAGTAGCTATCGCGACGTTCGTTGAAGTACCGGATAAATAATCGGTAATTTGATCGTGTATGTTCTTGCGTGGTATCGTTATCTTTTTTCCTGATGATCTGAAACAACCAACCACGAACACATCTGAATGAGCAACAACAAAACAATCGACACATTTTGATTCGACATAACCATGAATCTCGTTATATCCGTAACGGTGTTGACAGATATTACAAAACTGTCCGGGTTTCCTCGATATCGTGATCATGTCGCCGCGAACCCCTTTGATGCTTATTAATTGATCCCGTTGACGCGTTAACGCGATTGATATTTCAGATAGTTCATCTTCGGTAAGATTGTCATTGATGATATTTGTTGATTCCTCCTTGACGTGTTCAATCTCGTTAGGCTGAATCGATGTTGGACAAACAAGTAATTCAGAAGCAGACATGCCATTGTGTGATATACACGTCTTATTTACCGTTACTTTGCCAAGTTTGTATGATCGCGTATTTGCTAGTTTTATTCCGTGTAATCCTGCTTGATGATCTAGTTTCCATGATGGATTATCATTGCTGGTCTTCTTGATTAATTCGCGTTGTTGTTGTAACGATATTTCCGCTGATTTGACAAGTACATGATAACCCGAGTTTGTTTTGAACAAATAAACTTTATCACGTTCACAGTTGCACAATTTAGTAAAATAATCAATAATTTCATCGTGAGTAATTTTTTCTTCTGTTTGCTTGTAAGATCCTTGCTTGTCAAATTTATTCTCGTGATCAATATGATATCTGTAAAATGAATCAATATCAAAGATCGGATATCTCAATCTGAATTTTGGAATTATTTCGTTGACTGACGATTGTCCGATGAATTTATCTGCAACACGTTCAAAATCATTATCGGAGGAAAAAAACGTAGAATTTATCAAAGTGTTGGATTATTATTCCGTGAAGATAGTAATTATCGGAAGAACTTCGTAATGCTCGTAATGCATCACTAATGTATCAACGTCAAATATTGAGTAATATTCACGCAGGATACGATAATTAGATCCTGCTAGAGATTGCAGTTCTTCCTGTGTGTTATAACTGAATAAATCTTCGTCGATAAAAGCCGGATAGTTCTCGACGCACACATAATCGTTGATATTTTGCTGGACCGGAATAGTTTGTTGCACTATTTCGACGCTGCTCGATCTTCTTTCTGGACAAAAATCTGTAACGAGGCTACACATAACATCGCAAATATGTGGTGGTGAATTAATTTTGTATATCATATATTATACTGTGATTAAAATGTCAATTTAATTAAAAAATTGAATACGTTTAAAATATATAGTAATGCCATTTCAAATTGGTCAGAACAATTGTAAGTGGCTTCCCGAAGGATCATCTGAAAGGTGCAATAAGACATGTCGCGGATAGTACTGCGGATATCATAATCAGAACGTCAAACGAGGATCTACTGGTCCTAAACCGTGCTTGAGTTGCAAGAGAGGTTTACGAGGCAATTCGAAAATATGTAACAACTGCGGTGGAAACTTCTATCGATCACTGCTGGCATATTACAGAAAAAGAAAACCAAAACATTTCACATCGAAAGAGAAACCACCAACCGCGGAAGAATGTCTTGAGATGCACAGAAACAGATTCATCGAAATGTCAGATTAACTGCATCGGTGAAATGTTCCATTGACAAATTGATGATGGCGAAAGTGTAGGTAGTTCTTAATAATTATAATTTTACCTACACTTTCGCCAATCATGAAGCGTCAGATTAACAAATTATCGGGTATTTCAATGATCTTCCAACCATCAAAATACCTTTCAATGATTTTTTCGATGGACAAATCAAATCTCATCATCAGGTCAAAATAACCCCTGAAGATCATCGTTTTTTTCTGATCGATGATGTACACAATCATGTTGTTGTGGTAAATATCGTTCAAAATTTGTTGATGCTATTATACCACCAGATTCATCCCAAAATTCAGACTCATCCCAAAATCAGATTCATCCCACGATTCATGTTCATCCCAAAATTCAGATTCATCCCATGCAGGTGAGCTCATTATTGTATAAACTTAATTTAATATATATCATTTTGATATATGCATAATTGCACGTGGTTGATTCAAGGGACAACTGATAGATGTAATAAAAGATGCCGTGGAAAATATTGCAGAAATCATAAATATATTTTATCAAAAAAATCCTCGTTCTGGTTCACGATACTGTGTTGGATGCAACAACGGCGTTAGAGGACTATATCAGATTTGTAAAGATTGTCACGGAGATCGATACAGAAGTCTGATGGCATATTACAGAAAAAGGAAAACTAAAGATCCTATAATGGAAAAACCACCATCAGAAATAGAATATTACTTGAGATTTAAGGATGATTCGATTGATGAATCAATCAAATCCAGCTAGAATATTTTCTCGATGAAGATATAAAAACATTGATGATCAGAGATGCTACGATGTGCTTAAAGATTTTAATGAAAACGCGACACTGTTGAATGACGAGAATGTGATTGAATTTATAACTAACATTGATGAAGCTCCGTCCGTTGATGATTTAGACGGATTTATTAATAATTTGGTTGTATACGATGATGTGATGCTGGACAAACAATCAAATCCAGCTAGAATATTTTCTCGAGGAAGACATAAAAACACTGATGTGATATATGTTATTCAGCGATACGTACAGATTCCGAAAGTGATCAGAGACAATTGTAATGTTTTAGTTGTGTTTAATGGAGTTGATACACACACGTTGCGAAATATTCATCAAACTTGGTGTAGCGGAGATATGGATATAAATAAGTTTAGAAATTTCTTTTCACGAGCGCAGGCTACTCCACACGGATTTATAACAATACATTTACATGATCCTAGAACAAGATATCGTGTGGGTCTCGATAAAATTTTTGGATAAATTAATAGCAGCAGGGAAGGCGCGACCTCAATTAAGACGTAATTGCGTAAACAACGTGCACAGTAAACTAGAAAAAAAGTCACCAACGACAATAAAGTAATATTAATTGGAAATTCCATAGAGACACTTTCAGTAAGGTGTCGACGCTTTTTTAAAATCTGTCGACATGTTTCTTTTTTTCGATCATTTGTAGGAAGGCTTATTTTCGACATTTGGACATTCCTACAAAAAGGTGGGTTCGCCTTTCCTGCTGCTCCTTTATTAACAACCATCTCCATAGCCAAGGATGCAGCTGAAATATTTGTATGCTTTGATCTTTCAACAAATAAATCAATGTAATGTTTACGAAGTAATGCATTCATTACATGCTATATGTAGTTCGCATAGAAACAAAATGCCATGCAATGAATAGAAATGATACTTTCTTACTGTTGCAAGTTTGTAGTATGGACTTAAACAAAGAATAAAACGTTAACTGCACGTATGTATAGTTCTCGCACAAAAAAAAAACAACTGTCTATTAGACATATTAGATCTACTTCAATAACCACCGCTACAACAAAAATACATAGACCGCTTGATAAATATAGGTGGCATTTTAGTAATGCCTGGATATTTCAAAAAGAATATTAGCGATTGCGTCATATAAAATATATAATTTAACATATGGACTCAACCATATTATCCACGATAACTAATTATCAATCTTTTGCACAACACGATATAGCATTATGGGTACAAATGGAAGACCATACCTGGTCGATTGGAAATAGATTTAAGAATAGCATTTTTTCGGATCCAGAACACTAGTTTGGACCATCCCAACAAAAATTAGCCCCTGTCTTGTATACAGTTGACGAAAATATCACGAATGTGGCTAACCACTTTAGAAATCGATAAGTAAGGTCACAGTAGATTATGAAATATCCAAGTAGCAAATTAATACATTTAGTTGAAATGGCAAGTTAGACGTTTTTAATAAGCTAGCGCAATCAACCAATAAGTTCAAGTTTAGATTGATGCACAAGCTTAACGAATACGAATGTAATTCTTTTTGAAAAAAACTCAATGATAAATTGACCCATTGTCTTGAATTCATTCTTCTTAAAGCCTCATATAAATCATTTTGCACAATCAACATTGTTATGTGGGAAAAAAAGAATCTGAAATTACCATTCTTCTTTTTAATTTAAACAGAAGAAAAAAATACTTTTTATTTTACACAAAACATCATTCAATTACTATCCGTCATCGTCACTAATTAATCAGTTTCACATACATCTAAAATAGGCTGTTCAAGGGTATAAAAGGTCAGCACATTCAACGTTACCGCACAGGCAACTACCAGTCCGGTGGTGAATTATCTGTCCCGTTCTGTAGCGTTTCTTGACATCATTGGCATCCAGGTAAGTGCAGTTATTGGACATGCTAATTAATATTCATGATTACCTATATAATGCACGCTTCTCCTTTTAATACAGACTAAACAGACAATTTTAATAAATTCAATTAATTATGTTCACTGGACACAAGACATGTTTTGAAGTATAATAAACGTTGGTGGATCTTGCATTGAAGCAAATAAAAAAGACACCTATAAACATTTCTCTTATAACATTTTAATCTCTTTTTGACCAACTTACAAAATGCTACCTCTGATTTCAGCTGAACAGTAATTTTATCTAAGATGAAATTTCAAAATAGTACCATTTTGTAACGAAACAAATGTGCTATATAAGCAGAAAAGTACCTTCAGTAAACTATACTTGCATAATTACGTTGTCTTTAATAGGTATAAATATTTTATACATGACAAACAATCCCTGTACTTGTTTTACTTGTTACATGGTACGACTGTAGAAATAAACGACAGAAAGTATATTGCTTAGAAGACCAATAAAACATGATTACAAATCAAACTACGAAAGCATTATTCAATTTCATCACTGTATTTGAGCATGTGGTTTACTTGGCAATTAAATTATTTCAATCATAGCTGTTATAAATCGTTTTGTACATATACCTTTCTAACCAATTGCAACAAAGTGGACGATAAAATGCATTTGATCAAAACCTTACAATTCACACTTTGGACATTAAAGACCAATGAAATTCAACGTGGAAGATATATAATTAGAGACGAATGGCATTTGTAGACAAGTTGCATCTTAAAGAAATTATCGGTATAGATGCAGTTCACTTACTGGTTTTCGAAAACGGAAACATTTTTTTTTTCTATCGACAATAAAGATTTTTCGATGTAAGTAAAGGGGAAATATTTAACATTTGAACATATCACGTTCAGTGTAGTTTATTTTTTTACATTCCATTTTTTTTTTACATTACAAAGCAGATATACAAGTATGATAAATATAATTAATTATTAATTAGTGTTTTAAATAGACGACATTGAATTTTTTCTCATCTATTTGAAACAGAAGACACTGAAAGTTTCATCTACCATTTTTGTAATGTCCACTAGAGAGCCAATGCATCTAACTGACGTTTAATAAACATCATGTTCTTGCTAACATTGCGAGACGTCATGGAGATTGACGTCAGAGGATCTCATTGAGCTTCCTTAACCAACTTTATTAAACTGCATTGCACACAATAACAATTCATTTTCAAATGAATATGCATTTTCTTCTACAACACATGAAGTGTTTATTAATTGCATGATGCTGTAGCATTCTAAGTAGTCTCTATCACAAAGAGAAACATCGTTATTTCCTTTCCAAAATCTGTTTAAGAATCATGCATCTCGTTCGCAATAATCGACACCATTCCAGGTTAATAGAATTCAGACTACAAGCTCACGGAAATATTTTCCTGTTTCAGTCTGAAAATCAGAAAATTTAATAACAACATTCACGTAGATTCACCACTTAAACCAACACGACGAAACGAAACATTAAATGTGAAAATGCGTTTCACGAACTTTCTTTCTTTTGCCAGCCGAAAACACAGGAGTGTTTATTAATTGCATGATACGAATGAACTGATGCTGTAGAATTCTAAGCAGTCTCTATCACTAAAGAAAACATCGTTATTTCCTTTTCGAAATCTGTTTAAGAATCATCCAGCTCGTTCGCAACACTCTACACGATTCTAGGTTAATAGAATTCAGGCTACAAACTCACAGAAATATTTTCAGGCGTCGCACTTTCGCAAATCTGGATATTAATATGCGTTTCCAGAACACGGTCATTATCTAATGACACTGGAGCGTCGATCACGAAATTGGAGAATATTACTTCAACAATTTCCTGTCTCAGTCTGAAAATCAGAAAATTTAATAACAACATGCACGTAGATTCGCCGAGTAAACCAACACGACAAAACGAAACATTCGATGAGAAAATGCGTTTCACGAACTTACTTTCTTTTGGCAGCCGAAAATGAAGGTCGCACTAGCTCTTCTAGCTTGCATAGTAGGTGCTGCCGTCGTTACACCCTCAATCGCACATGGAATTCATGGTGGCTACGGTGGTTATGGTGGCTACGGCGGATATGGTAGTTATGGTGGATATGGTGGATACAGCGGTGGCAGGGGTTTGGGCTTTGGATTCGGTGGTGGATTCGGGAGATTCGGTGGTGGATTTGGAGGATACAGCGGTGGACTTGGAGGATACAGTTGGGGACATGGTGGACACCACTTCCCTAAGGGTGGATATAGTTACGGCCATTACCCCAAAAAGTAAGAAATGATATTCTTCACCGTTAATTTATATATCACATCTTGCAGTATGACTACCTACACGAGTTTATCATCATCTTGCCTATTTCCATTTCTACTTACTAGTTTCATTTGTTCACGCCTACATTTCGAACTACCATACGAATCTCTGTTATCATTATTGTATCCATATGGTATTGTTTAAGCAGTCAACTGGCGTAAATACTCAATTACTTTTTTTTACAGATATTAAGAAGAACAGATAGATTAAACGACTGAGGCGTACCCCACCTGACGCAATGCTGTAGTCGCATTTGTTAATATTACACCAAATAAAACTATTTAATTGGAGAAATTAAGAGGACTTTTTGGTTATTATGTATTCATTCTTATCTCCCTCTCTTTCATTGTTCCATTTTGATTATTTTAACCCATACCTCAAGCCCTTATTCCACATTGACTGCAAATTATATTTGATCAAAAGTTTGCAAAAGTTGTTATCCTTTAAAGTGAATGGCACTTGACTCAAAATGTTCTTTAATTAAAACTTGAAATTTTTAAGTAAATGCAAACAATGGAAAGGATTAACACTGATTAAATCTGCTATTTGTACGCAAGTAGTAAATTTCTTTATCCTAATATAGATGAAATTTATCTGTATGTTTTAATTACTTGACTTTTTGCATATATGCATGTACAAAGCAGACCCAACAACGGTGATTCATTGAAATTATTATTCGATGTTCAACAAATAACCATTACCATTCAATGCGCATTTAAACGTACCATTCATTGCCCACGAAATTAGTGAGTTCATCCTCTTCTGAGACGGTCTCTTGAGGCCACGAATTTCTGCTCCATACGTAAACATATTAGACAATGTCTAGAATTTGATATTCTACACAAGGCTAAGATTTCCGTTATCGGTTTTTATTTAAAACTTTCCCGTAGGTCATTGTTAAATCGTTTGTTATAGAGATTTTCGTCCTTTCCTTGACTCATGTTCCATTTTTTGGTACTTAATCATCCTTTATTTTTTGGTGGTACTTTATCATCATAGATGATCGGTATTAATAATTTGTGTCCTCGTGAATAAAATATGGCGCCATAAATTGTCCTAGAGAGCGTTAGTAGTTTCAAGGCAAGAGTAGAATCTCACGTTTGTTTAGTCACTGCATATGAAAAGAAAACAAAACGTGAAATACATTGCCACAATTTGTCTTATCAACATTTATCTTTTTCTGCTACAAACCGTGCGTTATCCAAACGTCACGTACTTGAAAAACTTCAGAATGGACGGTAATTTAATTCTAAAGGAAAGTCGTCTCAAAACAGTGACGGATGTATTTTCGTTTATGTTTTGAAGTATGCTTTTTTAAGCTCAGTAACAAAAGATCCTACCTCACTCCACAAAATATGGATCAGTAGGTTGTATAGTGTTTTTTAAAGTCTGTACTCAATACTGTTTGTTAGTGTCTTTCTGACCTAATGGCTGTTAGTAGAGTTCGTGTACGTAAATGGTCTAGTCTGCCTGCAAATATACAAGGTACTGCCTGCAAATATACAAGGTACTGTACCGCCAGATATTTCCTCGCATATCTCTTGTACTGTGCTGTCAAAACGTAATATTCGATTTGTTTGAAGATACGAAATGACAGAAGTTGACTGAAAATAAAACAAAATTTGGAAAGAAAATTTAGTAGCATTGATTGTATGTATTCGATCGAGAAGAAAGCATATATCTAATTGTATCATTTAGCTTTAGCTCTCTCATGATTGTACCTATACGTCGTTATGCACAAAGTATATTATTCAAACCGAACATAGCTAATTACTGTTGCTACAGAGATATTTTATATAAAATGAAGATCTCAGTCATGATTCTTGAAAACTGTACTATAAAAAAGGGTGGAACATATTGCCATCTCCCAAGCAGGCATATTGATAGAATTGAAGTGTTACAAATCTAACAAAAATGTGATTGTTATAATGGAAAGTGGTTTCTGTTTGGGGGCTTACAACTGGAGGTTTACTCTCTCTCTCTCTCTCTCTCTCTCTCTGCATTCACACAAAACGAACAAACGAAGAAACGAAAGAACGAACGAAAGAACAATAAATCAATAGATAGATAGATAGATAGATAGATAGATAGATAGATAGATTAGGAATCAGAGACATAAAAGTAAACAAACGGTGCCATAAAAGTATCAGAGAAGGAGAGAAGGAGAACACTTTTAACAGCTGGGCAAACAGAATATTCTTCAATCCGGTTCTCTTAGAGTACTTGGTGTCCGATACGAAAGACCAAGTGGGATACAATTTATAGATGTAATTATCGGCCTCATCTTTCAATTGGATGTGATTTTTGTTTAAAGACGTTCGCAAATCCTTTCAAATGACAATTGTTTTGCAAGACCTTAGTCAGTTTTTGTTTACCGGGAAGTGACTGTCGTTAAAGGGGTCATTTTGCAGGATGCAACTGAAGGACAAATCTATCATAACGGTGTTATATATGTTTTTTATTTAATTTATATTTGATATAATTTAATTCTTCGTTTGTTAGTTTTTTTTTTTATTTCATTACATGATATTGTAATGTAACTTGATTTACTGGATATGAGATTTTCCATAAATTAGTTTGACCTGACTGTTTTTTTTTTTTTTTGTTTTTTTTTTTGTAAACGCTTATGATAGAAACTTTAATTCTAATGCTGACCTAGTTCCTAACCTTGATTCAGAATCAGTGGAAGTGAAGTAAACAACTTTTGTTTATTTTATTTTATTCTTTCTTAGTGTAGATTCATACAGTGAAGTAGAGGCCATACTGGGAGTACGTGATCTTAGACATGTAAAGATTATATGTTGTTCTAGAAACATGACCATGTGACCCTCATACAGGGATATGTTTTCCGTCTTACATTAGTGTTAAACTCTTTTCTATAGAGAATTTAGTCAGTTGGGCTATAAACCATTGACACTTAAATGTGTTTTTGTGAACATTTTGAGTTGAAATACTATTTTAGTGAATTATTGTTTCTTTTTCCTGGAAATATTTAAGTGATCATACAGAATTCTTGGACAAAAACATTTATTGAAATTTTATTCTGAATTATTTTCTGTGGTTCAACAAAGAACTGTTGACACATCAGTGCGACACTGACCACAGCATATGTCATCTCCTTCCATTTTGGATTTCATCGGGATACGAACTCATTTTCATTAGGACATTTTATTACTCGGACTTCAAATTTGTAATTCTTGAATTATTCTCGGATTATTTTTTGGATTTGATTGGTAGAACCGTAAGTCATTTTTCTCATTTTGACCTTGGTATTTCAAAAGGAAATAAATTATTTGTTACATTTTACTAAGTTTGTTTTCTACACGTTTTTCTTGTTGCGTTTATTAAGAGCATAAACGTAACAAAGAACACTGGGGTGTTCGTCCTTGGGATATATGAATTTTAGCTAAAATATGTCAGAAAAATTTGTTTCATAAAATTTAAATTCCACTAGTTTGTGAAATTGTTTTAAATCATAAGTATTATTTTTAAATTTTTGAAATCTTTAGTGAAATCAACAGGCATTTTTTACAATGTCAACAAAAGTGAAAATCTTTCTTTCAAAATGATCCCAAGGAAAATTAGACCATGTGAAGAAAAAAAAGATGAAATGATGCAACTTGCCAGAAAATATGATCTTTCTGAGGCAAAAGCTGCCTTAACAAAGTAAAAAATAAAAACATATTTTGGTCCAGTATTTGGTAAAAAAGAGTGTTTTAGATAAAAGTGCTTCGGTTTCGATCAGTAAGTCTGTATCAGACTATGATATATAAGTAAAGGAAATAAAATTAAAATACAAGATGGAATTAGAGTTAAGGCAGCTGGAACTTCAGAATGATAAAGAAAAACAAATGTAGTTGCAATTGAAAAAAAAAGAGAAAGAACAAATGTTATTACAGAACAATAAATAAGAAAACCAAATGCAGTTACAGGAAGAACAAATACAAATGCAACTAGATAAAGAAGAGAGGAAGAAAGACAAAAGCATTTACAAAAAGAACAAATGCAGTTGCAGAAAGAAGAGAAACAAATGCAGTTGCTTTTGGAGAAAGAGGAGAGAGACAACGAAATGCAGCAGCTACAATATCAGAAAGAGGAGACAGAGAGACATATGCAAATGCAAAGAAAGAAGGAAGAGTGGAAATTTCAATTTAGAATAAAATAAATGAAACTGGCAAGTGAAAAGCACATTCTCACTTCACATACAAATTCCAGTTTTGGTGTCACTAAGAATGTTATCTTAGTGCCCTTTTCTGGAAAAGATGTAGAGAAATATTTTCCTCCTTTTGAAAATAATTGCGGAAAATTTAAAATGGCCAAGGGAGCATTGGACTCTATTATTACAATGTGTACTTACTGGTAAAGCTAGTGATAGTTGCCATTCACTGTCATTACAGCAACGTGGTGACTATGATCTGGTTAAGGAATGCATTTTAAGGAGTTGTGAGTTTGTCCCTGAGGCTTATCGGAAAAATTTCAGAAACTATAAAAAATGCTGGACAAACTCATGTCGAATTTGCAAGAGAAAAAGAGCAGTTGTTTGACAGGTGGTACTTAGCCAAGAAAGTCAATCAAGATTATGAAAGTCTCAAACAACCTTTCTTTCTTGAAGAGTTTAAGAAATGCATCCATATTGACATTAAAACTTATCTTGATGAGCATAAGGTCGAAACCTTGGAAAATGCTGCTCGTGCTGCTGACGAGTATTTGTTAGCTCATAAAGTTCATTTTGAAAGCAAGTCTTCCACTCAGCTGTCTTCTGGCAGAAGAGTAGTTCAGCCTAATACAACCCCTTCTAAATCGCAATCTGGCACAACTTTTAAACATCAAGCTTCTGATACACTTGATAAAAAAATCCTTGTCTCTTGCTACGTGTACCTATTGCAAGAAGAAAGGAAAATCACCTAGCTTAGATAAGGTTGTGGAAAATCTACTTGTAAATGACAAGCTTTGTTTGGATCAGAAAGTCGATCCTACTGATAAAGAATTCCCTGATTTATACACAGCGTATGAAATTATTAGTCTAGCTATAGCAAAGAAAGCTCTTGAGAATGATGTTGATCAGGAAACGATTTTTTAGCGGACACATGTATTGGTCAGGCTTTTGACGAGGTCACCTTTAATCCTTGTTTGGGTCAATCAAAAGGAATTGATCACAGTGGTCCTCTTTTAACAACTCATTTTCTTTATTCTAATTAGGGTGACACAATAATCACTTGTCGCTGAACAGGAAAAAGATTCTGAGATCTGTTTGTTTCAAACACCCATTAGTGAAACTGAATCCACTTAAGTACCTGTATGTGATTCCATTAAAAATGGAATTATTATGAGAAAATGTAGACCTCCCGAGGTACCTGCTGGTGACGAGCGCTCGGTTAACTTTTGTAGTTCTAAAATCTTACAGACCGGAAACACTTTGTTTGGACTATGAAACTCATATGGCTAGTCATTTAGGGATTAAAAGGACTTATCGCAAGATCTTGACTCACCCGTATTGGCGTAAAATCAAAAGTGATGTTTGTAAATACTGCAGATCTTGTCGTTCTTCTCAAAGGGTAGAAAAACCCAATCAGAAGATACATAGGACTTCTCTGCGACATATTCCTGCATTTGGCGAACCATTTAGTAGAATTATGGTAGATTATATTGGTCCCTTACGTAAGGCCAAGTCAGGTAGCCAATACTTGTTGACCATATTATGTGCGTCAACAATGTTCCCAGAGGCAATTCCTTTGAGAAATATTAAATCTAAAACATTAGTAAAAGCTTTGATAAAGTTTTATTTGCTCAGTTTGGTTTTTATAAATCTGTCCAATCGGGTCGAGGATCAAAGTTTAGGTCTGGAACATTCCAGCTGATTATGCTTGCATTTGGCATCCAACAATTTAAGTCAAAAGTGAAATTAATGGTTTCACAGAACAACAGTGGAAAGAGCTTTTGAGTCTGGTAATATAGTTCTCTCTCTCTCTCTCTCTCTCATCAAAATGTCCTTCAGATTAGGTATTACGGCCCTTACAAAATTAAGAAGAAAATGAATGAGTTAAATTATAATGTTAGTACTCCTGGAATCTAAATAATTAATAGAGTACCAATATATTGAGAGAGATGGCCAGGTTAAACAGGCAATTAATTTAGTTGTACCTGTCCCACTCAGTGAAGATTTCAGTTAAGGAATACCATCGGACTCTACTAATATTGCAGTGACAAATATTCGGAATTCAGAAAGAGAAAGTATGAATGATCTGGACCAGAAACGTTCAACAACAAGAAAGGAAGGAACTTAAACATTTATTATTTGAATATGAGCACTTATTTCTACATATTCCTGAAATAACAAACAAATTTTTTCATGACATTAAAATTGTGAATTCTAAACCTGTCAAACAACAACTGAACAGGATGAACTCTTACACACAGCAATACTTGGAAAAAGTAAATTCATTATTTGCTGAAACTTTATTTCACAAAGTCCAATAAAAGTGACTGGAGTTCACCATGTATACTTGTTCCGAAACCAGATAAAACTTTCCGTCTATGCACTGATTAAAGGAAAGTGAACATTGTGACAAGACACATTCATTTCCATTACCAAAAATCAAGCACTGCATTCATAAAATCGGAAATGTCAAGTATATCACCAAATGTGACCTTCTGAAAGGATTTTGGTACATTCCACTGACGGAAAGACCTACGAAAATTTCGGCATTCTTGACTTTTGATAGACTTTATCAATATAAAGTGATCCAGTTTGGGACAAAAGGTTCGCCAAGTACTTTTCATCGTGTAATCAATATGAGTAATGAATATGATCACTTCTGGTCTAGATAGTTGTCATGCTTACATACATGATGTCATCATCTACAACGATACATGGAAAGAACATTTAGCAACAATTCGGAAACTCATTGATGCAAGTTTGGCAATTAATTTATCTAACAGTGAGTTCTGCGTTTATTAAGAGTCTAAAAGAAATAAGGGGCATTAATTTGTTAGCTGTGCTTAACATATTAAAGAATCAGGTGAAGATCAATAAGGTTTACACTCAATGGATCGATCACTTCATTCATGTTGATATAAAACAGACACGGCTAGATATCTTCAAACTACTACTCTCCAAAAATAAAAAAGGTGACCACAGATGTTTGAAAGAGATTGACTAAGGGATGAAACAAAGAATTAATTTTTGATCCTGATTCAAGAGAAAAAAAGTTTAGATCGACGAAAACAAGCAGAGACCACAAATAGCTACATAAATTCAAATTGTCGAGAGAATTTTATACATATTATTTTTCAATGGAAAAAGTCATGATAGTCCAGGTATACTTTCTTGACTCCACTCTCACTGGACATTTTAAAGTGTCAAATATTTCCCAACATTAAGGAACAGTGAATAACCACTCGACCGCGCGCCCGTACATTACGTGACAATCGACTGGCGCATAATGAGAATTAGGCGTCCTAAAGGATGCAACATAAACGCTTTGCCACATCCCTTATAGAGCACTGATTTAGCTCTTTGTGATTTGGGGCGGAATCTATTACCAACGAAGTCCAGATGGTTTGTTAGCTACCAAGCCATTAGAATTGCAGAATTCCAGTGTGAAGAGAATGCCAAAATTCTAATACAAATGGCGTTTAATTATTTCATAATCAGATTGAGAATCGGAGCATATTTGCACGAGGACTACTTTGCGTGCATGTCCTGATGTACTGAATACTAAGAACGAACTTTGCTGAATAATGCATTGATATTAAGAACGTGTTAAATTCCTCAAGCGAAATAGCAAAACACTACAATTATTCGTGTCAAACAAACAAATATTCACCAGAATGTGCAATACTCATCTTCTCATCCCCAGGTCATGTAAATGTTGGTATACACTATTGTTCCGACTCTATGGTCATAAACTAAATAACAGAAAAGAAGCAAAACCAACAACGTTTATAAAATTTAACAAACAGCTTAATTATGAAAGTTATAGAACAACAATTTAGAGAAACTTACAGTATTTATAAAGAAAATCAAAATAGTCCCTATGAAGGCCTATGAAAGTCTGAAATGAATGAAGGGCTTCTTATGAATTTCAATACAGGAAAAATGTACCGGTCCTCCAAGAACGGTACGTTGACAATATGGCGTTGTCCTGAACTTCTTCGAATAATTTTTAACAGTTCCAGAATAATATTATAGCAACAATGAGCACTTTATTTTTACACCAAACAGTCTCAAAAATAATTCCTCTCGAGAAATATCTAAGTACAACATACAATACGTCCGCAGACTTACAACAGGAACACATGAAGTGTGAATGACTCGAAAACTCAAAATGAATCTGATTGTTTAATTTGCTCCTTATATGCATCATATTGCGACTGTACTTCGTAAAAGACCCCGCGTGACAGTATTCACATTTGTTTTACGTCGAATTAAGCATAATCACTTGACCTCGCTCCACCAATGGAAAGACACAATTATTCTCGAGACACCGATATCCCATCAGTCACTGAGAAACTACACCATAATCGAACTAGTTCCTCTCATGATTAACATTAGTAGCACTAATTGTCAACACATAGGAAAACATCTATTTATAAATCCAATGCAATATTTTACTCAAGTCACAAAGGCTAGATCTAATTAAAGATATTGTGTACACAGTACAGCCATAAATTAGAATTATAAAAATTAAATAAAATTGTGTACCAGAAGTTACAAAAGTTATAGATGTTCATAACAATATAACCTTATTAGAATATATTAACGAATCCTTTCAGCCGATCCTATGCACGTATTAAATTCATTTTTCAATAAAGACCGTACCCTGATTGACAATATGTATGGATTTGGCTACTGCATTCTGTCCCTTTAGTCATGTAAAAAAGGTTGGACTTCGTCACATACTTACATACTGCGTATTTATTTCCATAGAGTTTACTTATATTTTCATCTCTGGTGTGAAATTTTAGATTGTGTTTCTGAACTTCAAAATCCCTTAGGTTGTTATCTCACCTGAAAGAAATAAGATGTGGACTCGGAAAGTTTTGCCTTAGCGGCTCTGACCGGTCTAGACATTTTAGTGGAAGGTGTAGCCAGCGACCCTTTAACAAAGTTCTCCCTCTCCTGTAAGGCGGGTTACACTCAAGGCTGCAATATCGATGTTGTATCTGGCTAGCTCCCTGCCAATCGAGGCAGTTATCCTCTGAGGTCTGTCAGCATTACTTCTCTCCAAAAGTGTGCACACGTTCCATGGGCCGAGGGTGAGAGGAACGATTTTCATCTTTTTCTTTGTAGTGTTTTCACCGCTGATGTAGGGTCCCCTCCAGCCGCGGTCAGCTGGCTATGGAAGGATGGAGCAGGCAATTTTAGGGCACCTTTTCTAGCCCCTTCCTCGTATCATAGAGGTGAGCAGTGCGAATCCTAAAAAGGGCTGTTCAGTCGCTCAGTGGGCTGCCAAAATCCACTGCTGCCTCGTTCAGTGAAAAACGACCACATGGCCTGAAACGCCTGTGTACAGATTTGTGGCTACGGCTGACAGTGTACCCACACCTGCTGCTTCGTCGTTCGTCCGTTGCCACAAGACTTTGCGGACAAGGATGACCGTGGGCTACCAAAATCCACTGCTGCTTCGTTCAGTGAAAAATGACCACATGGCCTGAAACGCCTGTGTGCAGATTTGTGGCTACGGCTGACAGTGTACCCACACCTGCTGCTTCGTCGTTCGTCCGTTGCCACAAGACTTTGCGGACAAGGATGACCGAGTGACATGCGTGTTGACTTGGTTTGAAGTAAGGAAGAGATCCGCAATGTCGACCTTACTCTCTCGTCCAAGACCATCTGGATCCAGTGGCAAGACAAGGTCAAGACGGCTGGAGAGGGAATCGGATGCAGTGGATGACCAGTCCTACCTACATGCCTCGTCCTGCTCTTTGCGCTCCACGACGCTTTGCTAGGAATCACCTTTCTGCCCGTTGAACTAGATCCAGTCTTTACTAGCTTTTGGGTAAGCACGCCCTGAGTCACCAAAGGTTCAAAAAAGGGACAATGAAGTAAAACAGACGAGATCAGGGAAACATACGCGACTATTATGCATTGCTAACGCGAGGTAGACAGAAATGCAGAGGAGCTTCTGAACTAAGGTCATGGTAAATTGACAAAGACAAAACTCGAGGGAAAACAGAGAAAATACTAACAACCCTTCCCTACTTAATACAATCGTACAAGAACTGAACATAAAGCTTTCTCTGCTAAATAAAACTAATTCAAACAATGGTTTTTCAAACTCGTGTCATAATGCTACAAATTAGGAATTACAGAGAAAAATCAAAGTAAGAAATAAAAGGGAGGATAAGGAATAACACAAAGACATAACATTAGATCGAACCAGTTCCATATTTTAGGAATGTACAATGGGTGTCCACATGGTTACGGATATCTGTATCATCTATTAAATTTATAATTTAGCTTTATCTAAGTGATTTGGATTAATGGCAATATTATTATGATTGGTAATTATAACACTATAGAATACGCTTTAAAGCTGATGTCACGTCTCATGTTTAGTGTGCTTGTAGGATTAGTTGTGAAATTTCTCATTCATAAGACGGATCGTCTAGGTCAAGTCATCAACTATTTCGGTCAAGTACGCCACGCACTTAGTTTGAATGGAGGACACGAAAATATAACGTGAAAGTACGAGCGCATTTTGTCCCATAGAGGTATCACACACGCCCTAATTATTAATTAGCTCAATAAAATGACGTAAGATTATCACGTTTAAGCTATTTTATAATACAATGATTTAAATTGTTGGATAATATTTTAGTGATTCAGATTTTGTTGATTTGATGCGTATATAGAGACTATATAGGTCAATACAGGATCCACATGTTATTCTGTGTGTGTGTGTGTGTGTGTGTGTGTGTGTGTGTGTGTGTGTTAAAGAGAGTGGCAGACAGGCAGATAAACAGAAAACTGATTTATTTTCTTTAAATAGTCAATACCTGTCAGATTAGGTGAAATTTTTCAAGGACTTTAATATTTAAATACTTCTATCCGATTATGTAAAACTTTAAAGGACTTCAGTGAAACTTTCATTCAGAATACTTTTGGACAGTTTCCCGACTAGCGTTAAATTAACTGATAGTATAATTTTAGGATATTCTAGGAATTCATACTTTTTATGCTATTTTTAATTCTGTCACTTTGTTTGATTTTATATTTTTGGGGAAATTTCTATTTTTGGACAATTGAATGCTTGTTACATACGTTTAAGCCCCAAGGCGTAACAACATATAAAGTGTAATATACGTTCGAGATCATAGCTTGTATTTTCATGATGAACAATCGGAACTGTCTGCACTCAAACATGGAGATATATGTACTTGCAGAAGAGGATCTAAGGATTGTGCAGATAGAAACATGAAAGAACTGGCTCAGCGACTGAACAAAGAGGAAAAATGACAGTTCATCCGTTGCAATACTTGCTTTAGGCCCGGGTGCACGTTTCTGCAGGTGCATTGCTCATGTACGATGAGTGTGCTGAAATGAAAGCACAGCAGATTGCAGATCTGAAGGGGCAGATTATGGAAGACGATATAACCTTTGTTTTGGAGAATTATTCTCAGTAGAAGTTTGGCTGTTACACTGGAAGTTGTATGTTGTGCTGTTTGCAGTTATTTCAAATTACTTGGATTCAAAAGGATTAATTCTTTTTTTCCTGGAAAATACGTGCTCATGTGAGATTCTTAATCAAGCAAAGTTCTTATAAGAAATTTATTTAGATTTCCAAAACCGGAGTG
Source organism: Sinohyriopsis cumingii (assembly GCA_028554795.2). NCBI lineage: Eukaryota > Metazoa > Mollusca > Bivalvia > Unionida > Unionidae > Sinohyriopsis > Sinohyriopsis cumingii. The sequence goes on along the minus strand of CM068830.1, from coordinate 51,250,461 downwards.
ATAATTCTTGTTACAAGGAACTGTAGACTTCAACACTACAGGTTACAGCATACGTCATCGTCTTTGTCAGGATTCGAACTTGAAATCAGTAGAACATTTTGTTATGACTTCAAAAATTGTATTCGTGGATAATTCTTGGATTATATTCTTAAAACCATAAGTTCATTATTTTTTCCTTTTTACAGAATTTTCCAGGGAAATAAATTATTATTGTATTTTTCAAAGCTTGTTGTTTTCACTCTTTCTTGTGCTACTGTTTATTCGAGCCTAAACAAGTGACATAAGACAAATAAATAGAAGACAGTCACAAGACTCAGATGGCCTATCGGAAGAATTCGACAAGACATTTCACACAGAAATCACACCAATACAAGATTTTGTATAATAATATTCTCTTTCAGAGAGAAATGACTGAATGAAGGAGGGTATAATAACCATGATATATAAGGGGAAAGGGGCCAATACCATTACTAAAAACGGACAATAAAATAGTAAGAAAAATATTAGCAAAAGTAATTAAACAATACAAGGGTAAAATAATTAATATTAATCAGAAGTATAATAAATAACACACTAATTATTCAAACAGTAATAGACTACAACCAAATTAAATGGGAAAGAGCTGCGATGGTATTGAGTGACCAAAAAAAGATATTTGATAGGACGGAGCAGAACTATACATGTATTAACAGAATATGTAAAATATGGTCTCTGACCAATCATCTGGATGTGGGTAAAGGCAATATATATATATATATATATATGCCACTGGAATTTGAATCTGAAAAAGTGTCAAGTTCAAAAGTAAACACGAAAAACTGAAATAGAACTAACATGTAATCAGACTTGGGTTCAAATCTGATTTACCTCCCAACACAATAAAGGATGAAGTTAAAGTCAAAGTTTGTCTACAGTCATTGATTAATGCTTTGGTTAAGTAGCAGAAATAATGTGTACTGTTTATATATCATTTTATTTTCTGTCACACATGGCTTTCTCTCGCTCCTATGCCATAAGCCATTTTGAGTGCAATTTAGAGGAATTTAGAATCTAGACTGAAATTAATGTGTAAATGAAAGCATAAATAAATGAATGAGAATGTATTTCTAGAAGCGAGATAGAGTTATACATACATACATACATACATACATACATACATACATATATACATACATTCATACATACATACATGTATTTAGTGTAACATCATCTCTGTCTGAAAAAAATGTATTATCCAAGCGTGTTGTTCAAAAAAGGATTAAAAAATATTCCAACATGGACATGATTGAAACCATGGTTTTATTGGTTCAGTTTTATTCATTCTTTGGATCAAGCATCATTTATTCTGTTGCTGCCTTTCACAAAGAATGCATCTTTTGATATGTGGTCATAGCACTATTGATGCATTGTGTTGCCATAGCGAATTATTAGCTTAATACATTTTTTTTATCAGAGATCTACTGGCACTACCAGTTGCAGAGACAGGTTTCCATTCATTCCATGCCTAGGCCTAATTTCTTTAAAACAAACTGGCTTGTACTCCCTCCTTCTGGAATCATACCTTATGGCTGGTTACCTCAACCTTCATAAGGATTATTATGTGATCCTGGCCAGGGATTGATAGGTTTGTTCTTTGTAAGAGAAGCATTTCCTTTTTTGGTGTTGTTTGGACTGGCCTATTTATATATTTTTAATGACAAAAAATATTATATTGGGGTTATTTGGAACTCACAGTTGGAGGTGGCAAGGTAGAACTCTTCTAGCTTGTGATTGTGAGGGGTAGGCTAGTAGACACATTATCTCCCCTGGCAGGAGTGATATACATATAAATATTGCCCTCCATCCCAATGGTTATTACTTTTCCTCCCCCAACCTCATTAAAAAAATAATTTTGATCACATTCCTTTGTGTGTTTTTTATTTAATGTCTAGATCATACCACACTTCTGGATAATATAAGGGGAAACAAAATGAAAACTCTATGAGACTAATAAAAAGCAAATGGAGTAAAGGTAAAAAGAGTTGTCTTTTGTATTGGATGTATGTTGCATGCATTTTTTTCACTTGCATTTGGTAGTATGTATATCTCATTCAGTTTCTTAAAGAATTAGGCTTTTGGTAGGATGCAGTTTTTCTGTTTTTGTTTGGTGTTAATTGTTACTTATGTTTACTTATTTTGTGGACATGCTTTACTCTTATTTTAAATTTGGAATTTTCCAGCATATGAAATAAGTGAGACCATACCACAATCCTCCAAGTAGTTCAGGATGAGTTGTGATAACAAACCTGTGCTAATGGGATGGATGGATGTCATAAGATGGACAAAAGATCATCCCATAAGGTGTTCTAGTCTCAGAACAGCAGAGCTAAAACCACCCAGCTACATCGTATAAAATCTGGTTTATAAATAAAACTACATATTGTGAAATCTGAAACTCCCTGGAGAAACTTTTGTTAAATTCTATTTGAAATTTTGAAGGAAACATTTATGTTTTTATGAAAGTACAATCAAGTCCAAAGTACTAAAAACTTTGAAAAAAAATGTTTACACAGAATTTTACCAAAAATTAAATACGTATACATGTCTCCGGCATGTCCCTTCTGTTATTACATATTGACTGTTTTGATCATATCCTGGAAATGCCTTATTAACTAATTACTTCAGAACCCATTAAAAAAAACTTTTTAAAGATAAATTTTATATGAATATTCAAATTACTTTTAAAAACTGTTAGTTTCTGTTCAAAATTATATTACAATATTAATCAACCATTTAGCAATAATAGTAAAATTCAATATTTTTTAAATGTCTTGTTCAAAAATGGAATTTACATGTTCAAGAATATATAAAATAACTACCTCAAAGAATCTGAAAAAAAACAAGATTTTTAAATAAACTACATAGAAATCCCGACATATGGCCAAACTTATAATAACTTGGATCCATAAGTTACTGTGAGCACTACTATGTTTTATTACATAGTTATTAATGTTTTACTTGAGACATCTTACAGTTATATCCTAGAACTATTACAATGATACTCTCATTTTCTAATTCCATATTACCATACTCACAAATGAGGCTGAAACTACTAATTCCTTTAGGTTTCCTGGTAACAAATGAAGTCACAAGAACTTTGCCACAGCCTTAACTGACATGCAAAAGAAAATGAGTAATATTCTCTGTAACATATCTGTTTCATCAGGTTCAAATAAATTGCCCAATTCCACTGTAAATAACTGTAAATAAAACTGCTGTCATTTCCATGTCAAGGCCCATCGAAGCCTCTCACAATGTCCCATTAGGACCAGTTCAACCAATATTAGCCTGGCCATGGATACAAACTTGCATATCCATTCAGCTAGTGAAATCTTATGTGTTGCAACTGACAACTGCAAAATAACTAAACAACATATATGAGTCTGGTTCCCTGTTTATTGAAGAATTCATGTTGTTGACTGGGATAAAAGTGAAATGTTGCAACTGTTGTTTCATTTACTTCATTCATAAAAATGATATTCATGTGTGCATTAGCTGACCAAAATGTGATTTTGTTTATGATTTATGATGAAACTGTATTAAAAAAGTTGAAATGTTTATAAATTTCTTTTGTTATTTGGTTATGTGCTGTGATTTTACTGAATTATCTGACAACTGAGAGGTATAAAAAACAGAAATATTGTTATCACAATAATTCGATCTTAAATGCCAGATCATGGCTTGTTGTCAGCATCAGAAAATACAATGCTTTGGATCTCAAGATTCGATTTTCTGATGCTGACAACTCTACACAATCTAGCAATCAAGATTGCACTACTAATATATATACATATATATATATATATATATATATATATATATATATATATATATATATATATATATATATATATGGGGCTCCAGGGGTCCGAAAATGCATTTTACACTCATAAAAAACTGCAAAACTGCTCCTGGTGCAACTTATGATCATAAAATAAACCAAAATAATCATATAAAAAACTAATAAACTTATCTATAGTCACATGAATTTGTTCTCCAATACTATTGATGCTGAAGTTATTTCATGTGCATTTCAGTGTTTACATTATAATTAAGTCACAATAATTTGTCAATTTTTGCAGCAAATATATTATACTTCTCTCTTTTCATAACAAATCTGTAAAATAAACATCCAAGTACATCAACTATATACAAATAATCCCATAAATTCACTTTTCTCTTTCTCCATTGGACACAACCTGTTGATATGCCAGTCGAGCACTTTTGTGGCTTTGGCAAAGACTTCTTTAGCCTTCCTTTTTGTCACCACTGACTTTTTTGGCTTAATGTGCAATCGTTTCTTTTCCTTCTCAATGAGAGCCTTTTTTCTTTTCAAGCTGGTGCTTGTATTGGCGACATGCAGTGGGCATATTCCAACAGATGGCTACATCTGTTCTCTCATGCAAGAAATCTTTCTTCTTATAGTAATTAACTCCACTTTTTCCAGATGCCTTCTAAGCTTCAATTTTTTTTTTCATACAGCTTCTTTTGTAGGTGCTGTTCCAAACTCTTACAACCACAATGACCGTAATTTGGATCTTTCTTGCAGAGGTCACAAAATGCCATCCTCTAGGGTTCAGTTTTCTTATAAACTGACCAACTAAATTTCTGTTAACTTTTCGCTACAGCCACTCCTATTTCCGTATGTTATTTAACCTTTATCTAAACGTTTCGTGTCATGTTATCTCTCAACAACTCGGAATTCCATGTCTTACAAGCATGCTTCTTCTTTCCATTGCCATCATTTTCCATTACACGAAGATTAATTGGATGAATTTAAACCTTTGACCAATCAGAATACTCTTTACAAGATTTGTGTGCTAACTAATACATGGAACAAATAATTTACTAAGGTCTTTGCAAAATCAGACTAGACAGACCATTTTTATTTTAAAAATGGATCAGAGATGATATAAAAAAAAGGACTATATCAAGAAAAATCTGATTCAAGTCAGGAGAACAGAATCCACTTTAAAACGTAGAAACATCATGTCTAAATATAACATTGGCACCAGTGATACAGCACTTTTGTCTTACAACATGCAAATTTAATTCTATAGCTGCTCCCTATCACTCCAGAGTCAAAATAATAATCGTTTTTTGAGCAAGTGGTATTATATTACAATTATTATTTTACATCCTGAAGAAAAAACTAGGATCTCTCTACCTCAGAATACCAGTGGGCCATTGTGATGGGTTAATGGGCCACCTTTCTATATAATTAAGAAGAACAATAAGCCATTTGAATATTTAAGGAACCAGCAGGAAAATGTGATGGATTGAGTACAAATGCTAAGGTTCTATTGATCATATAGGAATCCCATTAAAAATTATTCCTGTTTTACTGTATGTTTTTCTTGCAGAACTTATGCTGGTCCATCACAGCGATATTCCTGAATTATTTTAACAGTATTAGTGCCAGGGGTAGGACAATATGCCCAATACACACATAAATCAAGGGTACAGTGGCGTACAATGTTGACAGACAGGCACATGGACAAGTGTAAAGTGACTGCTCCCAAACCTCCACAGAGAGGAATTAAATAAATGACAAGTTTCTTTCAATTATATAATTTATTTTCATGTAGATATTTATTAGTCTGATCAATCTATTTACATGTCCTTTACTTCTTCGGCTGCTATCTATTTGACTTGAATGCATTAAATAGCTTTGGATCTGCTAAATAATCTGCCTTCTTGTAGTAGACCGACATGAATCCTGAAATGACAAAAAGTGATTTAATATTTTTACTTGTAGGGGATTTGAACATAAATAAGCAAAATTAAAATACAGCATGTAAGATGGACACAAGTAGGTAAATATGGTATCTTTCTATCGAACAGAATAAAATATTACACCAAAATATTATCATGCCAAATAGTCTGAATTAATTTAATTCTGTGGCTCATATTTATTGTAGTTTTTGAAAACTAGAAGTCTTTAATAAAACAAGCAATTATGACAGCGATATTTTCTGTTGAATATTTACAATTGTGGTTCACTGAGTTTAATATAAAATATAAATGAACACATGGATGAGCATGTGCACAGAGGATAAAGAGATTCTTTCGCTAGAACAAATCAAGTTATGTGTGTCAATGTCAAGGGCATGCAAGTTATTTATTTGTTATATAACATCACTGATATCATGTCATATAAACATATTTTTTGCACATCCTCATGATATATATCATGATATCATCACATCTGGCATGAAATGTACATGTATGATGTCATCATACATGGTATAAAAAGCACAAGTCTGATGTCATCACACATTGTCATATAAAACATACAAGTATGATGCCAGATGTGTCAAACTATTACAAAAACCAAGTTTGAGGTGGTGAACTGTTATGTTGACATAGTTCAAAGTATGTTAACCACTTTTTTAATCATTTCATAACAAATAATACTCTTATTTAATTCTAAGAAAATATTAAATAATTCTCTTATTTAATTCTAAGAAAATATTATCTAACATGTATATTGATTTCATATAAATTTTATGCAACTTTAGGAAAAATTCAATGTGTTCCTTATCACTGAACTCATTTCATGTCAAATTTCACTTCATAGGTGAGCTTCAATAAATTTACGAAATCTAATGCATCTCTTTCTCTTTAATATCGCTGTAATATACAATTTTTAAACTTAATTCATTCTGTACTCAGCTTCCAGCAATATTGAAAATATATGAACATGCGGTTTCATGGCAATGTATGGAAAATATCTTGTCTGCAAGCACCTGCTGAGGATTACAGTTTTCACAAGCAGTAAAACTGAACTGATACTTACTGTCTCATTTAGGCATATATAATCCTACCAAATTAAAATCTTAACTTTTTTTTAAAAAAAAACAACAAACTTTAGAATAACAAACATCTTTACTGAGAAACAAATGTTTGAAATGTACTACACTATTGTTCTTTAGTTATTTGACAGAATTAAGTCACCCTTCTCTACCCAAATTTAACTAGCTAACTGTGGGTTGCATAGCCTTCACGTAGTTGAGCTGTAACAAGCTTAATCTGTGACACCTCTACTGATTGTTCGGCAAAGAAACAAATTGGAAGCCAGACAGAATTGCAACAGTCCTATGGTTAAACAAGTCAAAGACAATATTTTGGAATATTCCATGACCTATGTCTGTTGCTCCATGCACGTGGTGGACAAAATCACCGAACTGCCCAACATGTCCAGTAAAACTGTTGTGTATTCACTCTTTTTAATCACATGTCTCTGCAATGGTTGAAGTTATCACAAATTATCAATACATTCCTGTCTACTTTTTTATAATATTACTGAGATTATTTTACAAGGTACGAACAGCATGATACTCAGTCAAGCTGAACAAAACCATTAGTGATGATGATTATATGATATGAAGTTTAAGAAAGCTTGTGGGAATATATTTAGCACTTGGTATTTGAGTTCCATGGTCCAGCATACATGCTCTTTATGAAGACACTTGCAGTGATTCTGCAAAGTGAGTTTGACATTAAAGAGGACACCTGAAACTAAAAGTATTATTTACATTAAAGTAGTTGAGATATGTTGAGAAATTGGATCATGCTATGTTAGCAATGAACATATTAATATTAACAATAATACTTCCAACTGCACAAGTCAGAATGGGCAGTTTAAATAAGCTAGGATGTATATCAGTTTAGCATGGATGAATCATTATAACTTGTATTAGTAAAATATAAAATGCAGGTCACAGTGACCTACCTTGGTTTAAGGGTGTATCAGTAATAAAGACATATCAAATTATAAAGTTTCATGTTTGGAACATATGCAGCACCCAAAAAATAATCTTTTGACACAAAATTTACTGTCATTGAGCAAAAGGATGTATAACTTGTCAAGATGCATAACTTGTCAAGATGCATCAACTCATCAAGTTTCATGATACTAGGTCAGATAGTATTCATATAACATGACCAAACTCATGTAGTCATGAGCTAATATAATAACCTAACCAAGGCCAGAAAAAGCTCCAATATAGGTCATGATGAGCCTTTTGTTGTTAGGGCAAAATAAAAAATGCACATAATCCAGCTCGATGATTCTGGTATAAACAGAGCTTGAGAAACAAACTTTCAAATTTTGTTAGCAAAGTCAGTGAAACATGAAATATAGGTCAAGAATTTACTATGACAGTGGTCTATACATAAGATCTTTTTGGCCTTAAGCTTAAATGCAAAAACAAAGCCTAAGCCAGTGAAATAAGTGAAATGTAGGTCACAGTGACATTTCTTGTGACAAGGGTATGGTACTAACAGATACGCATATAATCATCTAGTTTGAGGATAAAAGCATGAAGAGAACTTGAAAAATACACATAAAACATACAGTGTAACCAAAGTTAGTGAAGCATGACATATACACCACAGTGACATATTTTTGTGATGAGAGTGTAATATTCATCAAGATGAATATCCTTACCAACTTTCAGGAACCTAGTTATAATATTATACATTATGCAAATAACCAAGTTCATCATGAGCTAAATGCAAAAGCTTGTAGTTTGATGATAATATTATTAACTGAGCTTAAGAATAAAATTAAACAACGAAATTTAAATTAAGTGAGTGTGAAAACAGATCACAGTAACCAACAATTTGTACTCATTAAGAGGCCTCTCGCCAAGTTTCATGATTCCAGGGATAACAGTATTTACACAGTGTGCATAAAACATGAGCTACATGAAGAAACTTAAACAAATAATGAACAACTAATACATATGTATGCACAAATCAGCCCCCTACACTGGGGGGTAAGTTCTATGAAACCCACCCCAAACTGCTGCTAGGGTTTAAGAAGAAACAATGATTGACATTCAGTGAGGGTGTGCAAATGTAAATACATTTATCTGTGCTGAGGCTAATGAATAGGGTATTACACTAGCTTATTTCTACTTTGTACAGGTGAGCTTAATATGCGTGTGTCTGTTGCTGTCCTCAAACTTGGAACAATGTCTAAGATCTGCATATTTTGTGAACTTAGAAGCAGTTCAATGGTGAGAAACGGTAAATAGTCAAAGGTCTAATTTACAGAAAATGTTTGCCAAATCATCAAAGGACATTAGAGTATGTGTACATATATTACCAGTTTTCCTTGCACATTTGATGAGCCGAGCTATTTCCTTCTGCATGGGTATACACAATCCAGTGATTTGTCTTCCATAAATTCGTCCAGTGAATGGTGATACAAACTGGCTCAACAAACGGGCATTCTAAAATGAAAAAAAAATAAAATTAGTAAAGAACTTATAACTGTTCCCACTCCCACCCCTCCCTTGGTGTCCTTGGGAAACCATAAATACTCTAATTATAGATTAAGATCTATTCCTAGAAAATCAAGATTTTTCTTGCTTAATATTTTCCTGGTGAATTAAACAGGGCTTCTTAAGCAAATTGTGAAAATTTCATGAAAATTGGAACAGAGTACTCTGAACAGCATATTAACTGCATGCTTATGCTTAATTAGTATTTTGACCTATGACATTTTGACTCCAAATTCAATAGTCATTTTCCTTGTCCCAGGTGCAAGCCCTTCATACAATCTGGCAACATAAGATGGTGGAGAAACTGAGTTATTGCACAGAAATGCAACAGGAAACAGCTGGATCAGTAGACATTATAAAATAAAGCATTTTACCTTACAGTAGGCACATAATAAGACAATGCCATCTACCAAATCATTCCACTGAATTTACATAGCGATTTCCATCAGCTGTGACAGGATTAGTCAGCAGTCTGCTGTGATACATTAGCTGACTGACAACTGCCATGTATCTCTGACTGGTCAGTTCTAGGATATAGCTGGCAATACTGTGAAGTTCCACTAGTCAAAAATGCATTCTTCCAATGAAAATGTTATAACACAGTGTTGTGGATCTGTGTATGTGTTGTAAAATCTCTAAAAATGCAGTCATTCTAAACACTCATACCATGCAAATGGATGTACTCTACTTTCGTGAATGAACTGATCCAGACAGATGCCATCACCTTTAATAGCACATTCTATGGCATAAGGCATGCAGCCGGATGAAAAGAAACAGCTAGATGAGTATATAAATTACCTTGTAATTAAGGTCTATATTATATTGGCATATAATACACTTCTTATCTTTCTCAGCATATGGATTTGGCATGTTTGAAACAGGCTGAAATAGAAAATAAGTAAAATATTTATTCAATGTTCAAGTATGAAATGTAATGACAGAGATGTAAGCACAAATAATCATGTGAAAGGCCATTCTAACTCAATCATGTGAAAGGCCATTTCAAATCAATCATTTCAAAGGCCATTTCAAATCAAATCACATTTAAGGTCATTTTTAATCAAATCACATTAAAATCCATATCAAATCAACCATCTGAAAGGCCATTTTAAATCAAAGTATTCAGAATTCAGATGACTTTGAAGCATGAATGAGATATTTATTCTTCTACAATTAGCTGGTACACTCTCAACACTTGATCAACAGTTTTCTAAACAGTACACTTAAAGAATGCAATAATTATATGGTCCCAAACTTACACTTTCTAAATTCTAATGATATTTTTTTAAACACCAAATAACATAATACAGTGGTCCCCTCTTAAATGGCCACCCTGTCTGCTGCAGACAGGTGACCTGTAAAAGCAGTTGCCTTTATAGATGGGGAATGCACAAATCATCAAATGGGAGTAATATTTAAACATAAAGTATCAAAGATCGTATAAATGTTTCAAATATTTCATATATTCATTTACAAATAACTGGCCTGTTAAGGAAACAATTGTTATAAAAACTGTATTAAAGCTATATAAAATATTAGGAATAATCATGGTGCAAGAAATCTGGCTTTTAATATAACTTTCCAAAAACTTTGTATTCAACAATAGTGGAATATATTACTGACATTGTTCATCCGAATCTTTCTATGTCAAATTTCTTAGCAGTGATCAAAGGACACTCCATCTTTTCATTTATCCAAATTTATATTACTTTTCCTTCTACAATGAGAGTATCTAACCAAATTCTATCCTTTGCGCAACACTTTATATAGTTTGTTTTATACACTGCTAAGAAAAAACCCAAACAATTTTACACTAAAATATCACAACTTAACTTTAATGTGTTTCTCAGTCCAAAATTTGTTTTTCCACAAACAACAAATTTTGGGGGGGGGAAGCTGATGTTTCTTGAAACATTGGGGTTAAAACTAGCACCGAAACTCACACCTTCCTGACTGGTCATTGTTATTTAATGCTCTTTTATTCACATCTTTGGAGCCCTAGCATTACAGGGCGTTATCCCATCTTAATTGGCTTCCTAAAAGAGACAAATGCCATGGCATGGTTAAATTCTGATTTAAAATCATTAATTTTTACTCTCTGTGCTCCTGAAGGTGGGAGTGTCATAGGATTTAGCTTCTACAAAAAATTAAACTAGTTGCTATTTTAAAAAAATAAAATATTAATAATTTTAGGTGTGAGCCATGATCATTAAAACTGTTAACATGATACATTTAAATGCTTGGTCCATAATAAATACAAACATTTTCTTAAAAACTAATATCTTAATGTTTGGTTTTGTGACAAGAAGAAATATTTTCATTCCACAGTATTTATTTTAAAACAGCAAAGCGCAACAATGACCAGTAGGTACTAAGAACTGACCCAATTAAAATGTATACTCAATTAGTTTATTATACTCTGGAGTGGGGGTAGGTTGGGAAAGTAACGGAGGTGATGGGATATACATGTAGCTTGAAATAAATACACTTATGATGTTTAGAAGAAAAAAGTTTAGACATCAATCAAGGCCATTACACTTTTACCTAAATTTCAGTTCAACAGTGAAACTAAAATAAATGTATGCTAGAGACCAGTTTTATACAATAATAAGAGAACTTACTATCAAATGTATGAGGGCTTTTTTCATTTTCACTCAACAGTTAATGTGCATTTTGAAACATCAAAGTGTGACATTGAACAGTAGCTGGTAAAAACTGTCCCACAAGACTTAAAGCAGGAAACTAAAGTAATAGGCATTGCAGATGACTTCAAAGAAAAAATTCACTCCTTCGCAATGCATGTAGATTTTTAAAAAATGTTATGACAGGAAGTAACTTTTTTTCAGTGAAATCACTTTGTTCATGACACGAATGGCCACTCACACAGTGCAACAGACAATATATTGTACACAATTCTACAATTAAAAAAATTATCATACTCTCATAAACAATACTTTATTTTAAGTTTAAGGTTAAATGTACAGAAAAGCATGGCTCATGTATCATTTCTATTTTAACATATTACGACATTTTATTCCTTTAGAATAATCTTTGGGCAGAATTATGATATACTTGTCATACTGTTCCTGTGTTCCTGATTGTACATGCATGGTAAATGGCATGGTGTTTTTTAAAATCTCTATTTTACTTTTATTGGTATATGTATTAATGCAGTTAATAATTTCTTCAAGGTAGCTCTTGTAAACAGTATGGAAATAAATTTAAAAAACTATGACAAAAATAATAGCCAGTACATGAAGCACTATTTATGAAATATCATTTATTGTGAATGGGCATGGAAGTTACCAACTGATGCAGAACAGTAGGTAAATTTCCAAGTCTGTAAATGCTAACAGGTACATATAAATATAATCAATCAACACGAAAGTCTCTAAAAGTAAAGGTATGAAATTGCCATGGTCAGGTTTACAGATGTGGCCATCATACATACTTCTGAACACAAACCCAATGGTACCAAGGGAGTCTGGCTGTAATAAGTGGGTGGTCACTTGTCAGGTGTGGGGTGGGGTACAGGTAGAGGGCATTCAAAAGTTGGACCACTGTAGCAAAACTAAGTCTATTATGTTCAAAATGGACCCTGTCAAATTGTGTCTAAAAATATTACCTGATCATTATCTGAAACTAGTTCTTTTTCCATTTCCTTGAGGATGGTTTCCACTTCCTCTATGTTAAATGTTGGAGTTTCTGCTTTTGTCGGTTTGTATGTCTTCTGTCTGACACTGTAGTTGGATACTTTTACCCGGCCTTTCCAAGAGCGCTTGGGTAGGGGAAGGGGCTCAAAAGGTACTACATCTCCTGCTGTCATGTGATCCTGCTTTTTGCTGATCCCTTCTTCTGGTCTGGTGCTAAACTGTTCACATCTTGACAAAAACTGTCCTGGAAATTTGAGAAGAGCTGTGTATGAGGTACATGTACTACCAGCAATTCCAATTACTGAGCTACAAGCTTAGCATGAGAAATTCATGGAAAGCCTCCTCAAAATTAAAATTAAGAATTATTTTTGGGGGGCAAATATATACAAGTTTTAATTTAAAAGTCCTGTGATGAATTTGAATTATCTAGACTTCCAGTGGATGGTCAAAGACACTGTCACCCCTGACAGCCAAGATATCAACTGAGAAACAATCTTTGACTCACAAGAGCCAAGGCAGATGGGATTCATTTATCACTATGCTGATAAATCATTTCACTTTCAAAGTGATTAAGAATGTACTATGATTTCGGAATTGGGTTTTAGTCCATTATCTTGGGTCCTTCAGAGGCTTGCAACTTAGGAACATGCCTGCAAGTTCTTTGAATGCACTATGTTTGGATCTATCCAACTGCATTTCCTGATCTCACAAATCCAAAAAGTGTAAAACTACTGTTTTTTTTTAATACTCCTAACATCCCCAAGATTTATATTGCAAATTGATTAAGATATATAGCATTGAGGAAATACAATTAAATTCATAATAAGAATTTCAGGGCAACTGTTCATCAACAACCATTAGCAGATTCTTATTTTTGATATCCTTTAAGTGTACTTTACTTTACTGTTACAACAGTATCAATATGCATGATGATGAGTCTGATGTCAAACTAACATGAAATCTATTGTTTAAAGACACCACTTGCTGTATAAACTGCATTCACTTTTCAGTGCAATCATATAAATTTATACCTCACTGGTAAGAATCAGAGCAAAAGAAAATATACAAGTCTTGAGACAGATGCACTTATAAAAATGTCAATAACCAAATTCCTGTGAATTTAATTTTATTTCCTCAATGCTATATATCTTAATCAATTTGTAATATTAATACTGCAACAATTCTTAATCAATCTGTAAAATTAGTATTGCAACAATTCTTAATCAATTTTAATATTAATATTGCAACAATTCTCAATCAATTTGTAATATTAATACTGTAACAATTCTTCAATAAATGCATTAAAGCTTTATGGGGAAATTCCATCTGTTTCTTTCCAAAACCATAATCATAAATCAAATTTAAAAACCTATATTACCCCTATTCTGACTACCAGTGTACTAAGTTACCCAGTCCAATCACAGCATATAAAATGAATAATTTTATTATACATGATGATGATATACAGATATAAAGGTCAATCAATTAAACTAATGCATGGGCAAGGGACAATATAGTATGATGCCTTGGGGACACTAGCAATATCCTTATAGTATGATGCCTTGGGGACACTAGCAATATCCTTATAGTATGATGCCTTGGGGACACTAGCAATATCCTTATAGTATGATGCCTTGGGGACACTAGCAATATCCTTATAGTATGATACCTTGGAAACACTAGCAGTATCCTTACAGTATGATACCTTTGGGAAACTAGCATTCATGAAATCTAATGCATCTGACCTAAGTGGGGAAACTGCATCATCGCTATGTCACAAGGACCACAAGTTTCTAAAATGATTACTTCGCCTCGATTTGTAAGCCCCTTACAAATGTCTTTATAAATAAATAATTTGCAGTTGTAACTGAGAATGCTTTGACATCATTTGGTTTGATAAATCCATATGTTACCACTCAAAACATGACCAAAATAAGCATTTTGTTCAGACAATCAGCCAGATGCTAACAAGAATAAGATGGTAAAATTATATGACTTATGATAAAACAAAAAAAAATCCTGTCTCATAAAAGAATGGTGAAAGTGTTTTCAACAATAACTGCAAATTATTTACTCATCTTTGGTGTAATGATAGCTTGTAAACCCATTGATATAGTACACTTGCTAATGTTTCTGGGCATTTACCTGTTCCTAACAAAACTAAAGTTTTGAAAACAAAAGTGTATCTGGGGTGGTAGTAGTGGTGGTGAGGTTAAGGTTTTGGATTTTGATCATTTACTGGTACAGATGAGTGAACGTTAGCAAAGAATACAATATTAAGAAAAAAACTTTGCAAAACAGGGTGTCTGTAACAAGTAAAGTGATGTTTTCTCAGTACAAAATACATGAAAAGAAAATATATCTATCTCTTATAATATAGTATTAATTACATTGCAAAGGGCAATGACATGCATGTTACAGTAGGTAACTTGAAACATCATGGTCACTTGTTACACATGTCACTATGTTATATGCTCATCCTCTGGATTACAATGATCTGATCTATACTATAAAATTAGGATCTGTGCATCTTACAAAGGATAACAAAAACTGGGCCACATTAAGGTCACTAAGGACAAGGTTTGGAAATATTCTATTTGTTACTTCACACTATAATTGATTTTAATTAGTGCTTGTTTCAGATGTTTCTTTTTGCTTCATCTAGTGTGCACACATACTGAGTACATGCAAATTATACATGTGACAGAAAGTGATGGAGATTCTTGTGGGTTATTGTTTGTATCTTAAATAGTATATATATATATATATACATATATAATGTACTTATGAGCATGCAAAAATAATGTTTGTCTCTGTTGGATAGTCACTGTTCGCAAAAATGTTATATAAAAATAAATAAAATGGCATATGACAGTATTGTGCAAAGTTAATTCACACATATGAAGGAAAAACACAATATATATATATATATATATATATATATATATATATATATATATATATATATATATATATACATATAATTTTAACTTTTTTATTGGACACAAACATGACATCAAAGAGTTATGTTTTGATAAATTAAGTAGATAAACCCAAAGACCTGCTTCTTTTTGTTGGTTTACAGTCCTTTTTCAGCACATGATAGGCTATAAAGGTGGACAGAATAGCTGATGGATTAAAAGCCTGGGAAAACCCTGGAAAGAAACACAGACCCATGGGCGATGACCGCTCCGATGGCCTAGTTGTTAGCATCCACTTCGGATGCGGGAGGTTGCAGGTTCGAACCCTGGCAGAGTCATACCAAAGACTTACAAAAATGATACCAACAGCTACCTCACTAGGCAGTCAGCATTAAGGGGCTAATGTCTGGACTGGTCAGCCTGGTGTCAGGATAATGTGTCTGGGTGGGACATGATGCTACATGTCTGCAACATGATGCCCCATTGTTAGACATCTCTATAAGCCGGTACACTGCAGACATCATAGCGATATCACTGAAAAATTGTTAAAGCTTCATTAAATATCCACATCAAACAATCAGTGATCCATGGGAAGCTGCTAGCAAGCTTTCTCACATACCCACATTGGCCAAGCGAAAACCTGAACCCACATAAACATGCTGACAGTGGACGGTGGTGAGAATGTAGTGACTGGTATAATTTTAGAACATTATGCATATTCACCGCCTCATTTAAATACAGTTATGAAAAAGTATGTGTGTGTGTGATTTGGATTTTTAACACTGCTTTAACAAATTTCAGTCATATCACAATGATTTCTGCAGAGTGACAGTTTACAGTGATGTCTAGCACTAAGTCAGACATGTAGCACCCATGACCTCCCGCATCCGAGGCGGATGCTCTAATCACTAGGCCACCTCAGTGGTCATGATATATTAATTTTAGGTCAACTGGATATATCATTAGAAATATTCCAGGTATTTTTTCATATATTAGCAAAACAGATTTTGTTAACACTGGTGCAGATTAATCTTGTATTAATTTCACATTGAATTTAAGCAAGCCAAAATATTAAATGAAATCAAAATATTTATCTCTGAAGTTTCTGGCACACTAAATAAATTGTTTTGATTATAGTTAGCTCATGTAATTACACAATGTACTATGCATAGCTTGGGAATATCAATTGATACAGCACTGATGTATAGTAAATTATACTGTATACTACCTCAAGAACATGTATGTGAGTGGTCATTTTTGTGGATTAATAATCCACACAGTATGTGGCTTGCTTGCAAAAATGGCATAAATCATTGGGGATACAGATTGTGACAAATATCATTACCCTAGAAAGCAAAAAGAGGCAAAATGACATTAGTTCAAAACTGATGCTGTCATAACAATGAAAAGAAAATTGATTTATTGTGTTTCCCTATTTAAACAAACACACTGATAAAAATTTCTTGAGAACCTACTCGGTGCCAGAGATTCTTGATTCCACATTGAACATTTGCCTCTACTTGATGAACAGTGGTTAGGAATACTTTTTAGGGTCAATGATTTTATTTTAAAGAGATGAAAATTGATTACAAATATCTTATCCTGAAGAGATGAAAATTGACAAAAAAATATCTCATCATAACTATATTGTCAATTTACAAAATTGTGACTGTAGAATAATGTATTTCTGTACAAGAACAATGTAATGAATCTGCACTACATGTATTGGTTTTATGAGTAACATATACTTTGAAACTGTTTGACTAAAAAATATGGTATTTTCAGCAAAAATGTTTGAGGGTTCTGGATAAAATGGCAAAGAAAATCTTAAAACGTATCTGGGACAGAGAAAAGCTCTAGTTCTACAGTGTAAGATGTATCACATGATATTTTTGTTCTTGTGTAGCACCAAAACATAAATAAATTGTGATATGTCTTAAATTGTAGCATTAAGAAAAGGTCAATTTATTTGTAAAACTGAATGTTCACAAAACATATCTATACGATCAAATCAAAAAATATGCAAATGTCAACTTCAGATAACAGGAGGTCAAGAATTTGTTAAAAGTGACCAAAGACCAATATTAAAATATGCTAACTATGCACGTGCTTGGACGCTTGAATTTATTTCAAAAGACATCTTCCTTTTTGAATTACCCACAATCAATTTATCCAGAAAACATGCAAGTTTCATATATTCTATAATTCTGAAGAAAAAAATCATCCCCTGTTGCTAATAAATCTTGTTACATGTTTGGACCCCCCCCCTCCCCCATCTACTGACCAATACTTTTAATTTTATCTGTAACGAGTCTCTGCTGTGCACTGTCCAAACGAAAACGTGTTTATGAAACCGAAAATGGGTGCCATTCAACTACATCGTTGTGGGTACTGTTACCTAATTACTGGTCTCTTTAACAGAATTTTTATATTTATAAAAAACACAGCTTCATAAAACATTTTGCTTGCCTAATACTGGACGAAGCAGTCGGTTGATCGTTAAATAATTATTTAATCTGCAGCAAAGTCTGGAAACTTCTGCAACGGACACCATGTTTATAAGCCTCTTACCCTACTCAGGGTGCGGGACTATTAGAGACTGACCATTTTATGGATGAACCTCAAGGTTTTATAAGAATATTTGTTTTATTTTACCTTAAGATATGTTTTTTTTCTTTAAGAATCAGAATTATTTAGCAATGCAATATAACGAAGCGAAAAAAATTGTTTGAGTCTACTTGGAGCCGGGGTTTTTTAATATTAAATCTCCCATCTCCACGTAGAAATGGTTGGTCCCTTTTTTATAAAAGCTACAGTTAACAAATGTGTTGTATGTATCTATTAAATAATTTGACAATAAAAAAACTAGAGCAATAAAATGTCAAAATATTTATATTAATAATATTTGCTTTCAAAGCAGCTATTTTGACCAATCACTACCCATGTCAACAACATTGTTTTAAAATGGCGGCCAGATACGTTAAGAGTGTGTAGCCTGCCGCATCTGATCGAATATTTTTTATTTAATATTGATTAAGATCCATAATTATTATTGAGTAATTCAAAGGTAGATATTTAAATCATTATTCTGAAAGTTGCTCTTCTATTCAAATGAAAATTCTAAGCATTTTGATTGTGACAGGTGTTGTTCTATACCCCCCCCCCCCGGTCACATTCGATACAGCATTCGCACACCCTCCAGTTTGCTTGTACCCCTTCCATCAGATTTTAAAAACAAAATACATAACGGATATTTAAAAAAGCCGCACAAAACTTAGTCATTTTTTTAATAAATTTATAATTTTTAATCTGTTGCCGGGGGTCCCAAACATTGTCTACTCTTTGGCGTTTAAAATTAAATGCAGATATTGAGATTATCAAAGATGGTGACCGACATATCATCAGTGCTTGAAAACATAGATTTACCCATGCAAATATGTCGACTATGTTACTTTAGAAACTCCCGGTTGAAAAAAAAACGCTAACAACTTGACAGTGTTTGGCCCCCTCCCCCCCCCCCCCCGGCAATACTCGGAAATTATAAAGTCATGCATGAAATGACTTAAGCTTTGTGTATTTGTTATATTCTTAATACTTTACATTTTTTAAATGGGTATTGATATGCAAACAAACTGGAGGGTGTGCAGTGATTATATAAAATATCCTCAACCTGTACAGGATAGTATTCATGTATCCTCCCATTTTTTGTGTACCCACCACAGATTTTAAAAATGAAAATATCAGGGAAATGAAAAATGTACAAAACTTTAATTGCATTCTTTAATTGATCATTTCTGATTTGATCGTTGTCAGGGGCTCCCAGGCACTGTCATCCTGTTTGTATTTCAAACCAAACTGAATATTTTCATGGTAATTAGGAGTTATCTTACTGTCCTTTTCATTATACACAGAACGCAAAACAGTCATCTGCAGTCAGTATTTGCAATGTCCAGCTTTAATATTTTTTGAAAATAATTAAACAAAATAAAATGGGCAAGCAGTGTAACTCTTACTTACATGGGTTCCAAAGGATATAATATCCAACGTTATGGAAATTTATGGACCATATTATTTAGTATTTATCAGAGACTATTAACAAAATCACTCCAGTTGTCTGACAAAAATATACTGGCTCACACAAGTATCGTGGCATTTTAGGAAAGAAACTCATATTTGGTTTGAAACATAAACAATTTGACAGTGTTAGAGATTCCTAATGTATGTCAGCTTTTCAAAAGCCAAGTAGGGAGATTGAATGTGTGTTAGTGTGTGTCTGATAAGGATTTTTAACGTAGCTTTAGCATTTTTTCAGTCATATCGCTACGATGTCTGCAGTGTGGCAGTTTATAGTGATGTCTAGCACTGGGGCATCATGCCACAGACATGTAGCATGATGTCCCACCCAGTCACATTATCCTGACACCAGGCCGACCAGTCCTAACACTAAACTCTTAATGTGGAGCACCTAGTGAGGTAGCTGTTAGTAACATTTTTTATAAGTCTTTGGTATGACTCAGAGTTCGAACCCGCGACCTCCCACATCCAAGGCAGATGCTCTAACCACTAGGCCAATGGAGCGGTTGTTAGATTGAATAAAAAAATGGGAAGATTGGGATCTAAAATAGGATTTTTTTTTCTCAGCATTTTTCAAGCTTTGTTTTCATTAATTTTGACCATTTTCAACAAAATACCACAAAACACATAATCATATAACTTTAAATGTTTTTTTTTTAAATTAATAGTGATTATGGTACAAAAACACATTTTAGAAATATGATCAATATTAGTGATCAAAATCTCATGAAAATAAATAAATTTAAAGCATATACAAATTAAAATAAAAATGTAACACATACAAAGGACACATCACAGATAAAGTGATAGCACATTGAATCTTCATATTGGCATATATAATACTTTGGATAAGAGTGGCCATGCCATTTTTTTGCAGCTGCCATGATCTCTGGAGTTGGGTTGAAATTCCTGTGATGTGTTACTCTTACCATAACAGACTAACAGTAGTCACAAAAAATAAGTCTCCTAACTGTGCCTCTAAGAGAATATGAACACTTCTTGAATTCAAGCTAGTATATTTTGATTCACCCAAGACCAAATGGAGAGAAAATGTATTTGATCAACAGTTATGGAATACTCTGTATTTATGGTATAGATGCATGTATGATAATCATCTTATTTGTTCTGCTGAAATGCAGTACTTTGCACAGCTTTAGAACAACAAGTTATCAATCATTATGTACATGTATTTCCAGTAGTGGCACAGAACAGTGTCACAGCTATTTACACAGGTGATAAAACTGAACATGGCTTTTGTGGATTACATACAATACTACTGTTTATGTAGGTTTTGATTTTGGAAAAATGAAAATTGGCAGACATAATGAAGTAATCTGGAGTTCTCTGCAAAAATTGTGAGATATGAGATTGGGAGGAATTCATGGATTGACTCCAAAAATCAGGATTTTTTTGCTTCTGTCTAGACAGTTGACGGGTACGAAGATCCCGTGGCAACAGTAAGGTTAGAAAGTATAAATTATCAATGAAATAACTGTGTTTTTGAAAAATTCTGACAAAGTTATTGAACAGCAGTTTCTTTTATTTTTGAAACACCAAAAAGAACAAAAATAATAAAATATAAAAAAATAAAAATACTGGCTTCCTACCAGATGTAAAAAGTAATGCAAACATTATTAGAGATCTCAGAAACACTTAATTACGCATATTTGGACGCCAATTTTTGATATGGGATGCAGAAAATCGCTGTGGCAGGAGTCCTCCGTATGCATGTAATATGTGTGCAGCAAAATTCAAAGACTCGCCAGTCCTGCTTCATCCACCTGCTTTGTGGGAAAATGTGTTGATCAGTTAGCAGTGCTGATATTTACAATCACAGAATTCAGTGAATGAAAGACCCCTTGATGTACATACATGTTGCCATTATAAGAGTACATCAAACAGAACATGATGCAATAGCTGGGCAGCAAGTGCAAAGGCTTTGACTTTGATGATAAAACATACAAACACGTGTTTTAAGATCAGAATCGGTGATCTGGATATATATTAACTACCTCTTGTACACTATTTCGTCATAAAATTAGTTTTAAACTGTAAGTGAACCAGTAGACCTAACGGGAATAATTGCTGACTTAGCTAAGTCTGGGATGTACCAGTTCATTAGATTGTCTGTTTTCGTAAATCATCGGGCAAATATTTTCAGAAAAATATACAAATCATTGAAAGCAAAGCCAAGGTATTATTTTATTAAAGATTTAGCTTTAAAATGCAAATTATGTAGGTCAGAAACGTATGGGACAATGCTATGTTTGTGGAATTCGCGAGATGCGCTTTAAGGTCCAAGATGTTTTTGACTTGACACGTATTTGTGAAAATATGAGGAAAAAACAGCAAATCACATGCTATTTAACCATTGCCTAAAATTACTACAAGGACGTAGACAAATAAATAAACCATAAATTTGCAATCCTGCCAATGGACTGTTGCAAAGAAGCTATATTAAAGTGAGTGATTACATTACGAAAACCTCTCCATCTAAAAATAGATGCACTCATGTCTGTGTTGATTCTGTAGGAAAGAAGGGACTGCAACTTTTGATGGTGGGACTCCTATTTTTACCAAAATGGGAGTCCTGGACTCCTAGTTGTAAAATCCTAGCGAGACCTCTGATTATTTTATTGTACAAAAATTAGTTTTCAATCAGAACTTAAAGATTACAATTAAATTACTGCTCTAAAGAAGCAAGACTGTAAGAAAACATGGATTTCCATCATTAGAGTTGACATGATGGAAGTGTAGAAAACTTCATTGGCACCAAGAGATTGTCTACTAAGGAATTTTTGCAAGTGTTAGATCTTTCAACAGGAGGCAATACTGAAGAAACTGATAAATGAAACAATACTTTTACTTTAATAGTTTCTGATAATTTGAACATTTTGCCAGATAAAATTGTATTGGTTGAGAATGTGAACCAAATCCAACTGAAACAAATACTGTTAGAATACACACAGCCTTGTAATGACTGCTATATGTAAAAGCACAATGTGGTTAATTATGACACATGAAATGACTGGTCTTTACTGAAAACACAATATGATATGAGTAGTCACTCAACACTGCTATAAAATGAACATTTTCTACCCACTACCACCTTTTGTTTTTGAGCTGATTTTTCTTTTACAGCAGTATTTGTTTACCATAACTATGCAAATTAATAATCTAGAACAACTGTTTCATGTAAATATATGTTTTGTTTTGGAGTGTATTTATTTCTTGCTTATTACCCAGCTAGAAAAATATCACTGTCCCAAGAAATTAGAAAAAAGTCAAGAAAATTGGTAATGAGCTTATTTCCCTGTAAATAGTACAACATTTGCTGCACAATATTTATTGCTAATTTGGCATATATATTTCTTTGGCTGACCATAACATAAAATAGTTGTCCTCTATTATTTCCCATTATTGGTATCTAATTTCTTAGAATCAAATTCAGTGCTTGCTTCCCCCATTAAAGAAACTTAACAGGCCGGATTGATTGTAACTTAAGTCCACATTTTGAATAAACTAAGTTGATTGTTGCTCTTTGTACAGACTTTGAAAACCACTAAAGGCTAAGAAAATGCAGAAGTCATTGAAATTTTAAAACCTATGCTCTTTTGATAACCATTGCAAGAACTGGATGTTGATAAGAACTGGTTGGATGATAGCAGGGTTTTGATTAATATTTCAACTTTTATTTTTCTTGTTTTTGAGTTTCATCATTTAAGTTTTTATTAGCTCTACTGGTCACAAACAGAAGAGCTTATGGAATGGCCTGTTGTCTGTCATCCATCCATCAGCTAGGACAAGTTTGCTGTTGCTACTTCTCCTAAACTATTTGGAGGATTACCATGAAACTTTACACACACACACACACATTCATCCCATGGTTTAGTTGGTCCTAAATGAAGATGCAGTAACCATCATAAAAATCTTGTTGAGCTACACCTCTTGAAATGAGATTTTCACTACAAGGCTTCTTATGATATCAAGTTGGTCTTAAATGAAAATGGTTCAGATCTGATGTCCAGCATGGCTACCAGGGTAAGCATTTTGCAAATATTTTTATTGATACACCCCCTGAATGGATCATCATATAATCTTGGTGTGGGGGGGGTTGTCACCTTATTACATCTGTTTGGTCTCAGATTAGAATAGTGTTGATCTGATGTCCGATATGTTGAAATCACTATTCCTTCTAAATGTATGGTCATCTCAAGATGGTGTTTCATTACAAGACTTACGATGCCTAACTGGTCCTATATTTAAACAGTTGTACTGCTCTGACATCCAAAAGGGCTGCCTTAGCAGCCATCATAAAAATCTTGTTACCACAATTCTACCAGAAGACTTCTTATGATTACCAGTTGGTCTTAAATGAAAATTGTACCAAACTGACATCCAGTATGGCTACTACAGTAGCCTTCTTGAAAATCTTGCTATTGTTTCTTCTTCTGAATGGAAAGTCATATTTTGAAAATACTGTTATCGCAACTCATTTACAAGTAAATGGTATATCAACATTGGGTTTTCACCAACAGACTTCTTATGATGCATAGTTGGTCCTCATTGAAACTGTTGCCAATCGCACAATAAATATGACTGCCATGATAACTGTCTTATAAATCCTGTTTGCACTCCTGAATAGATAATATTATGTCATTGGGTTTTCAACAAAAGACTTCTAATGATGTCTGCTGTGCCCTAAATGAAAATTCTGCCAATCTGACATCCAGTATATGTACCATGTGTCTAAGGCTGCTAATTGCAAGTCTTGTTAACACTAAAGAATATCAGAGATGGTTTCAACATTAACAGCCAAAAGGAATAAATGGTTGTATTTTGATTTCCTGGAACTATGTTACTATGTTATATTGTCCATTCATCCATCAATCTGTCTGTTTGTTACTAATTTCATTTACACAGAAGAACTCAAGTTCTCCACCGTTCACGGATACAAGCTTTGTGCATGACTTGCAAATGGAATAAGGAAGGATCCTATTGCTTTATAAAGGTCAAAGGTTAAGGTCAGTGTGACTGAAAGAAGAAAAATGGTTTCCACAATAACAAGTTAGCTCTAAAGAAAAAAGAGGTTTCTGCACATTAAGTTTAGTTAAAGACAGCATACTTTAACCAAAAGTCAAGGTTGCTGAGACCTGTTGGTCAATAATCCCTAGAGATAACTATATTCTACTAGTGCCTACACAGACGACAGTTAAACATGGATTGGGCATATAATGCGACATTCAAGTTACTCTTATTTGGGGATAAAAACAGCAGGACTGCATTTGAGTGATACTGTGTATACGAGTGATTGATGTTTGAGTTACTGCAGTTTTACTGGTGGTCTATATGTCATACTCATTTTCCCTAAAGACACAAAACTCGGCATGTGCACACATCTTTAAGGTTAATAATTGCATTAATAATTAGCTACAGTGACTGCTGTTCATAAACAGTGGTCCAGAGCAGTAATACCCCAATGTAGCAAAAGTAGGTCTGTTTCTAATACTCCATTCAGTTGTTGGAGTGAAATACCCTTTTCCAAATTTTTTGGTTCATTTTATATCTGTATTTCATGATGGAGTGTATTCTACATTTACTAAGATATGAATGTCTCTTTGCATTTGATTTGTTCATTTGTAAAATTTATCTTACAGATGCAAAAAAATAATTATTTATTTTGCAGGATATTAAAATAATCTTCCGATGCTCATCTGGTACTTCACAACAAGTTAAGGAATGTCAGCAAGTTGCACACCAATGGAGAGTAGAAGTGACAGTTCAGGTCCAAATACAGTATGTACATTGAAAGCTATTATGGTTATTTGGTTCTGGAAAATGTGAAAGATTACATGTATCTATTTTGAGATTTTCATGAAATTGAAAGAGTCATTTCTAATATATTATCATATGCATATAAATGAATGGAAACTAAAATCATTTCATATAAATGAATGGAAACTAAAATCATTTCATATAAATGAATGGAAACTAAAATCATTTCATATTTATGATTGGATTGAATGCTATGTTGAAGCTACAAACAAGTCAAATTGTGCAGGTTTTTGGTGCATCTTTATAAGAAAATGAACTGCTTGTGACAAACTGTATTTATTAAGTGTCAGTTTGAGTACTTTATGGAATGATAATCAGGTCAAGTTATGTTGGAGGATGCTGCCATGTTTGTAAGCTTTGTGCACTTGAAAACAGTAGTACCATTGTCTGTACTTGTGACACTGTATAATCCATTCTGCAATCATGCAGGAAGTCACAGTGGATTGAAAGTTTCTTTAAGTTTTGATAGTTGTTAGAAAGTTTTTATTTAATTTGTATAGTATTTGATCTCATATGAAAAATACATGTTTTAGTTGTATTTTAATCTTTTTTTGTAATGAAAAGTGTTAGGCTAATCTAGGAGGTATTCATAGCAGCATTATGAAATTGTTTTGTTATGTATTTCTATCATTCAAATTTATCTTCCTTATTTTCTGTATAGTTTAAGATCAGTGTTTTGTGTGAATTTGTTAACAGTTTCAAACTGAGCTTTACATCAAAACGGAATTGTTAGACCAGTGTATCACTGATAGTCTTAAATCAGGTTGAGACTTGGTGGCTTTATAACTAAATCCATCATGGAAGTTGTTTTAAATTAATTGGCCATATTTTTAAAACTGCTTGTTGGATTTAAAGAATATTTTGGCATATATTTCCATTCATGTTGTTTATTCATTCAAGATGTGAAAATAAGATTTCATTTCCTTTAATTATCAGTGAATATACAGGTAATGACCTATAATATTGTCTTTGTTATACCTTACAGAGTTGCTGATGGGAAACATTTTCATTTTGCAAGACAACCTAATTTGTGAATAACTTTTTACAGTAAGGACAAAATACTACATATTTAGTCCATCATAATCCATAACAACTTGCATCTTTAAGATGACACATTTCTTGAGATAGAGTGAAATATAATAATGCAAAAATATTGTCTGAAGGTATACAATTGTTGTTGTTGTTGTTGTTGTTGTTGTAGGGTTTAACGCCATTTTTCCGCACAAGATATGCTATACGTAGCAGCCAGTATATATGGTGGAGGAATACATCGGGAAAAGCCCAAGAAAGAACCACCGACCCACAAAAAGCTTTTTCATATATCCACATTGGCCAAACCCGAGGCTCAAACCCACGCAGACAGAGGTGAGATGGCAATGATCCATAATGGTGAGCGCTTTAGACCACTCGACCACTTGGAGGTATACAGTCATTTTGTGATAAGGTCTTGGATGCCAATCTTTTTGACATATCAGGGTTTGATTATCATTAGAAAAGCCCTCAAAATATTAACCATTTAACATTTTATTTTAAAATGATGGGATCAGTTTATTGTGGGCGAATGTGGCAATTTCAATTTATTTTATGGAAATCTTATTTTTCAGCCACGGGATGGACTATCCATCTCGATTGATAGCATCACATTTGAAGAAGGTTATGAAAAGCAAGATCCAGGGTTTGAAATAATCTTTGAGCATAATACTGAGGAAACAGATTCAAATGCTTCTGTTAACACTAGCAACAACCAGAGCCAAGGGAGAGAACTGTCTATTCGGACATTATCTGATGGAAAGGGAGATAATTTGGCATTCAAGGGAACAGATGAATTCCTATCTGCAATAGAGACTGGGACACAGCAGAATGAATCTCATAATTATGATAAAATTGTTAAAGAGATGCATGAAAAAGATGGCACATCTAATTTATCATTTATAGTACCTGATGATTCTCTAGGTGTTGACTTGTTCTCAGCCATGCCACACACTGAAGGACCCATCATTCAACAGAATAATGCCAAGAATGGAAGCCCTAACACGACTTGGGCATGTACAGAAATTAATGCAAATATTGGTGGCACCAAAGAAACTGTGTCCATGGGTCCATCGAGCACAGGGGAGGGAAAGAAATACCTGTACAACTTACCTAATAATGCAGGAGGAGATATCTCAGTAGAAATAGATGAGGTGTGTATCAATATATTTAAAGCATATAAACTTTTAAAAATCTCTCTTTTTTTGTTCCTCAAATCATGTCCACATTCAGAATATTTGCTGTGCTTAACTCATTATCTTCCAGATTGCTGTGTATTTTAAACATGTTTCATGCTTTTAATATTGATCAGGTTAATTGATTTCACTTTATCTGTTCATATGGCCAACATGAACAACATCAATTCAGCGTGGACTTTATATTTTTAAAGGGAGTCTCTTTCTGCCCAGAACATTTGTAAGGATGCAGGGGCATCAGCAAACACTGTACCTCATTGTGCTCATACTTCTGTGTGAGTGTGTGTGATATAGATTTTTAACGTAGCTTTAACAATTTTTCAGTCATATCGCTACGATGTCTGCAGTGTGGCAGTTTTTAGTGATGTCTAGCACTGGGGCATCATGCCACAGACAAGTAGCATGATATCCCACCCAGTCACATTATCCAGACACCAGGCTGACTAGTCCTAACACTAACCTCTTAATGCTGAGCGCCAAGCGAGGCTGCTGTTAGTACCATTTTTGAAAGTCTTTGGTAGGCCACCGGAGCGGTTGATATACTTCTGTGAAGAGTACTGCCCTAATGCCTCATTCTGTATATAGGCCCATTCTTCCATTTGTCTGGCAGTGACAAAGTTTATTACTCCTACACTGCTTAGACGATTTTATGGAAACTTTGTAGACTAGTTGTGTGGTTGGTTTAGATGCACAGTATCATTTTGTTTTGTACTTTTGCCAAATTGTGGGGAATTTCTTTGAAAAGTTGTAAAATATAGATAGTTTGAGTATTTAGTTTCTTATCATTTAATGTCCAGCACTGCTTAAACAGTTTTATTCAGGATTTATGGGCTAGATATTTGGTTACTGTAGATGTAGAATAAGATTATTTTTTGTTCACGTGACCCATTTTTCAGGAAATTCGTACTAGTGTCCAAAAAATTGAATCAAGTTGTCCTCTTCTCCCTTCCTGCTTGGAGGATTTGATTGAAACTTTGTTGGCAGATTATGTGGTTGGTAGATGCACAATAAGGTTTTACTCTTTTCCTTTTTGGTTCATTTTTTCAGAAACTAAACAAAATGAATTGCTTTGTGAATGGAGTTCATCTTCACTTATTCCACAATACATGGAGGATTTTTTTAAACTTTCTTGTCTAGATGTGTGGTATAAATGTACAGTAAGGTTAAGACATTTTTCCCTTATGCCCTATTGTTTGGTACATATATTTGAAAAAGTGCTGTATGGTTTTACTCATTTCCTCTTGCCCTTTCTTGGAGAAATATTCTAAAATTGTCAAAAAGAGGTATTTTGGAAACTGACTATGTCATTATTTTTGTTCATAACTTCATAAAAGATATTTATTGATACTTTGTCTGATAGATATAATTATAGTTTTTTTTTCTCTGGCCCATGTTTGGTAGAATTGCCCAAAATGGGCTGTTAGGTAATCAAGATCATTGTTTGTCCTCCAGCACCTCCTAGTGGATATTGTTTTGTGCACTAGATCTGGTTGGCGAAGATGTGAAAAGACTGTTCACTTTTTCTTCCTGGCCTGGTGGAAATTTGTTGAACAGGTTCCAAAAGGGATGTTTTAAAAAATGAACATGTTTATTGCTTATCTTAAACTGATTGAAGGATTTATTTTCCTCACACTTCAGCAGAGAGCTAGGATATTATCATTTCCATCATGCATTTGTCTGCCCACTTCTACAACAGTCTGTCTGTCCATGATAAAGCTTGTCATTGCTTGTCTTTACTCTTTTTGGAAGGTTTTACTGAAGCATTATTGGTTAAATACATTGTTAGTATCGATAGATATGTCTTAGAGTATATACTGTTTCTGGGCAAATAGTTGGGTCTGTTCCTTGAATAAACATGAAATTATGCAGTAAACTCCCAATTTATGCATATATAACTTACCCATGCCTCGCATTTACATGAATTAATATTAACACACAAGCAGAAAAATACATGCCAAAATATGTCATTCACATATATATGTAAATACACAGCATGAGTTCCCAAGCAGGAATTGATAATTTTTTATGTATTCAACTGGGATAATGATTCAACTACCCATTGATGGATGGATTCGAGTTGTGCAAATTCGACATACATGAATTTTCTTAGGAATGCAATATACTCATAATTTGTGGATTTACAGTACACTGTATAATAATTACTGATAACAATTGCTCCGTGTCAGACAATTGGACTGGTTGCAAAAGCATGCTTTCTTGTTTTGACAGGTTGATGTTTCAGGCATATCTTTAGAAGAGATATTACAGAAAAAGCCTAAAGATGAATCCGACTCTGATTCTGAATTTGATTTTGAACTGCCTTCTCCTAAAACTAAACCAGCAACAGCAACAACATCAGTGGTGACATCATCTATAACATCACCAATAACTTCTGTTACCATGTCAGTTGGATCATCACCAGCAGCTGTTACCACCAGCATCAGCACCCCCACTATGATTGCTAATAAAGCATGCACTGTACCATCAGTTACAGAGACAGCAGAGAAATCATATATCAGGTATATAATGCAGATAAAAATTTAATTGTTAACAAGGAAATTTTTTCAAAAATATCGAAGTTTCAGTTTATCTCTCCTTTGGAAGTTTTAAGCTCACCCAAAAGCCAGAATTTGTAAGCAGTATTGATATGTGACTTTCTGCATTAGAAAAATTAATAGCATAAAATCATCATTTTTTTTTTTTCTTTACATATTGTGTACATCATATCAAATTGAAAGTAGTACGTTGTACATGCATGTTGCTATAAGATTAGAGTACCAGTAAGGACAGGTAACTGTGTTAGGAAAGACTACTTTCAAAAAGATTCTTGAGAGTACATCTTTTATTGAGATCAGTTTATATACATGCTGATAGCATCAGAGTTAAATTGTTGAGTTCAGAATACTTCAATAGAAGGAACTTAAACAGTACACACTATAGAAATAAAGTAGCCCTACCTGTGACTATAGTAATTAAATAAAGTAGCCTTACCAATGGCTATAGTAATGAGGTATCATAGCCCTACCAGAACCTATGACTATAGTAATTAAATAAAGTAGCCCTACCTATGGCTATAGTAAATAAAGTAAGTAAAGTAGCCTTACCAATGGCTATAGTAATGAGGTATCATAGCCCTGCCAATACCTATGACTGTAGTAATGAAATAAAGTAGCCCTACCTATGACTATAGTAATGAAGTAAAGTGTGTGTGTGATTTGGATTTTCCAGTAACTATAGTAATGAGATAAAGTAGCCCTACCAGTGACTTTAGTGATGAGATAAATTAGCCATACCAGTGGCTATTAAAATGAGATTAGGTAGCCATACCAGTGACTATAGTAATGAGGTAAAGATATGCTGAATAAGGTTGATTGACATTTTATAAAGGTTGTTGTTGTTGTTGTTGAGTTTAATTATAGTAGCGTTCGCACAATTGTGCATGTGCCACTTTTTTCTGACTGCACCACAGCCTACTAGTTGTTCCTGGGGAAGGGGATGGTGCCACCTCGCCCAGGCTTTTATGGATTCAAGGAACCCTGATAATTTGGCCTCAATCTGTGGGTCCATAAAGGTCCCTACAGTTGAATGGTTGGCTGTCATTAGTGGGAAGGAGAGCTTGGGAAAGGTCCTTTTTCTGATTCCAATGACTTCACTTTTATTTTGTGTGCATTTGAAATTTTTCTCTGTAAAATCTTTCATGTACAGAGTCAAAAAAATCCATTCTTCCACTTGCATTTATGAGCAAGGCCTGAGGAAGGACATATCACTTTTTCATGATGCTGATCTAATTAGATGACTCTGAGACATTTTAAGCTGATTCAGTCTGTGCAATAGACAGTGTGGAGATGAGTTAATTTGGTGTAGGACAAGTAAAAGTTCCAAGTCACATGTCCTGCAAGACAAGTAGTGAGCCAAATCTTTTTCAAGCCCTGATTTAAGTATGTTAATTTTAACAGGCTTAACAGGTTTTGCCCTTATTCATAAGAAATGGCATCCTTGGCAGAAATCATGATTTATTCTGGCAGAAAGTGTCCATCTTCCCAAATGGTTTTCATTACACAAAACATTGTAAAGTGAAATTTCAGTGACAGAATATTGGTCCCAAATTGTTCTTTACCCTAAAAATACATGTAATTGTGAAACTTGTAATAAAGTAAAGTAAATGATTGGATAGCTATTGGCAGAGGTCCTGTGTGAGTAATTACATAATTTTGCATAATGCAGGTTGGTTTTTGGTTATTGCACCCTTAAATGGCCCATGGATCTATTGGATCTATTCTTACCATTTTGAGACCTGACCTGGGGATATATATATATACAGTCAAACCCGGTTATCTTGATTACGTCGGGGGTGTAAAAAAATCGTCGACATAACCAGGTCCCGAGATATCCGGGTTCATAAAAACCGGTAATTTTAAAAATGTCCTTGAGCATTACTCCTGTCTCTTGCTGGTGTTTACTGGAATCCCCTCCCACTGCATGTTACAATAAAATAAACAAAACGCTTAATTGATAATAAAATGAAATGAACTAACCTGGTGTTGTTATCATTTATTCCTTTTTTATCATCATAAGTAATTTATTAAAGAAAAAATATATCTATGAACTCCTTATATCACATGTAGCGTATGCATCCATTACTGTAGTGTGCATCACTTATGTCAGATAACACACGACGCATTTTTATAATTGATGTGAATATTGAAAAACAAATCATGTTTGGTTGTACTCAGGGGTTTGAATATGTTATCAGATTGAAAAATGGATCAAAGAAAATCACAAACGAGAGAGTGAGAGAGAAACATCCACTGATTGCTTTCAGGCACCCGCCATTCACGCATAACGCGGTGTTAGGTGCAAAATAACCAAGATTGTATTATATCCAGGTTAATATATGACAGTATCTCGCAGATAAAGATCAATAAATGTTTTTGAAAATACATGTACATGTACATGTACATTGACTGTGAGTGCAAATGACACTCCTTTCGCTAGCATGGGTTACAAAGAGTCTTCTCTCCCCGTTGACTATAAAAGCCAGTCAAATAGCTGGATGACAGGTGATATCTTTACCAGCTGGTTACGCAAGTTAGATCGCCACTTACAGTTTGAAAAACGAAAGATCGCATTGATAATAGACAACTGCCGTGCTCACCCACGTGTAGAAGGGTTACAAGCAATCACAGTGTATTTTCTTCCTCCCAATGCTACCAGTAAGCTTCAGCCACTCGACCAAGGAATAATTCAGGCTTTTAAAATCCATTATTGGAAAGCTTTAGTTTGCAATTATTTGCTTGCAGTTGAGGAAAAGCGATCCTATAAACCAACTCTGCTAGACGCCATCATGTATGCCCGTGCAGCTTGGAACAGTGTATCGCCGAAAACCATTCAAAACTGCTGGTTCCATTGTATTTTTCTGGAAATTTCTGATGAAGAATTTCACCAGCAGTGTTTAATTGCACAAGAAATTAAAGAGCCTCAATCAGAAATAGGTCTTGAAGCGATGGCTGATGAGATTGCGGACTCCATAGGCATTGCTCGGGATGAATTTTCTAATTATGTTCACGTGGATGATGATGCCAATGCCTATGGTGAACTTACTGATGAGGAAATAATCCAATCGGTGACAACGAAGCAGATACAGTCATGCAAGCAAGATGATGATGATGATGATGATGATCAGCCTATCACTATCCCAAGCTACAGTGAAATGGCTGAATGCATTAAAAAAATGAAATTGTTTGTGGCAAGTGTCGACGGTGCCGAGCATATGTATGAAAACGTAAGTGCTTTTGAATCGTTCGTTACAAATCAGCACCGGAGTAAACAAAAGCAGACTGATATTACTTCATATTTTCTACAAAAATAATGTAGTGCACATTATGATATGTTTATGTACTTGTGTGTTTTATAGATGTATAGATTCAAAATGAAAAAAGTATTCATTTTTTTATTCATATATAGTATGCGTTTATTGTACATGTACGTGTAGGTAATTTTACCATATATTTTTGTGTTTTCGTAAAATAAAGTTACATTGTAATTTGTACACACTCTTGTCTTTGTGAATCCTTGAATATTTTATGTAGTGAACATGATATATTCTTAATAAACTAATCGATTAAGCTACTCTTACGAACCAAAAATAGAAAGAATATGAAATAAACATGTGACTACTGCCGTAACGGACCAAAATTGTGCCTGAAAATCGATCGCTTTTGCTGACTATTTCTTGTACAATTTCTGTGAGATTGACGTTAAAAAGTTGCATTTCGTCGAATTAAGCGGGTCCACATGTTACTTCGGACTGAAACTTATGCCCGACATAACCGGGTTATCGACTTAACAGAGGTCGAGATAAGCAGGTAAAAAATAGCATAACAAAGAAGAATTTTTTCGGGACCGGACCAAAACGCTCGACATAAGCGGGTTGTCGAGATAACCGAGGTCGAGATAAGTGGGTTTGACTGTGTGTATATATATATATATATATATATATATATATATATATATATATATATATATATATTTATTGGGGTGGTGGAATATGCAGGGAGTTTATGATGGGGATATGTGTTTTACAAACATTCCATTATTTGTTTGTTGTCTGATTGTTTTTAGCTTACAACAGTTGACACAAGAGGGCAGTAAAGATGTTCGAACAGGATTGCAATCTTTTAAGCCAGTAGCAGTTATAAAACCCACCACAAGCACAGGGCAATCACATGGTATGATACCTGAGGACAGGGGGCTGATGTCAGCTCAGGTGCAGTGGGAGAATGTCACCACTATACAAGCTGGTAATGTAGAGGTCAAATATGTCACACTCAGTCCTTAGGCAACTTCTCTTTGGACTAGGAATTAACAAGGTTATAATAGTCACTGAGTTGTCTGTGGATTTTTTATTAAAAGAAAAAACAAAGACTTCATTTCTCCTGAAACTGTATTCCCTTATGTAGAAAATTGTAGTTGCCTTGATTGTGAAATTTGACAGTACAGAAGTAAACAAATGAGGGTCCAGAAGCAAGGAGGCTTACTGATAATACCAACCCATAAGAGCTAACCTTGGGCTAACCCCAACTTGGTGTAAGGCTAACCCAGACTAGCATATGGCTTATCCAGGCTGACATGGGGCTTACCCAGACTTGGTGTAGGGATAACCCAGACTGTTATGGGGCTCACACATACATGACATTGGACTAACTCAGGCTGACAGAGGGCTTACCCAGACTGACATTGGGCTAACCCAAACTTAACATAGGGCTTACCCAGACTTGGTGTAGGGCTAACCCAAACTGACATGGTGCTTATCCATACTTGACATTGATCTAACTCAGACTGACATAGGGCTAACCCAAACTTAACATAGGGCTAACCCAGACTTGACTTAGGCAGGGCTCAGAAAAAAAACAGTTGTCATCATCCAGACCAGGTAAAAATGGACTGGCCCATATAAGCTTGATAATAAAATGGGTAAATGTTATGAACATATTATGTTGCAGTTTGTCACCTTGTCCTTGCTTGGTGTTCACGTTTACAGTTACACTTTTCGGTAATTCAGGCATCATTTTGATGAGGTGAAAGTTTCTCTTTCAATGAGCTATCAAACATTTTTATGAGTCAGACTTCTCGAAAGTTATGAGACAGAAAGGTTAAAATGTTTGTGAATTTTCAGCTGGTCAGGCTGTGTTATAGTTGCTCCAGTTGCTGACATTTTCAAGAGTGAAACTTGATTGACAGATTGTCATGCCAAAGGGAAAAAGCCAGTACAAAATTATTACATTCAAAATGATTATTTTAAGTGTTTTAGCCTATTTCCACCAACTGTCACATAATACATAATGTTTTAATCTATTTATAAAGCAGATAACATCAAGACAACAGCTGATTGGCAAAATCCAGCTGGGATAATGACTTAGAAATTTTCCAGTTGTTTTGGCCAATCAGCAATCTTTTTATGGCACATGTATGTAACTCTCTAGAATGGAGGTTTGACCAAAGTATTTCATTTAGTATGAAGTTTGATGGAAATTGAGGTAGTTGGAATTTTTCTTTCAGATGCAAGTTACAAGTTACTGACATTTTTCTTGAGAAAAATAGTTACATTCATGTATAAATATCTACTGGCATCTTTCTTTGGACATGCCATTGTAGTAATGAATCTACAGTCTTAAAACTACTGGTGATCTGGGGTAAACATAAGAATGTCTGACCATATGATAATCATAAAAATGTTGTCATTCTTTGCCTGTTGGGTACTCTGTGTGACTGAGTGGTCTAAGGTGTTCACCTTTACAGATCACTGACATCTTACCTCTGTCCACATGGGTGCAAGTCATAGCTCAAACAGTGTGGGTATGTGAGAAAACTTAGCTTCCTTTGTGTTAAACCCACAAAACCAAAACTAACATATGTTACCTTCTCCAATATCTAACTTATAAAGATGTGTGATTGTTCATTAAAAAGGAAAGCTGTGGCACCTAGATCACTGCTTCCCAACTAGTGGGCCACGTACCCATTGGGGCAGCAGAGTTATGCCAATGGAGCTTAAAATACATTTATTAGCTTGGGGGAGGGGCAGAACTCTTTCAAGTTAAGAAGGGGTCCTCATGCTTGAAAAGGCTGGGAACCAGTGACCTAGATTACTGAAAGGCTCACTGTAAATGAAAACACCACTAAGAATCAAGGGCTATGTGTGTACTACGATTTCTTGAGTAACAAACCTTGAAGTGCAGTGATTAGAACATAATATTTTTTATAATTTTGACCAATTTTAGTATCTTGCACTTTGCTTCCTTAATAAAAGCATAAACAGCGTAGTGGAGAAGTATAATGTTTTGAGTATGAGGACAGTGATGAGTAACTCTTGTAGCTCACTTGTCTGAGGTATGAGGACATTTTTTCCTGAGGCCTGCAGTGCCAACCAACACTACTACCATGGATACAAAAATTCACATACTCCTGACTTATAAGATTTTAATGTGCTGTTTCAGCTTGATTTATTTTAGTGACATAGGACAAAGTTATTCTTCAGTTGTCATTTTCCTGGTCACCAATAAATACTCGAGGAAAGTCTTGATTCCCATAACTAAATTCACAAATGAAGCCTTAAGAATCATCAGCCTTCATCCATTTCCAAATATTTAATTCTGAAATGCATGAAAGTTGAATTGTGTGTTAGATAAATGAATCCATTATTTTTTGTTCATTGCAACATTTAGGCTTGATTTAATAAATCAGTATGATGCATCTTGATCAGCACTTTATTAATTCCTGGCAGAACTTGTGGAATGATTGCATTGGTCACAGTTCTTTGAATTCAAAAGAAATCCTGTCATATACCAAAGGATAATGGGTTCAGAAAATAAAATAGTATGCCAGAAATGATTTGTTGAGACCTACTTTTCACTTTTTTATTCTTCCCTGCCCATTTCCTGAAAAGTGGGAGACGTTATTCATGTTTCCATTCTGGATCCATCCATATGTATGGCTGTCCATCCATCCTTCTGTATCAGCTGTGTTTCTGCTCGGTAACTTTGAAACCAAATGAAAGTAAAGGACCCAGTATTATCAAGGTCAGATTCACAGTCTAACATAATTTATTTGTATCACCTCTTCAGTGTTGGTAGGGGATAACAAGTGAATTAATTTACTTGTTACTTCATGAAATATAAGACCCAAAGTTACACAGAAAGATGAATATCGCCTCTATTGCTATAAGTTGTTAAATTTTGTATTTACAAATGTTCAAATATTAAAGTACATTTTTGGATTTAAGTATCTGTATAACTGGAGAATAAATGATCAGAAATTTATTCCCATGTAAAATGGGCTGTTGCTTCATATTGTATTTATTTATGCACACTGTCATGGAGTTTTATATTTTAAACATTATCATTTATCAGTTAGTCCCTTTATGCATTGAAAAACATCTATTCTGAGCATAGGCCGCTGTTTTCCCCTTTTAGGTAAAATTTGTACACAAAATTAGCATTTAGTTCCCTGAAATATTGAAAATGTGCAGTCTCAAATAATCATTCTGTCAATGCTAACTTGTAAAATATCATAATCACCAGTTTTTGATTGAAATGAGTGATTTTGAATGTTTCACATCACATATTACCAGTTTTACTATTTTGAAGTACAGTGGAACCCTGCTATAATGCAGTTATTGGGGTCCTAAAAATTGGATTGCATCAATAGCAGGGTCGTGTTAATGCGAGGTTTTGACAGTAATTTCCTTTTTTCAGAGAACAAATCGTTGGCACATATACGTGTATTCGTTTTTAATGTATATCAATAATAGGGTATCAACACCGTTTACTATCATGCCATCGTGGCATGAAGTTCATCCATAATGCATGTAATTCCATTGAAAAATTGCACACAGATTTTAAATATTCAATAATTTTGTCTCAGATCATTGTGTCTGAATTCAACGTTTAATATATAGCATGAACAGAGTATTAACACCATTTACTTGCCATCTGATATCGTACTATCTGGGCTTGCAGTTAATCTATAATACATGTAATTCCATTGCAAAAATTGCATATATATTTAAACTATTCAATAATTTTGTCACAGATCATTATGTGTCTGAATTCAGTGGGAAAATTGACAGCAAAATTAGGTTGAGAAAGATGAAGCACATATATGGTTCATTACGTTCCATAGTCTATGAATGGTGTCTGTACCAATTTCATACTGCTAAAATTTTCTCAATTGCATTTCCATGTACATTTATCCATTGTAAATTTCCAATAATTAACACTTGTATGCCTATTCATTTGAATGACTACAGCAAGAATAATTAACTATCAACACATGTTTTCAGCATGCATATAACTTTTACTTCAGATTTTGTGAATATCAAAAGAAACAAGTAAAAACTACTAATCATTCTGCAAAGTGCAGAGAAAGACTTGCCATTTGTGAACTTGCTTTTTCAGAATGGTAAAATATTTTTATAAAAATTAGGAAATTAATAATGAGTTAATAAGCAAACACCATACACATATAAAACCCGAGACATAAGTGCAGTATTCATGCAATGGTCACAAGTAACTTTTATTTTAAAAAAATTCAGGTGAACGCATGCTCAATTTCACACCCTATCAGTTGACCAGCTAATAAAGCGGACATTATTTACTGGTCAACTGATTGTGTCTAATAACACTGCAAAGCCCAGCAAATATGTTGGCGGTTTTTATTTTTTGATGTTTATTAAATTGTGAGAATCTTCTATCAACCACCACATTGTCTGTTGCTTGGTTGTGTATACAGTTAAAGAAGAAACACATGTCGGCTATTGTTTGAGCAATGATTGTATACAGAATTAATTGAAGACAATCCCAAAGACGGTTTACTGGCTTTACTCATGGATCAGTAATAAGTAACATTTCCAATAATGTTTATTTTGGCATAACACTTGTGAAATTGTTAAATTTCAGAAGCCACGCCATGATCATATTATATTCGAATTCATATGCAAACTCTTCCCCAAAATGATAATAAACATTTTACACACTATTTCTCGTACTTTAAAAAGAATATTTTTCCTGGTACAAGTATTTGAAATTTCAGGACCCATGCCATGATCGTATTATATTCAAATTCATACACGATCTCTTCCCCAAAATGGTAATACATTTTTTATACACTATTTCACGTACTTTGAACAAAAAATACTTTTTCATGTGTGAATGAATATATACAATTTTGGGAGCCATGCCACGATCGCATTATATCTGAATTCGCATTATAGTGGGGTCGCACTGTATATCATTATACTTTCTGTTACACACATATATATATATTTTAATTTTGTGACATCTAGTTTGATTTCTTGTAACACCTGATTCAGAAGAGGACTATATAAACCAGCTTAAAGTTTATCCATACAAAACTAACAACTAGGAAGAGGTTTTCTTTACTACAGTAACTTTATTAGCAGGATCTCTAGCTTACCATATGGACATCAGTCAGCCAAAGTTTGTGACCATTTTTAATTTTCTTGTGGATTCAGATCACTGTATGAAAACATTTCTTTCTAAATTTAGCTTAATATAGTTTCGTTATAACCAGCAAGGCTTGATGGTTACCATGCCAATTTATAAGTCTTGTTCAGACTTATCTAAATGTGTATATTTGGATTATTTTCCCTTGCATAGTTATGGCCCTTTAATTTAAAGTTTGAATTCACACACTCACCCAAATGTTTACCTTGTTTAGCCAAAATGGCCCTGTATTCAGTGTGCATCATTCATTTCTTGTTGTCTTTATATGCTGTTTGAAGAACTTGATCAATGGAACCTAATTTTACAGGTATAAGTTAAAATTAAGATCTTTTCAAGTTTGTTCATTTGCTATCAGATAGGACCACTTTATTCATAAGCCTTTAAGCAGTTTCTTTTATTTAACAAAGTTCCTCTCCAGAATTCATGTAAAATTTGACAGAGGGCATCTTGGAATAAAAGCCTTGGAATTTTATACAAATAATGCTGATTGGCAGTCAAAAAAAGTCACTGTTACTGCAAAATGTTAAAAATAAAAGCAAGGTCCACTCAAAACTGCTTAACAGAATTTGTCAAAGGATTATACTGATGCAGATTTCTTAGCCTTCTGCTTTTGCATATGGATATGAAATAAAGTCAGATGAGTAATATGAGACTCACTTTGGTCTCATGTTTTCATTACAAGGTGCCTTCTGTGAATTTATCACTCTCTATGTTTATCAAGTTAATAAATAAACATTCCTGTTAAATTCAATACTTTTTAACCAAATATTACACTGTAAATTTCCTGTTCTGTGCCCTTGTTAACTCACTGTTCAGCACATGTATATGTATATGCCTGTTTGTGTTTTGCAGGGTATGCAGATAAAAACAAGGTGAAAGGTACTGACCTCTTTACATATATCTCTCAACTAATCTTCTTGTGCATCAGACTGTGCACTCACTATATGTGTTACTTACAAGTATGACTTTTTTATGTGTGTGTGATTTAGATTTTTAACATAGCTTTAGCAATTTTTCAGTCATATCGCTATGATGTCTGCAGTGTGGCAGTTTACAGTGATGTCTAGCACTGAGGCATCATGTCTCAGACATGTAGCATGATGTCCCACCCAGTCACATTATCCTGACACCAGGCCAACCAGTCCTAACACTAATCTCTTAATGCTGAATGCCAAACGTGGCAGCTGTTTGTACCATTTTTTGTAAGTCCTTGGTATGACTCAGCCAGGGATCAAACCCATGACCTCCCGTGTCTGAGGCAGATGCTCAAACCGCTAGGCCACCAGAATGGTACTTTTTTATGTAACCACTTACATATGCATTGAAACAAGCTGTTAAAGTGAGTCACTCAGTAACAATAGATAGGCATAAATAAAAGTAATATAAGTAAACATAGCTAAAGATTGCATTAGCTCTTGATTCTATCATATATTCATAAAAAAATTAAAATTTAAAAATGTTTCATTTGATCTGACCCAAATTAAAACTGTAATGCTTTTTTTTTGATCAATACTATGAAAATTTGAACAGGCACATTAGGGGTCACATGCAACTTCCTGTTCACTAACTTGTATTCAAGAATCTTCCAAACTATCAAAATCTCATTTCATTCACCTTTCCTGTTTATTTGATAGATTTTTAAAAACTTTCACAAAATCAAATGCAATCAATTAACAGTTGGAAGTTGGACAGGGGTGCTTTTGATTGGCTAATTTATATGAATACCACCGTGACTGTTTCAGATCCTTGCTGCATAAATCATAGTAATGTTAGAATAGTCTTTTTTTTTTAGATTGTGTCATTTGAAAGTTTATTATCATTACTGTTTTATTGATTCATATAAGATGTTGAAACCCCACAATCATTATTCATATTTATTCAATTGGCACTGCAAACAGCAGGTATAAGAATTGTAATTCTTTAAAGTTTTTCCATTTTTTTATCCCAGTGAAGTGGAATATATAATGTAGAGGGTTTGCACAGTCATGATAAATGCTTGAATTTTGGTGGTTACCTTGAAAAGTGTTTGATTTTGAGATTGTCTCCAAATTGTACTTGAACAGTGCATGAAAATGCTTTGCAGGTTTAGTGTGCAAAATTGGGATTAAGTCTCATGACAAGAGCGAAAAGCATAAAAAGAATATCATCAGTGGGTATAAATTTAGGATATTTATATTTAAACATGAAAGATCATGAAACAGCTAGGAACTCAAGCAAATAATGATTCAGTTGAGAGACTGCACCCATAAGCGTACCGCTCTAGTGGCCTAGTGGTTTGAGCATCCGCCTCAGATGTGGGAGGTCATAGGTTTGATCCCCAGCCAAGTCATACCAATGACTTACAAAAATGGTACCAACAGCTGCCTCGCTTGGCACTCAGTATTAAGAGGTTAGTGTTAGGACCGGTCAACCTGGTGTCAGGATAATGTGACTGGTTGGGACATGATGCTACATGTCTGCGGCATGTTGCCCTAGTGCTAGACATCACTGTCAACTGCCACACTGCAGACATCGTAGTGATATAACTGAAAAATTGTTAAAAGCTATCTTAAAAATCCAAATCACACACACACACATGCACCTATGAGCCTATGCCCCACAAGCCCCCTTAAGATACAGTGTCTTCACCTAGGCCAAGTTGAAGAAAAAGTATTCTAGAGTTCTTGTCTTACAATGAAATACTTAAATCTGAAATTATGTGAACTCCTCTCACTGCAGTCAGTATTCTTTCAATGTTTAGATGTAGTTAGTCATTATGGTTGAAAATTAATTGTTGTTCTTGAATAGTCTTTCAAAAGAGCTTGAATTTCCCAATCAACTATCTGTAAGAACAGTGCCAGAACAAATCTGTGCAAAGGTGTATACACTAATTCTAATGAATGATGTTCGTGATTTTTTCACATTTTTCACATTTTGTATTAAAGCACTCATAAAAAGACAGAAATGATCTGTATGTCTGGAACAGAAATGTTACAAGGGCTAAGTCTTTGTACATCAATTGTACAGGAATTTGCTGTTCATGGGAGCCAAAAAGAGCAACACACATCATAACAGAGTCCACATTATCAAAAGGGATATTGACTATGTCATATATTTAATAGAGGATATAAACAAACTTGGGTATTTAATGATGTTGTTGTGTGTGTGTGTATATATATATATATATATATATATATATATATATATATATATATATATATATATAGTATCTTTGGCTTTTGCTCATGATTATAGATTGTAAGGGTCATTTTGTAAACAAAATATTATGCAGATAATTTTTGTCTTTGATTGTAGATTATATTTTAAGATAAATATTACTTGTAGGTAAGCATGTTTACTTGGATCAGAGTTTAGGACTTTGGTTTTCCCCCGTGGAAAGTCCAGGTCTACCTGATGTTTGTCATGTTCTTTATTAAAATTTAAGTAAAAGACCTGACCTTCTTTATAACTTTGAATGTTCTAGAAATGAACTTTTGACCCTCATCTTGGTACTCTTGTTGCATCTTATCTTTTATATCAATGTTGTTTACAGCATAATTGTTTATTTCCATCTTAATATATGTAGTGGAATCAGTCTTTTAGTTGTGATCAGATGATTAATTTATTGCAATTATTCATTTTAATTACATAGTACTGTTGGATCCTTTTTGGACTAAATCACTATTTTAAGATTATTATGAATTTGAATGACATCCTAGATTATATCATTGTGATACATTAGGTTTGTTAGCACATCAGACTATTCAAGACTTCTGAAATAGCACATTCTGTACTAGAATTCATTCAGAACTCTTTTTATATTTAGACTAGTGATAGAACTTTTGGATTTAATTCACAAGACTGTAAGTTCCTTTTAAATTTTCACATTGTGTTCTAGGGAAATAAATTATTTGTTGAATTTTTATTAAACTTGTTGTTTTTTGCTCTTTTTTGCTATTTAGCTTAAGACCATAGGGTTATAGCAATGTCAAATGCTTTATATTGGTTTTCAGTTTGTCAAGAACAAAAGATCAATTGAAATCTTTTCAGTAGCAGTGATAAGACAGAAATTTACTATGCTTGACCATACCTACATTATGATAGGGGAAGCAGTATAATGGGGAGCTTGAAAGTGAGATACTAAATTAGTTTAAAACCAAACTTGAATCTTTAAAAAAAAAACTTTTCCATTTTTCTAGGTCGCTGCATCATAAGATTCTACTCAACTAAGAAAGTTGCTCAGAAATAATTTTGGATAATAAAAAGGCGGCATTCACAAGTTGCATTATTAGATTAATGTTTAATTATAGTTCAGACTGTTTCGTGAAAGAGACAGGTCTCTAAGTGGTACAGGTTCACTCATACTCGGCCTGAATGGCTAGCCAATATAATAGGTCAGACATCATTTTTACAACAATGACTTCATTTTTATATGGCCAGTGTGAATTAAGCT
Organism: Sinohyriopsis cumingii; assembly: GCA_028554795.2. Taxonomy (NCBI): domain Eukaryota; kingdom Metazoa; phylum Mollusca; class Bivalvia; order Unionida; family Unionidae; genus Sinohyriopsis; species Sinohyriopsis cumingii. The sequence continues at coordinate 51,205,969 of CM068830.1, read as the reverse complement.
TAGAAGTTCTCTGAAGTGTAGTGACTGATCGATAGCTTCACATCTTGCATGGTGCATGATGGGTGAAAACTACACATTGTCCTTACTTTGCTCAAAGATGACAGTTGGTTGTTATCTGCTGTGAAGTCTCACAACCACAGAAAGCATGCTGGAATAATCAGCAAGTATTCCAAGTAGTCATGTAGATAAGTGGTATGAACCAGAGGAAATAAATAAACTGAAGAATAAACATTGAAGGCTAGTTGCACACTCCAGAACACACCAAAATTGCATTCAAGGAATAAAAAGAAATTAACAAATTGCAAATCAAACACATTAAACTCTTGACTATCCTTCCTTTTATGACCAAATTCATTTTAAGAAATGTTGTTAGCAAGCATATATATGTTGTATAAGAAACTGTTAATTTGATAAATAAGACAAACTGTTTGATATATACATTGATATATTCAATACTTTCCTCTAACATCAATTTTCAAAAAATTTCAGGAAATTAGGGACATCTAATATAAGTGTTAAAAAACCCCACAAAGTTTAGGTATTGCAGGGAAGTATGTGCCAAAGTTTATTTTATTTATTTAGATGCACAAAAACTCCATTCCTTTTAATTAAACCCCTAATTAAAAATGTGTCATCCCCTTCTCAGGTCCAGAACCTGTGATGGCAACTGCAACACCACTAATGTCAGTTCCGGAACTTGTGCAACACCTGCAGTCTCAGGACTTTACCAGGGTCAAGGTAAATCAACAGCAATAACAACAACAGTGGGAACAAATTCAATAATAATAATAATTACAGCACTAAGTCTTACAATGTTATCATGGTCAGTGGTCAGTCTTACAATTATATCATGGTCAGTGTATACTGGAAATTAGTACAAGTGTCAGCATAAAAATAATAATCATCATCATCATCGTCATCATCATCATCATCATCATCATCATACACTTGGGTCATTTTACAATGCTGTTTTCAGGAGCCATGAAGCAACTCTGTGAGTTAACCAAAACTAGAAAATCAGGTTGCCGTTTTCCCCCTCTCTTTACCCCCGCAGATATGGTTGTAATTGATCAAAAATCATAGAGTATCAGGGATGGTCCTGGCGTTTAAAAAGCTGTCGCAAAAAAAATCGCCAACCTCAATATTTTGTTGCCAATTTTCAAAAAGTGTCGCCAAAGCATGTAGTGTACATTTTTCCAAGTGTTAATTTAGTCTATTAATGTAACAGGCAATGAAAATTACAAAAGATGGGTTAGTTAATACTTTAATTACAACAAGCATTAACAAAATGTTACAAAGTGTTACATGAAGATCCGTCGCGATTTTAGGGCTGCCCACTTGTTGAATGCAGTTTCAAAGTCTAATTTTTCACATCTGTACATGCTGATTCTGATTAAATTCTCGAGAGATGAGATGCAGAGCTTATTTCTGATGTCTGTTTTTATGAGGTTCATCATACGGAATCCACGTTCACAGTCTACAGTGCTGACAGGTGACACTAGTAGTCTCTCAGCAGCACACCCCCCCATGGCTAGCTTCACAAAGCTTGTAGCGAATTGCTTCCTAACTCCCAAGAATGATCACTGAATGCTGTATAAATTTTCTCGACAAGAAAAATAGGATCTCCATTCCCACGAATGAAACGTACACGAGTCAACACCTGGCAATACTGGACCGTATATATAAGCATAAATTCACACCCAATTTAGGGATTCTTTCACTCCTGTATTTTGAGAAATAAATAATTATTATTAATTATGCAAAACTTTTTTTTTTTTTTGCTATTTCTTGTTGTGGAGTTTAAGTCTCTGCAGCTGTGACACGGGACTGATGGCAAAAGGAAAAGATCAATGAGTAAAATGCTGCACTGGCGACAGATGTAATTGTGATTGAGATTTTTTCCATTTGCTTTGTATTTATACACAGTAGTCGGTACTTCAAAGGTTATCAGTTTTCTATGAAGGTTCAGCAAAACTATTGTATTGGTATATGTATAAAAAAAAACAGAAGGATTAGCCATACAATTAATTGTATCTGTTCTATTCGCGTCTTCAGAAGTCGGTCAGTTGTAGGTATAGTGCGGTAGCATGATTGACTGTATCGCAGCATACAGTCCTCAGCCCAGATGTCAGCATAAGCAGATTATGATGTAACAATGCACTGTAAAGATGGGGTTGTCAATAAGAACAAAGGATCGTTTGTGTAACAGATTGATTCCAATGCATTGCTTAGTCAAGTTTGTGGCTTCCTTTCGTTCTGCCTTTTAATTTATCCAGTCCAAATCCATGATTGTATGTACAAGTTAAATAACCAAAAAGTATGTCGCCAAACAAATTGCCAGATGGGATATTTTTGTCGCCAATAAGGAAAGAAAATCGCAATTTGCGACATTGGCGAAGCCAAGGACGATCCCTGCAGTATCTATAGACTGATTGCAATGATGTACTGCTAATTTCACATAAATACAAAGGTAATGCTTGATATTTCGTCCAGCACAAAGTTGCAATAGTTCTGTCTCCTGTTGTTAATTTTGTTAGCCAGGGTTATTAAACTGTACTAATGTTTCTTAGATGTAACTTAGATTAGCACTAAATGTGATTCAGACTGAATCTGGGTTGCATTTATATTGCTGCATACCATGCATCATGTAACTATACATATGTCAAAATGGCAATTTGTGGCTTGTAATTGAAGTCAAAGCTTCTTCACTATAGTGTTTTGTCTGCATTTGCTGGCTTTTATTAAGGATATGCATGTGTCATTTGCTTGATCACAACATTTCTGCATTTTCCTTTAAAAATTAACCACACTTGTACACTATTTTGACTACAGGAATAATGTTTTGCATTTTATATATGGAGTAAAATCTTGCTTCAAAGAAACGTTACTCTTGTTAACAGACTTGTCAGTAATCTATATTAATGATGGCTTAAATATTCTGATTCAAGGCAGTGATGTGTAATAACATTCTGATTCAAGGCAGTGATGTGTAATAACATTCTGATTCAAGGCAGTGATGTGTAATAACATTCTGATTCAAGGCAGTGATGTGTAATAACATTCTGATTCAAGGCAGTGATGCGTAATAACATCCTGATTCAAGGCAGTTATGTGTAATAACATTCTGATTCAAGGCAGTGATGTGTAATAACTTTCTGATTCAAGGCAGTGATGTGTAATAACATTCTGATTCAAGGCAGTGATGTGTAATAACATTCTGATTCAAGGCAATGATGCGTAATAACATTCTGATTCAAGGCAGTGATGTGTAATAACATTCTGATTCAAGGCAGTGATGTGTAATAACATTCTGATTCAAGGCAGTGATGTGTAATAACATTCTGATTCAAGGCAATGATGCGTAATAACATCCTGATTCAAGGCAGTGATGCGTAATAACATTCTGATTCAAGGCAGTGATGTATAATAACATTCTGATTCAAGGCAGTGATGTATAATAACATTCTGATTCAAGGCAGTGATGTGCAATAACATTCTAATTCAAGGCAGTGATGTGTAATAACATTCTGATTCAAGGCAGTGATGTGTAATAACTTTTTTTCTTCAACACACACCTCTCTGGCTGTACCTAACTCAAAAAATAATTAGGGTTGTTCAATTTAGTGTTCTTAACTTATGCAAATTAGCCTAATGGGCTCTCCCACAACAGTGTTCAAAAGGGCTTGACATGGCATCATCCTAACTATTCCCAGACAGTTAAGCAATCCGTGAAATGGTGGTTGCTTATCTCGAAAGACCACCATACCTTTTGATTGGCTGAATGATAATAAGCTGTATAAACTGCCCCAATGATTGTTTTACATGGGCTCTAAGGAAGATGTTTACTATTTATACTTACTATATGCTTCAAACATGTTTAGTGGTCTTCAAAAAAATGTCTTTTTGTTTTTTTCTAAGATTATTGAAAATTGTATTCTTGAAGCATGACCATGTCAGGAAATTTATGATTAAAAATTCTGTTTTTCATGTGACATACTGTTTTGGCAAGTATGATTTTATGAAATTGTTAATTAACTAGGAGACAAAAAAATAAGAAACCACGTATGACTGTGTAACCATTTTCTGTACATTGTTGAATTAATTGGTTGAAAGGTTGGCTAGCGGTTAATTCAGTGTAGACAGGAAGTGCACACATAAATGTTCTGAAGTTAAAAGTTCAAGAACATTTGTTTGCCTAACAAAACAAACTTACTGTTTCTCAAAAATACTAACTCCTTTTCTTACAGATTCTCTAGACTTCCAAATTAGTGAAGAAACAATTGTGAGCGAGAGTCAGATTGTATCTTCAGGGTCAACATCAAGTTTACTGTTACTAACTTTTTCCTCCTCCTTGCTGCTTTATTGCTCTAATGTCCTTTAAGACAGAGTCGTGAAACTTTTCATCTCCTTCCTGTGGGTTCTGGGATGTAGAATAGGCCAGATGAATCCTTCTTCATATCAAAAGAGGTGACAGAAGTAGAGGTAATCCATTTGCCATGGATTGTGTCCTTTGTTGTTGGACAAGAGGTTCCTGGTAGATGAGTAAAGGTGAGGCTGATGTTTGCCACTCAGATGCAGTACACTACATTGGCCTCAATTTCAGCTAGACAGGTGCCCTTTGGGACTATGTCTGATCAAGTGACTAACCATGACAAGTGCTTCGGGCTCATTTTTAAGACAGTATCTCTATTCTTTTTCAAGGTCACCAGAGTGAGTGAAGAAAAATACTTCTGCTTTTAGGATATTACAAAGGACACAACCACTGAGAGTGGTACATGGGTCAATTGAGTATAGTTTCTTTTCTTGAGTATATATATATATATATATATATATATATATATATATATATCATTGTGTGTAGTCCTGACATAAGAAATGCAATAAATAAGCATAAATCTATGTCCTCTTGTTTGGCTTCAAGGTGGGTGAGGTGCTCTGTTGATGAAGTAGTATTCTGTTATGGGAAAACACAGCAAAACTTGAAGCCAGTAGTATGAGACCTGGTTTCAAAACAACCAGTAATAATTCAACCATTGAGGAAGCTCTACTGAGTCAGGAAATAGGCCACAATTTCTCATCACTGAATCCAGAGAAAATGAAACCTTAACCAAGCTATCACCAGTCATGATAGCTTCATTTTTCCAGTTTTACTTTTGATTGACACCATATGACTTCTGTTTGTTTTGAAGTGTTATTGCACACACACACACACACACACACACTTTCCATGTCTGCCACATGACTCAGCTTCTCTAATAATAATCATTTCAGTTGTTTTTACATTCAGCATGGTAAGTTAGAGGGACACAAATTCACAATTAACTGGATTTGCTTCTTAAGAGAAACATCTTGATTGTGCATATATGCTTTTATAAATCCAGCTTAATGCAACTTTTTATCATAGGCCAGTTCTATCATGAAGCCACCCACCCAGTAAAATAGAATATTCAAAAAATAATTAACTTTGCTTTAATTATTTGATAGTTTTGTTAGAGAAACAGTTTTAGTTAATAGCAAAGATAAACCAACATTAGATAAAAGATATTACAATTTGAATTTGTATATGCATTTGTCATATGATTGTAAAATCTCAGTGTTGAACAGTCATTGATCCATCCTGTATTGGAGTTTAGCAATCTACCCAGGTGTGATTATGTGATCATGACAGGACCTAGTTGGTCAGTAGTCCATCAAACATTTTCATACTGTTTAGTGGGGAGGTTTTTATATTTGTGTTGAATGTAATCCTTTTTTCTTTCTCAAACATTAACTTGTTTAAAATTTACATAAAATGTTGAGAATGCATATATGTAACAAAGAATAATATCAAATAAACAGTGGCTCAAATTTAAAACAGTAGAAATATTTAAGATCTGAAATGCAGCATTTTTGCATTACAAAAATAACCCACAGTAAATTAAGCAAATGATCAGCTGACAGCTAGAGGTTGGTAGGTGAGATTTATTCTAATGATAATGACAACTTTTATTTAATAGTATTGAAAACCACTGGTATACAGTATGCAGTTCATGTCATGAGTGACAGCTAGAAGTTGGTAGGTGAGATTTATTCTAATGATAATGACAACTTTTATTTAATAGTATTGAAAACCACTGGTATACAGTATGCAGTTCATGTCATGAGTGACAGCTAGAAGTTGGTAGGTGAGATTTATTCTAATGATAATGACAACTTTTATTTAATAGTATTGAAAACCACTGGTATACAGTATGCAGTTCATGTCATGAGTGACAGCTAGAAGTTGATAGGTGAGATTTATTCTAATGATAATGACAACTTTTATTTAATAGTATTGAAAACCACTGGTATACAGTATGCAGTTCATGTCATGAGTGACAGCTAGAAGTTGATAGGTGAGATTTATTTGATGATAATGATAACTTTTATTTAGTCTTTAAAACCACTCAGTGCACATACATACTAAAGACATGCACAAAATGCACAGAGTTGGAAGGTCAGCTCTTCTGAGGCCCCTGTCAACAGAGGCCGCATCCTAGTGATGAGCTACTGTATCCTGTAGGAATTATTCCATTTTGTCCCCCACACAGGAGTCCACTCATCCTGTATATCATAGAAAGAATGGTTCCATAATGGGGGACAACCTACTTTATGCATAGGCTGGCCTTGTAAGGGGGGTCCGCTGTGGTGTAAACAAAGGGTGGCTTCATGAGATGGGGACCATTGTAGTTAAAACATAGCCTAGCCTTGTAAGAGGGGGACCATTGTGGTATAGATGTATTCAACAGTACTGGAATGACCCATATAGTTCTTTTAAAAAATCGGCAACTATACTTTAGATTTATGTATTACCACAATAGCTCTGTAACTTTTAGTTTCATCTTTTCTAGTCATCAGTTAGAACCATCGTGGAAAGGAAGGGTCTTTCTGCATTCATCCATGCTGTATTTGGACCACCTAAACTTCACAGAGACTTGATTCAAGAGAGAGATTTTCTCTTTTGTGTGGCTGCAAGTAAGTGTGAAAAAAATTCATGAAATACAGCATATTTGAGATTCAGGAGTGCTAATGTAATCACTTTTTCCAGCTGTGTCTCTCTGTCCATTCTCACTTCCTGTAATAGCATAGATATACAACAAGCGGGTTATATCATCATATAACAAACTGACCAATGCAGTAAGAATCAGGTACATTGGTTTTTCAAGTCTGGTTATGAAATAGCTGTAATATTCAAAAATAGGTCAGAACATAGGTACCTGTGTGACAGCTGTGGTACAAAACATAAAATTATTGCTGTCATGCTTGATCATCTAAAAAAATATTAAAAAATGCAAATAATAATAACTATTAATTTGTTACTGATAAAATACAAGAATGTACAGTACTGCCTCACTATGATGAAGTTTATGGGAGCTATAGAGTACACTGTATTATAGTGAGTCTGTCTTATAATGAAATACATAATATAGTATGCCCTTATTATAACACTGTCCATGTGAGTAGTAGAGTATACTGTCTTATAGTAAGACCATCTTATAATGAAGTAAATGATACAGTACTTCCTCATTATAATGTTGCTGTTGTTATGGGATTAATGCCATTTCTCATTGCAAGATAGGCCATATATGGCCGCCACTGTAACTGATGGAGGAATAACCCGGGAAAACCCCGGTAAGAACCACTGAACTGACCTACAGGAAACTACTGACAGCTTTCTCACATACCTACTTTGTCTGAGTCTGAGACTTGAACCCACATGGACAGAGGGAGACGGCAGCGGTTGGTAAAGGCAAGTGCTTTTGATCACTCAGCTACCTGGAGCACCCCATTATAATGCTCCTTTTGGGAGTCATGGAATATACTGTCTTTAGTGAGACCATCTTATACCAAAAGTACATGATACAGTACCAATTCATTATAATGCTACCCATGGAAGCCATAGATTATACCGCATAATAGTGAGACCACTTTATACTGAAGTTCATGATACTGAACTCTTTCATTATAACACTGCCCATGTGAGTCATGAAGTATACTGTCTTATAGGGAGACCACCTTATAATGAAGTACATGATAACAGTAAACCCTCATTATAATATTGTACATGGAAGCCATGGGTATACCACCTTAAAGTGAGATTGCCTTTTAATGAAGTTTATGATGCGATACTCCCTTATTATAACACTGTCCATGGGAGCAGAAGAATAGACTGCCTTATAGTCAGACCACGTTATAATGAAGTACATTATATAGTACATCCTCATTATAATAATGTGCACAGGAGTCACAGAGGATACCACTTTATCGTGAGACTGAATTATAATGAAATACATAAAACAGTGCTTCCTCTTTATAATGCTATCCATGGGAGTCGTGGAGTGTGTTGCCTTATAGTAAGACCACTTATAATGAAGTTCATGAAACAGTACTCATAATATTTTGTATGGGATGTGATCCATAGAGCATACCACCTTATAGTGAGACCACTTATAATGAAGTTCATGAAACAGTACTCATAATATTTTGTATGGGATGTGATCCATAGAGCATATCACCTTATAGTGAGACCACTTATAATGAAGTTCATGAAACAGTACTCATAATATTTTGTATGGGATGTGACCCATAGAGCATACCACCTTATAGTGAGACTACCTTACAATGAAGTACATGATATGGTACTCCATCATTGTGATATTGTATAAAGGAGCCATAGTGATACCACCTTATTGTGAGACTGCCATATGATGATGTACATGATACAGTACTCCCTCATTATAAAGCTTCCCATGGGAGCCACAGAATATATCACCTTATAGTGAGAGCACTTTATACTGAGAACATGAAACATATAATTTTACTACTACTTAACAACGAAATGGAATCCATGACCATGCTTGCCTTTTAGCTGAAACTGTTATAATAAAGGATCTTACAGTGAGGGTACACTGCAATGTGCATAGGACTTTTCATTTTATAGGGGGTCAAGCTAGACTTGAATTTTAGGAAGAAGTGATTTCTTCTTTTGGACAGAACAGGGAAAAGAGCTTACAGGTAGAAGTGGACCAAGAAATTCAAAATTTATATATACCGTATTTTCACGCATTTAAGACACACCTAATTATAAGATGCACCCATATATAAGACGCGGGTTTTGACGAATTGTGTAAAAAATATTTTACATAAGACGCCCACAAATATAAGATGCACGCGGCCTAGCCATCTGCCACACTGAGCAATTTATCTCCAGTGGTTTCCTTTCCTTTATCATAAATTAAAATTTGTCCAATGTTTCATCACCCGGATGTAAACAAGGCTTCATTACCATTTTTAGCTGAGATCAAAGAATTGTCTGAGGCAGAACCGCAACGGTTATCGTTTATTCTTATCTCCTGCTGGGCCAATAGCGGATGGGTTGAGTACCTGGTATCTAGAATCTAGAACAATAAACGCCAGATGTAAAGGCGGCTTCATTGATCTGCTAGGCCAAGTCTTCAGCGGGTGGGATTAGTACCGTTCATAGACCAATAAATACCCGATGTATGCGGTTAGCATATATACTGGTAAACGTGGGAACAGTCTCTTATTACCGGTATATATAAATGAGTGATCAATTTGCTTAGCATTTTTAAAATTTATAAAATTGTCACGATGCCGAAGCGAAAATCATATACGGCCGACTTTAAATTAGATGTCATCAAGTTTGCCAAGGAGCATGGCAACAGAGCTGCTGGAAGAGAATTTAGCTGCAGCGAGAAGAATGTACGTGATTGGAGGTTGGAGGAAGAGGAGATTAAGAAGTGGTAATTACTGAACACTTACCCAACTGTTTTTACAACTAGGAATGAAAATCGTGAAACGTGAATATCGACCGCAATAATTGTCCTTCAATATCACACACTGTACCATTCGTTCGTGTTAAAAAATACTTAGATAAGACGCCCATTAATATAAGACGCACCCTGGGTGCGGGGTAAGTAAAATTTTGTATAAGACGCGTCTTATATACGCGAAAATACGGTAATGTGTGTTCTCTTATTTAAATTATGCCCTCTCTTTCCCAGTATTCATATTTGTCTTTAACATTAGATTAAAGCCATACTTTAATTTCAAGTAGAACATTTTCTGAGTTATTTTGGTCATATGACTTTAAATGAGAATAATAGAAACTAAATTGTAACAAATTTTAACTGAGTAACCAGATTACTTTATTGTAATTGCAAGTTAGTAAAACCGCTTAATCAACTACCCTTAATAATATTTTTTAAAAAATACTTTCTAAAAGTTCACAATACTATTTGTCCTCATTTCTTTGTTGCGGATAAAACATTCCCATAGCTATTCATACGTAACACACTAAAATGCATAAAATTACAGACATAGCTCCTTTATGGTCGGTATATGAACTAAACCCTTCTTTTCAACCGAATCAACACAGACTTGTGAGTGCATCTATTTTTAGAAGGAGGGGTTTTTATAATGTAACCACTCACTTGATATAGCCTCATTACAGCAGTTCATTGATAGGATTGTAAATTTATAGTTTATTTATTTGTATACTTACTTGTAGCAATTTTAGAAACTGGTTAAATAGTATGTCCTTCACTGGTTTTTTCCGTATTTTCACAAATTCGAGTCAAGACAGAGAACAACTTTGACCTTACAATGCTTCTCGTGAATTTCACAACAAAGCATTGTCCCATCGGTTTCTGACCTACAAAATTGCATTTTAAAAGTTTCGAAACACATGTTTATATGTTTTTTATCATCAATGAATAACGTGGAAATTGGGTAGCGATATTTGCTAACTTACTTGGGAAAGGGTTAATTGTCAGTCAGCTATCAAAACGCACGCCTGTGAATGTGCAAAAGTTTGTTTGTCAGCATAATTGATATCAAAACTATGCCTAGTTACTGATGGCTTGATGGATGAATACATTTCATTATAACACAACAATAGAACTAACCTGACTAAGGGTAGGGGACATTTCAGAAAGTATGGTCAATCAATGTACCTCTAAAAAAGTCACAGGACAAAATCCTTTTTGCTTTCGTAACAGAAGAAAGTGAAGTTTACATTTTATAGGTGACTTAGCTGCCCACTTAACCTGGTAGTGTGACCCCTGTTTTAATTCAGACCAGTGGGAATAAAAATGTGAGTCGTTAGAAAGGACCACAAAACTCTTTGTTATATATATTGGCTTCCACCTTATAATTTGTTATAAGTTGTTGTGAAACTTCAAGAATAAAAAAATGTCAAAGAAAGAATGTGGTACTTTGCATGAAACAGTATAGCTAGTGTAACTATCTGGTGAGCCAGAAAAATGGTTTTATTGCTCTGTTTCATTTATTCCTCTGTCTTTGTGGGTTCGAGTCCCGGGCTCGGCCAATGTGGGTATGCAAGAAAGCTTGCTGGTAGCTTCTCATGGGTCAGCAGTTCTTTTCGGGGTCTTCCTGGGTTCTACCTCTACCATTTATACTGGCCGCCATGCATAGTCTATCTTGTGGTGAATAATGGCATTAAGCCCTATAACAACAACAATAACAACTGTTTCATTCAATAGCAATTAGTCACATTAAAATTCTTTTTGAGTTGGTTAAAAGTGTGATATTTTTAAAATTCCATTTTTCTTGCCATCTGCATTTAAATGTAAAATTACATGTTTGTCATGTCTTGTAAATATTGGTGTGTAAAATTAATTGGTTTTCATTTCAGCAACTTTTGCTAATGATGACCGTTTACATGTGAGAACTTTACAGAGTGTATACAGGTGCTTGACTGGTTCCAAGTTTGACTGTCCTCGTACTGGGGGACATTGGGAGGAAATTGGATTCCAAGGTAGGTAGACTTGTTGGCATCAAATAGTTAATGTTTTGCAACAAATAAACATCTGCCTTTCATATTTGTGTGTGAGAAAGTTATATTACTTTCTGTATATATTTTATTTTCTGCCAATTGCTATGAGCAAAGTCCATGGCAATTTAATCAAGGTTTATGAGCAATATGACAGATACTGATAAAAGTTCATGCTTAACCATCAGATAAAAAGCATTATATTTCATGTTATGTCAGTTATTATTAGTAATGATATGCCCTGAATTACATTTGTCAGTTTCAGAAATATGAAAGTTTTAGCTTGAATGGTAAATGACACGGTCAGTGGAAAATAAGCTTGTTTGAGTGCTGATCTGATTATTATAAATTTTAATCTGATTGGGTTGGTAAGATTTGTTAGGGTGACACAAGGAAGAATTGAAAACACTCTGGCACTTGCTTATCAGCAACTTATGGTTTTGGTTAGGTGTTTCATGGCATGCAGCAAGTAGGTTGTTTAGTGGAGTAAAGGACACCATGGTAGCCGATCGTGGCTGATACAATGTTAGGATTGAAACCTGCATCCTGTATTTTGCAAGACTGGCATGCAAATCTCAGAGCCATTGTGGATCCTATCTTTATTTGTTGCATGTTACGATGTTTAGATGGGCACATCAGACCTATGCTAGAGAGTAGGAACTTCTGGAGTATTGCTATAATGAATATCACTGATACTTTGTACAGTGATACTGTATTGCTATAATGAGTATCACTGATACTTTGTACAGTGATACTGTATTGCTATAATGAATATCACTGATACTTTGTACAGTGATACTGTATTGCTATAATGAGTATCACTGATACTTTGTACAGTGATACTGTATTGCTATAATGAATATCACTGATACTTTGTACAGTGTTACTGTATTGCTATAATGAATATCACTGATACTTTGTACAGTGCCACTGTATTGCTATCATGAATATCACTGATATTTTGTACAGTGCTACTGCATTGCTATAACTAACAGCTGCCTCACTTGGCGCTCAGCATGAAGAGGTTAGGGTTAGGACTGGTAGACCTGGTGTCAGGATAATGTGACTGGGTGGGACAGGATGCAACATTTATGCAGAACGATGCCTCAATGCTTGACATCACTATAAACTGCCACACTGCAGATAGTGATATGATGGAATTTTTTTTTAGGCTCACTTAAAAATCCAAATCACACACACACACACACACACACACTGTATTGATATAATGAATATCACTGATTCCTTTTTAAAGTCTTATTGAGATGTTGAATGAGTTTCAGTCATATCACTACAATGTCTGCAGTGTGGCAGTTTATAGTGATGTCCTAACACCAGGCTGACCAGTCCTAACACTAACATCTTAAAGCTGAGCGCCTAGTGAGGCAGCTATTAGGACCATTTTTTAAGTCTTTGGTATGACTTGGCCGGGGTTTGAACCCGCAACCTTCTGCATCCAAGGCAGATGCTCTAACCACTAGGCCACTGGAGAGGTCCTTATGTCAATGCTTATTCAGTTATAAATTATTTTATTTATTTATCTGGGACCCCGAGTGGTCTAAAGCGCTCACCGTTATGGATCATTGCCATCTCACCTCTGACTTCATGGGTTCAAATCTCAGTCTTGGCCAATGTGGGTATGTGAGAAGACTTGCCAATAGCTTCTTGTGGGTCGGTGGTTCTTTCCGGCATCTTCCTCCACCATTTATACTGGCTGCCATTTATAGCTTATCTTCTGCTGAAAAATGACGTTAAACCCTATAATAACAACAATTTATTTATTGAGTTACTACATAGTCAAAGAAAATTTTATACTTCCTCTAATCATTCATGATTTTCAGAAATCTTTTGAGCAAATAATTATTTCTTATATACTTTAAAATGAAAATCTGAACCATGGTAGGAAAATGTTTTACTTGAAGTGAGAAGCCTCACATTGAATATTTCTGGACCCAATTAATCAAGCAGGAAATGGGGTTATCTCCCTTGTCACCTTTCTTTACAGGAAGAAACTGACAAACAATCCTTAGTTTAATTTTTATTGTAGTTGGAATCCTTTCTGGCCCAAAATATTTGCTATCCTTTTTCAGACCTAGAACATTTACAGTCCTTTTCAGACCTAGAACATTTATAATCCTATTCAGACCTAGAACATTTATAATCTTTTTCAGACCTAGAACATTTATAATCCTTTTTGAACCTAGAACATTTGCAATCCTGTCAGACCTAGAACATTTATAACCCTTTTCAGACCTAGAATATTTATGATCCTTTTTGGACCTAGAACATTTGCAATCCTTTTCAGACCTAGAACATTTGCAGTCCTGCAGTGCAACAAATACTGCACTAGTAGTAAATTATTGGTCCTTTATCTTGGCTTGCCAAAAATCCATACCTAAATAAACTCATTTTGGAAGATTCAATTTGCCTATACTGTAGATACTAGGTTTTAGCAGGGATTGAGGAAAGACATGTTTGATTGTCAAGGATCAAGCTTCGACTCTTGCTCCATGTATTGCATGCCAGAATTACATATTCCCATTAACATTTTACAACAGTCTCTCACTAGCGAACCATCAACTTATGCTTGCATTCGTGTACTTTTATGACACTTTGAAACATTTTGAGGATTAAATTGCACATTTTTGTTTTAATTTATAAGAACAAGCAAAAAAATGTTAATGGTCTGATGGGCAAGTGAAGGTAATATAGTACCACAGTCCAAAATGATCAGTCCTGGACTGCAATGATAGGTCCACAGACCCAAATGATCAGTCCTGGACTGCAATGATAGGTCCACAGTCCAGAATGATCTGTCCTGAACTGCAATGATAGGTCCACAGTCCAAAATGATCTGTCCTGGACTGCAATGATAGTTCCACAGTCCAGAATGATCTGTCCTGAACTGCAATGATAGGTCCACAGTCCCAAATGATTAGTCCTGGACTGCAATGATAGGTCCACAGTCCCAAATGATCTGTCCTGGACTGCAGTGATAGGTCCCCCATCCAAAATGATCTGTCATGCACTGCAGACCACCATAATTTTGAGGCCCTGGGTTGGTGAGTGAAATTAAGTCCAGATTTGCCTTTTGTTTACAGCATGGGTTGTATATAGGATTCTAGATGCTTTTTTCCATTAAAGTGCAACTTATCAAGTGATAAAGGCAGGAAACTCTAAATGCAATTTTTTTTATTCAAGCTCATGTCAATGCCAAGAATTATTTTATGGACAGTATAATGTATATTTATGTTTCAAATCCATTTCATATTTATTTTGAAGAAAAAAAAACTTGTTGTCAAATGGAGGGAGAATTTCCCCATAAATTTTCAGTTATAGCATAGACCCTAGACCCTAGTCAAGATAAGTAAGGGACATATCTGCTGCTTTTGAAGGTATCTTGATTCAGTTTGCCTGTCCATCCATCTGTCTGTATTTCTGTATGTATATCCTTTGGTCATGGGGAGATAATTGTCACAACTATTTGTGGCAAACTAAATTCGGTAAGCAATGTTGGTATGCTTATATGAATGACCTCATTAGATTTTCATATCCTTACGTCAAAAAAAATTATTTTTTATTAGACCTTTTTCATATAGACTTTCTTGAGGAAAAGAAACAAGATAGCACAATTATTATAAATCTGCATGACTTTGGCAAATACCATGCACCAAAATATCATTGTCATTATTATTATTATTATTATCATCATTATTATTATTATTTTTT
Source organism: Sinohyriopsis cumingii (assembly GCA_028554795.2). Lineage (NCBI taxonomy): Eukaryota > Metazoa > Mollusca > Bivalvia > Unionida > Unionidae > Sinohyriopsis > Sinohyriopsis cumingii. Next base: position 51,190,407 of record CM068830.1, on the reverse strand, counting down.
TTATTATTATTATTATCAAGATTGTTGCATGTAGGTGGCATGAGATTTTGTTTCCATTCATATAACTTTCACAATCTTTATCAGCTTTTTTATGACATTTTCAACTGAGACATACCTTTTTATTACAAATATTATCTTGTTTTGATTTTAAATTAAGTGTAGAAGCATGCCAGACAGTAATATGATAGTTTGTTGCAGGAACTGACCCAGCCACTGACTTGAGAGGATGTGGTTTACTTGGTCTTGTAAACCTCCTATACTTTCTGACAGACAGAAGATGTAAATCCATAGCACATGATGTCTATAAACTCTCACTACACCCTACACAGGTAATATACAAAAGTTTGATATATATCTGGCCTCTGTTCTTTGTCATGCTATTGCTGGGCTGCCTCTAATTTAACACTCTCCTCGTTATCCCAAACCCAAACATTTCACATATTTAACAGTCATTCCAATTAGGATGTTTTTATTAAACAGTACCAGCAAATTAATATTTTCCAATTTTTAAAGTCAGCATTTTTATGGAAAAATGTGCTTTTTTCATTAAAAAATATATTCAGGTGAAATTTGTTTAAATTCGATACCAAACATAAATTTTGTATATAAATAATTTAATTTTATATATAAAAACTTCATGCATGATTCCATTTTTATTACAAAATTTGATGCAAAGATCAAGCACAAAATGTAAATGTATTAACATAAAATATTGTTACAGAGTTACAGAGTTACTCCTTTTCCATTATAACACCCTAAATTTGTTTTACCGACATTTAAACTACTATTTTGTGAGTTATCGGCTCTATTTCACTTCCATCAGTTACAATAATTATTTTCTCCTGCATTAAAATTTGTCTCTTTTTAGTTGGATGTAACTCCATTATAATTAAGGTACTAGGTGTTAACATAATTAGTGCTCAGTTGTAATGTCGACAGTAAAGACGGTTTTGACTAGACTTTGGGAAAATATGAAAAATCTATACATGTGCATTGCATATCTAACACTTAATGAAATACAAAGAAACAGTTATCTCATCCAGAAACAGAATCATTTGTTCAGAGACAAAATTAAACGGCTTAATTCAAAGATGACATACAGGGATTAACTCTATAGACAACGCTGTCTCACCAACTTGAATAGACAACAGCTTGGTGAGTGGAATGTAATTACTGTAACATTGGGGTAAAAAAAAAAAAATCACAAGCCTTTAACACTATCAATCGAATCCTGCAATCAATACTCACTTGCTGGTTTAATAAACAAAGACATTATTCACCCCCAAGCAATACGTATTAACTCTAAAGACAGGCAATATATGTGATCACTACCTTAATTTGGGCACAACAATGGCAATTCAAGAAATGTACATTAACCTGGTTCACAGATTGTAGCATCTGTCACTGTGTACAAACCGGTAGCCAGGATCATTTTTTTTGTTTATTTTGTTCTTGTTATATTTGTTTTTGATCAAAACAATCTTTATTATTCAAACTGTCATTGTTACAAATGAGTTCATAAAGGTCAGTGATGTCTGTCTCTATTCTTGCAAAAGGGTTGTTCTTAGAGCTGGATACTGGGTCCTATTCATACATATGAATGGTAGCTACAAATAAGGTTGGGAACCAGGCTTGATGGAGTAAGCTACGTGTACTTTAGTCTGGTTTACAATAGAAAATATAAAGCAGAATAAGCATACCTACCAAAATTTCAGATATCGGTAGCCAGCCTAAGTTTTGTTTTGGTTTTGTTTTTTTAAATATTTTTTTAATGTTGTAAACAGTCATTGTTACAAGGATTAAATAAAGTTTGGTGGAGTTTATCCCAATTTTCGCAATGCAGTCATTCATAGCAGTGTTGAAATGCATATTGTACCAAGACATCATGCTTGCTGGTCACATTCAGCAGGTGGTCACTCATGACATCATTTATATAATAAAATCAATCCATGCAAATTGATTGTGGCCAGAAATGACAGGTGGTTGTTCATAGCAGAGGTCTCTCATAACAGGTTTTACTGTAAATCTGATTTGAGATTGCTGATGCTTGAACATGGCTACCATCCTTCACTTTGATTGGAATCACTGAATTCTGTGTTTGTGATATTGATTGGGATCTCAGAATTCAGTGTGATATTGATTGGAATCTCAGAATTCTGTGTGTGTGATATTGATTGGAATCACTGAATTTTGTGTGTGTGTGTGTGTGTGTGTGATATTGATTGGAATCTCAAAATTCTGTGTGTGTGATATTGATTGGAATGCCTTGCTTTGATGCCTAGCTCGATTTATTAGGTTATATTTTTAGATATACAGTCAAACCTGTCAATATTGGAAAAGGCGTAACTGGTCATTGTACACAGGTGACCGCAATACACTGGTTCACCTTTTTAAATTGATTTTTGAACAAATACCATGCACCAAATATCATTATTATTATTATTGTTGTTATTATTATTTTTATTATTATTATTATTACATTATCAAGATTGTTTTATGTACACTGTACAACAAAATAATAATTAATGGTACAGAAAGCAGTTGACTGATACACATGGCATTTATAGAGGAAGTTTATGGGGAGTGTGTTGGGGGAATTTAGAATGGCCATTGTTACCAGGTGAATGATATGTAAAGGTGACTGTTAGGACAGGTTTGACAATATTCTGGGGTTTACAAATTAGCCCTGGGTAAGCTGACTGGAAAATTGAACTTGCCCTTGGAAAATTTGAGGTTTCCCCAAACATAATATCCCAAAATGAGTAAAACAAGAAGATAAAATATGGTATATTTTTAGTAAATCTTGTTTATTTAAACATTTGTTTCTTTTTTATTTCAGTTGGCACTTTATAACCATTTGCAGACAGTTAAAGTTATCCAAAAATCTATTTGTAAATAATGTATGAAGATAGACATGTTGATTAGAAAGAGTTAGAATGCATTATGTTGGAAGAGAAAAAGTAGACATGTACACGTATAGAGACAGATAAAGTGTTATGTAAAATGATTTTGGAAGTAGCTGCATTTTTAATTCAGAGAGAGAGAGACTTAAAGCAAGACTGTTTGTAATGATTTATTTATACTCACTACACAAGGATTTGTGAACACTCATTTTATCCATTTACAATTATCATAGAGCCACCTTAGAATCGGTGACATGCATCAAAATATTTGAGAATTCAACTTTTGAGAATGATTTGAGAATACTTATTTTTGTTCATTTACTTGTTTCACAACTTTATGTAATAAAGTCTCCTGTAATTAATACATAAACAACATATCATAGTAATATTCAAAGCAAGTTTTGACAAATAAGGAATAAATACTTATAGTTTAATTTATCATGAGAAACTGCAAGACTGACCTTGACATTGGCTACACAATGGAAATGACACATACAGTAGATGAAAGAAACTATATCCAGATTAACAAATTTGGCAATTTGCCAAGATGCTTATTGTATTAATCATCCCAGTCATTAAAACCATATCAGTTTGATGATGTAAAAAGCCAGGATCAGGATGCAAATGTAACACAGTTATTTTATTTTGATTTAAGTGTTTTCAAAACATGAAATTTATTGGAAAATAAAGAGTTTATAGTAGAAATTGACTTTAAAAGTTATAGAGTAAATACTTTATGGTGTATATTGCAATTAGCAGGAGAGAAAAAATTATGTTTTCATTAATAATCATTTTATATTTGTGATTGTTCGTATCATATGACCCAATCTGATTACTGTTTGAAAAATGTTATTCACATGGAAAACGTAAGCATAGACTGGTTAGATAAATTTATCAGCAATTACATTTTTAAAACATTACAAGAGTTTTGGGGTTTTCTAATGATTATGATTGATCATTTCAGAACTTTCCATTTTGTGTCATGGGAATAAATATATCAAGAATTGCCCTTCAGTCACTCAGAGAGGAGGGACTTAATAGGTAAGGATATCCCAGTTTTATTGTTTTCTTTTAATCTTGCTCAGATTACACAAAAGGTCATATTTTAGAAAATTGGAAAAGTTTGACAGTAAATTCCGTTTGATCAGATTTGGTGCAGATGATAATCTTTAAGTAGGTTTTCTCTCATTTTCACTAGCATGGTTTCCTGTGTGTACATTTACAGATGGATAAGCTATTTCTGGACTCTCTGCTAATAACAGGAATTCCATCAGCTTACAGTTGTAAATTCCAAGAGTTATCTCCCTGCAAATCCCAAGGCATGACAAATTAAATAATTGAATATTGTTTTAAAATTCTCTATTGTACATGGAAAATGATGGAGTGCATTTGGATGGAGTTGACTTAGAAAGAATATATGAGTGATGTTTATTTGTTGCATTTGGAGCGCATTCAGTGAATTCACCAGCATAATGTCTAGCAGTATAAATCTGTCAAGGCATAAAAATGGCTCTAATATTTTAGGTTGAAACATTGAGTAGGGAATGTGGTTTTCCCTGTCTTAGATTTCAGATGTTCCACACTTAATGATTAACAGGGTTCATACAGAATTCTGAATGATAAATTCAAAGACTTTTCCCAAACTTTTGAAGTCCACAAACGTAGATTTCCAAGACCTATTCACTAACATTTTGAATACAAGTTATGTTATATGAGAAAACAATGAATGCAAAATACTTGTTTAATGATGAAATTCAAACTATAATTAATTCCTAAAATTGCTTTATAATGATCTGGAAGATCGGTTAACATTCATTGTTATTTCAGAAATATGTAACTTATGAGCATACTTAATACAAAATAAATTGTTCTCTTAAAAGAAATTAAAATGTTTGGGTTTATTTCAATTTTCAAAGACTTTTAGAGACCTCAGGGTAATCTGCTCGATTTCCGCAAACTTTCATGGCCTTGAAAATGCTACCTCATTTTTCCCAAATTGTCAAAGATCTTCAAAGACCATAAGAACCCTGATTAAGTATAAAGGATATAATAATGAAACATGATTAATTCATTCTAAAGACAATTGTAAATTGTTCACATGCATTTGTATCAAATTCTTTGAATTTGTTCATAGATTGTGTTTCATAGCATGAAAAATGTAATATTCTTTTGGGGGAAAAAATATTGTATATACATTTTCAGACCAATTTTGGGGGTAAAAAATAGTATTGTATTGCTTGGTAAATCTCACTGATGCTTTGTGATAATTTTTTTCTAGAACTTATGTTTTCAGACAGAATCCAAGAAGACTTGGTGTCTCATATAAAGTAAAGGTCTCTATATTTATCAGTAATTAGCCCGATGAAGTTCATTTCATTTTGGGTAGCTAGAAATAGTTTAATGTTTGACATTTTGTGAAGGCTGCTACCTGACTGCCTGTGTCAGAAAACATGGCACAGTATAAGGATCAAATATGTGTAAAATAATGAATGCACAACAATGTTGGGAAGATTTTAGTAGATGTATTATATCATCTTGATTTTTTTCCCAAATCTAATAGATGCAAAGTTTTCAGGCCTAGAATTTAAAAAAGAAAAAAAATGGGCAGTAAAACACTTAAAATTACACTCTTACTCTAAACTTAAGATGTGGAAATTATAGTTCCTTTGACTTCCGTCAGTATTTCCAAACTTTTGTAGCTATATTTTTACAAAGGAAAATTACTGCAAATGATTAAAAATGTAACAGCAGTTACCTCCAATGGCTTCATAGTTATTTGATATTGAAATTTCTTGTAAATTCTCAGCCTTAATCTTGAAAGTTCTAAAACTTCAAGGGCCCGTGTTGAAATGTCCTGTCAAATATTGTTACTAAGTACAATTTTTCTTTTTGTATGTATTTCTGTAATGCATGTATATATTCAGGAGAGAGAGAGAATTCCTCTTTCTTTTTTTTTAATTAGCCACACACAATAAAACACAATATCAAAGTATGAAATAAATGTGATTTAATGCTGCAATATATTCTCCTATTCATTTGCAAGCCATTTTTCCAGAGCCTGTTGAAAGGTCCTGTGACAAAATGCCTTTTTTTTTAAGAATAATTGTATCATTGTAATCCACATTGTTTCACTGTTTCTCATTGGGATCAGGGTGGTTTCACTGCCACTAAAGCTTAATCTTATCCCACAAACCTTTAAGGATTTTATGATCATTGTGCTGTTTTCCTTCAATGTGTCAGTACCACATACAATCCAGTTTGCAACAGTCTGTTTTCTGGCTGTTTGAATCTGTCCATTGCTGCTTTAACCTGATGATGTCAGAGCACTTGTAGCTTCTATCATGTAGTCTGGTTGGCTGGAGATCAAGTTGAAAGGTTTGCTGATGCTCATTTTCGGAGGTTGTAACGTAAAAGCATAGCCTTCACAAATTATTGCTGCCACAACATTTCCATGCTGCAGCTGCTTTTTCACATTGCTGCTGATGTGGGCCCAGAATGAGGCTATCACTAATAATACTGATCACGGTTTCTTGGTGAATTGCAAACAGATTTCCTCAATTATCCATTTAGTGTTTTATCCTTACCCCCATTACCTTGTACAGTGATAATCTACTATCTTTGATATCTTAAGGTCAAGATATTTCTGTCCCTTGAAAAAGATAATGGTGTAATATGCAGGACATGTCTTTCCTCAGAGTATGAACAAAAACATTTTTTGCTCCTACTTTGTCCTCTCTTTTTCCTGACACAAGATCAACGTACATGGTAGTCCTACAATGTAAATCTAAACAACAAATATCAGGGTATGCATCTTACATTGTAGGACTAAGTACAATGCTGTTTTGTCAAATATCAGGGTATATGACTTACATTGAAAGACTAAGTACAATGCTGTCTTGTCAAATATCAGGGTACGCATCTTACATTGTAGGACTAAGTACAATGGTGTTTTGTCAAATATCAGAGTATATGTCTTACATTGTAGGACTGAATACATGGGTGTCTTGTCAAATATCGGGGTAGATGTCTTACATTGTAGGACTAAATACATGGGTGTCTTGTCAAGTGTCAGAGTAGATGTCTTACATTGTAGGACTATGTTTATGGGTGTCATGTCAAATATTATGGTAGATGTCTCACATTGTAGGACTAAGTACATGGGTGTCTTTTTCAAATATCAGGGTAGATGTCTTACATTTGTGGGACTAAGTACATGGGTGTCTCAACCTTGTTAATAATAACAGTATCATCAAACATGTACTTCTTACCCTGTCAATTACAAAACATACTTGTGGAATGAAGCTATCTTTTCTTCCAAATCACTGGGTAAACACAGAGCAAGAGAGGTCTTGACTGAGCTGGAGGTCTTTACATGAAACCCTTTCGCCAAGTCTGGGAAGCATTGAAGTTGCTGTCCAGAAATTTTTTAGGGATGAGTTCCAAAGCATATACAAAAATTCCCTCTACATTTTCTGGAATATATGTCGTATTGATCTGTATGTCACACTGAGTGAATACCATTCAACCAAGTTGTCATCATTATCTCTTCCACATAAAACGGGGAGTACACTCAATTTCAGATGTCTGTTCAAGTTCTTATTAACAGAGAATTCAATTCAAATTAATGTATTCACTGTGGATTTAGGAATTTTGAAATTTTCAACTTTGGGTCTGATTCTAAGGAGTTTGTCATGGTTAACAATTTCCTGCTTTGCTTTATGATATTATAGTATTTCTAATGGCCAACAAGGTTGAGCACTCTCTCAGAATTAAGACAATGAGATGCATCATCTGAAGCTGCTGTGGATGGCACATTTGTCTCTTTGGAGATGATTTTGGCAAGGGACAGTGATTCTATGAATTTGGCAGTGCCTCCTTTATTGTTGCATTAATATATGATAAGCTTATCCTTCACGGTTATTACCATCAAAATTAGGTTTCACAGTGAAAGCTATTAAATATATAAACTTAAATAACCTTTTGACAGTGGTAGGTATCCAGTTTTTCATTTAATATACTTTTTTAAAACTTAATCCTCGTCAGGTTTTGATTGCAGACAACGAAAGATATCTCTAGTGTAATTTTTTAAAAACCCATGATACTCTGCTTTAACTCATTAAATAAAACATAAAGAGTCGATATGGACTAGTAAATTTAAAAGAATTATGCAACAAAACATGAAAATAAAAGAGTATGGATTCATAAATTTAAAGGAATTGTGCAACAAAGAAAAAAATAAGAGTACAGATTAGTAAATTCCAAGGAATTGTGCAACAGAACAAATACTGTAAAGAGTTAATAATGAATTTTTAACGAATCTTTAACATTTTTTCAGTCATATCACTACAATGTCTGCATTGTGACAGTTTATAGTCATGCACTGGGGCATTATGCAACAGACATTAGGCATGATATCCCACTGAGTCACATTATCCTGACAAAAGGCCGACCAATCCTAACACTAACCTATTAATGCTGAGTGCCAGGTAAGGCTGCTGTTAGTACAATTTGTATAAGTCTTTGGTATGACTCGGCCGGGGTTAAAACCACAACCTCCCACAAACAAGGCAGATGCTCTAACCATTAAGCCACCGGAGCTGTCAATAATGATTAGTAAATTCAAAGGAATAGTGCCAAATAAATATTATCATTGTTGGCTGCACCATGGAATAAGAGTATTTATTATTCTGCAGCAAACTAACCAGTTTTTTGGGTTTATAAACAAATGAGAAAAAAAGAAGAGAAAAGAAAAGAGAATGGCAGCTATTAAATCATGTGTATTTCTGATTCTTAACATATTAATCATGCTGACTGATAATAATTATTATAAATTGCTGTTTCCTTGTGGTATTTAGCCATCCTAGGCTTGTCTACAATTCCAACCCCAAAGAAGCTTAACAAATTATCATCATAAATGTATTTCTACTCCTAATATTGAAATTGCATCCTTTTTTTCTGTGAAAAATACCTTCATAATTAAAAATCTTTTTATATAATTTGTTGACACTTCTCATTTACACAGAAATAAAATGTTTGTGCATTTGTTGGGTAGATTTTAATGATCGCTGTTTATCAGAGGGTTAAAATGTTACATGGGAAATTCCTAACATGGCATTTGACTTTGAAAATAAACATAAAGACATGACAGTAATACATGGCTACATTTCCTGGTTTATAGACATGTATCAAATACAGAACAATATGCAAGTAATATCTTTTTCATTCATTACCCTAGATCTAAAGAAGTATTGCTTGTTTTTACTCATGATAGTACATTATTATAAGCAAGGCCATTGCAAGTTTGTGCTGAACAAAATGGCACCCAGGGTGAACATCATTTTTTATCCTCCCCCTTAAAAAAAACCATTGCGAATTGTTTATTTTTTAAATGTATTAATATTCATGAAAATAAAAACTAAATGAAAAACTGTATGTTTAAGTAAAATGCAGAACAAAAGAGCATGATCCTTGAAATGGTACCCCTTTTCTACCCCCTCCTCTAGGGCTTAGCACCCCATGTTTCCCACACCTTATGATGGTTCTAATTGTAGGTGCTTACTTCTTTGTTTTGTGGAATTTGTTTTTAGCTGAATAGGCCTATTTTGTCCTCCCCTTATTTTTCAGACACTAAAAGCTATAACTTAATATGTCTTAAGGCAGCAATAAAAAGATTATTTTGGTCATCCAAAACATTGACAGAAATAAAGTAAATATTTAGAAGAATGGATTTAATACAGCACAGAGAGACCACTCCTCTTTCTGACTGAAAGTGGTCTTTTAAACCAGGTATTTTCTCCTTATATGTCATCATGTTATGTAACAGTTGGTTTGTGCATGAATAATTTGATATTTCATGACAGGTGATCCTTGAACACAGCAGACTTTCACGATAAATTTACTGTGTATATTTCAATGGAAATTAAATAAAGTATTTCATAGATGTAACACTATGTCTGATTGGCTAGTGTTTAACATAATTTATTCTTCATTTCATTTCAGGGAGTGCAATAAGAGTAAAAGTGTGTTGAACACTGTTAATGATTTTTATGTTGGAACATATCTACACATGTATGAAATTTGGAAGAGTCAATCCAGGACAATTTCGGACTCTGGACATGTCCTAAGAGGTAAAAATAAATGGAGTAACATTTTGTAGTCTATAGTTAATGGTAGTATTCTATGCAAAGTCACTTCTTCTGCATAGCTAATTAGGATGGGGTTAGGATGGGAAAATACAATTGAATTAAAGGACAAAGTCTATAGTGGCAAAATAAGTTCCTCAAGAATTGGTGTTTTACTGATTGCAAGTTAAAGAGTATTACAGTGCATAAAATAATCATCATATTTTATACGGATGTTAAAAGTATTTGATCTTGAATCTGAAAAACTGCTCAAAACTTTATTAACAGCATAAGATGTAAATTTTAAAATTGGTTATGTTGTTGTTGTGGTGTAATGCCATTTTTCAGCACTTTATTAGCTATACATGTAGCCAGAATATTTGGTAGAGGAAGAATGCAGGAAATTGCCAAAAACAACCACCAACCCATGGGAGCTTTCACACTCACCCATGTTGGCTGAGGTTGAGACTTGAACCAATGGTTAAGATGTCAATTGTACTAACAGACCACTCGACCATAGCTTTAAAATAGGCATGAAACTATTCCCGAAAATTAGGTGATTAATATTCCTGGAAATTTAAAATCATTTAATCCAATTAAATTATTAGGGTAAATATTGAAAAAAATTTTTAACCTCTTTATAGGTTTAATTTCAGAACTTTGTTTAAGAAAACAGTATTTAATTTTTGGAGTTCTAAAACATTGGATTGAATGCACATTTTATGGTTTCATATTTGTATGGTTGCATTTAAATATTGTAAGTCTGTAGAAGCTGTAAGGCACCAGAGAATGCTAAATTAGTACATAAATGTGAATTTAAAGCATGTGGTACTGTTTTACTCCAGTAAACATAAGTTTTGTAGCCAAAAATCATGCAAGATTCGCTATTTATGGCAATATATGAGTGGATTCAATTGGAATGGGAACTGATTTTTGGCAGGACAAAGTCAACTTCATTTTCCTGACATGAAGAAGGAAAATTTGACAGTGTTTTGCCCAAAATTGCTTGCAAGTGTGATGCCTGGTTTTCTTACATGGTAAGGCTGGTTTTGGCTGTTTTGACCATTTAATTATGTGGTGGCAGTCATATCTGAACATCAGAATTGTTTCATGCTGCTTGAGTACAAGTGTTATCTTATTTGTAGGTATTGAGTACTGTAGATAGTTCTGAAGGTATTTAGTACTGTAGATAGTTCTGAAGGTATTTAGTACTGTAGATAGTTCTGAAGGTATTTAGTACTGTATGTATTGAGTACTTTATATATTGAGATCTGTATGTTTTGAGTACAGTACTGTAGGTATTGAGTATTGTAGATATTTAGTACTGTATTTATTGAGTACTGTAGGTATTTAATACTGTAGGTATTGAGTACAACAGGTATTTAATAATGTAGGTATTGTGTACTGTAGGTATTGAGTACTGTATGTATTGAGTACTGTAGGTATTTAATACTGTAGGTATTGAGTGCTGTGGGTTTTTAGTATTGTGGGTATTGAGTATTGTAGGTATTTAGTAATGTAGGTATTGTGTACTGTAGGTATTTAGTACTGTATTTATTGAGTACAACAGGTATTTAATAATGTAGGTATTGTGTACTGTAGGTATTGAGTACTGTATGTATTGAGTATTGTAGGTATTGAGTACTGTAAATATTTAGTACTGTATGTATTGAGTACTGTAGATATTGAGTACTGTAGGTATTTAGTACGTAATTATGTACATAGTAAGTGATGAATAAAAAATAGCAATCATTTGCTGTGTGCAAACATTTAACAGAACACATGTGAAAGATTTGGAATCATAAGGTTATAACTTCTGCATATCCATTGAAAGACATTTGCTACAGTTGCTTTGTTTTGCTTTTATTAAAAGAAAATACAATATTTCTTAAGACAAAAGACAGTAGAAACATCACATTTGTTTTGCTTATGGATTGCTTTTGTTCGCATTTTTGAGATATATGTCTTAAAACTGTATTGTCTGAAATGAACAACTCTGACCACACAAAACAACACGGTGTTCTGGAATCTGATTAAAATTGAGATCTCTGACACACTAGAGATCTGATTGACACTGGTACAAGGTCATATTTTGTTAACCCTTCAATTCACCAATCAAATTATAACTTCACATTCAGAACATAGCATTTCTAATGATTAGAACCAAACTTGAAATGCATTGCTTTATCTGTTTGGTTACTAAAACTAGGTGGACCAGGAATTCCAAATGTCACAAGAATGCAAACCTTTATTGGTGTTAGTCAGATCTGCTTATTTTTAGTAGGTGGGAATTATGACAGTAATGTGATCTTGAGGGTGCATTAGTTAGCATTAGTGTCATAGTATGTGTTGCTGACAACTGGAATATATCTTGCTCATGGGCAGGTCCAAATATGGCAGTGTTCAGTAACAATATTTTTTGATCATTAAGGATTGTGCTATGTAGTCTGTATATAACAGCGGCATGCCTATTTTGCATCTGTAAAGAACACAGAGCAGATCAGACCAATTTATATGAAGTTATGCAAATTAAAGAGAAGTATGTTGAATTTATTATACTTTGTTGCCTTAAATGAAGATGTTGAAGCCATCTTTACTGAAGTTCATTATCACTGGCAGCTTTTCTTTGAGGTTAATTTTACTCCATGTAAAATATTATTTTGATACCTGATCTATTGTGGAAGTGATATTTATCTTTGAGGGCAGGAACATCAAAATGCAGCTTTGCTTAATGGAAGGATCAACCATTTGTGAAGCAAGTAAATTCTTGTACAACTAAATTTAAGAACTACTGCTTGATGGATTCAGTCATTTTTCTATAGGTTAATATAAGTAAATAACTTACTTTTAATTGTACAATGTTGCTTGTTTGGGTTACATGCATTCAACTCCTTACTCTTAGGGCCACAAAACACATTTTTTAGTCTCAGAAAAGTACCCGGCACTGTCTGGAAGGTTGACAAGTATTCATTACTTGCACATTAACTCCATTTCGTCACAAGATGGGCTGCAGGAAAACATCTGTGAGCCAGAATTCAGTAGCCAAAATGAAAGCACTTCAATATGAAATTATTTTTATTAGTTTCAAATGTTCTCTTTTCTTTCTTCTGAGTTATTGATAATGATTATTGTTTATGACAGAGCTTAAAATATAGATTGAAAAAACTGCAGAAAAACTAATGATACAGAGTGGTTGCCCTTTAGTCTTCCTTAACATTCTGATTGCCCATGGGCTCTTTAAATGGAATTTACTGTACAACTAAGCAGACACTATGAATGTTAAAATAATGTTTTTGACTGCTGGTAGGCAAACATTAGGGTCACCTAGAATGACATGCTCCATTGTTAGTTGCTCTTGCAGACATTACAACATGGTCAGTTTATTGAGGATTCATTATGAACGACTTTGGGCAAACAAGTAGGTTTCAGTAGCCTGCTTTAACTGGTTGTCATTTCTCATATCTAAAATAAAACCCAATTCAAATAATGATACATTGCTCTCTAAAGTTATTCAGTTAAATGGGACTGTTGAATTGAATCAAAATGTGGTTCTTGCTTGATGGTTTGTTGTGGGAATACTAAATATTTTATATATAAATTTCCACATTTTGTTTTGTTGTCATAAGATCTGCTTTGTTTAATTGATTGAAATGAAAATTTCTCATCCAATTTAGTAATGTTTACAATATTTTTCCACTATAAAAGTTTTTGTTTTAATATCCTCTAAAGAAAGAAAAATTACAATGAAACATTATATATATATATATTTATATATATATATATATATATATATATATATATATATATATATATATATATATATTCGATATACAAACAATATCAGTGTTTTACTAATCTTTGTCTTAGTTACTTCCTTAATATTTGTTGTATTCATTTAGTTATTTTGCTTTAACTTTTGCAGAGGTTGAAATTTATGCCAAGAAGAACCCCAAGTTGGTGATCAAGAACATAGAGACATATTTAGATAAGAAGAAATCTCCCAAGTTGGCCCCAGATTCTCCACCAGAACAAGGTGGTCAGGATTTTTTTGATGTTTGTGATGATAGGTGATGATTATCTGGGTTATTGTTTGTATTTTGTCTTCGTGTTTGGATCCAGTTTCCAATCCAGCTCTCTCATGACCTGGATCATTACTTTGGAATGTGCTCATTTATTTTTGGTTATAACAGACTCAGTTCTTTGGTCAGAGTTTAATATTTATACTTTGTCATTGCCATGCTGTATGAGTGGAGAGTATTTTAAGCAAGAAAAGAGATAAGGAAATCAATTCTTTTGTCACCACCATATGCATGGAGTGGGCATATAATATTGCCTTGGTTCATCTGCCCGGTCCCATCATGTACCGTCACGCTCATTGTGAATTTAGTTTTTGCTCAACTTTTACTGAGGACTTAATGAACTAAGGTTAAATTTGGTATGAGGTTTTTCATCAGGAAGACCTTAGTTCAAGTCCATATTCACAATTTTCATCAAATTTAGTTAGAACTTGTCTTTCAGTTGCATCATATTGATGGGGGAATCCATGTGGTATTGACACATTTTTGTTAAAAAGTAATGATTAAACACTTTAGGAATTTATTTTATGAGGATTGTTATCACTGGTAGGAACGATCAGAGTTCTACATCCATGACTCTTAAGTTTTTTAATTGGGAAAAAGGAACCAAATTTAAATTAGCTATAGCTATGATATTAAAAACCAAACACAAGTTTTGTTTTTATTTGGTTAATGTGATATGTACTGTCATACACAGAGGATCTCAAATGAGTAATGATTTATTGCATTTATGAAACGAGTTGAATAATAGCCAACTTTTGTGGCACTTCAACAGATTATGTAAATTTAATATTAAACAATTGCCCATTTGAGATTCTGTTTATTACATAGTTTTATATTTTAATGAAAATAGCTTAGAAGGAACAAGGAAGAAATGTTTGCATATAATCAAGTAATTCCAGATGTTAGTTGAATTAATAATGTGCAGTTCTATAACCAGTAACATTTAAAAGTAGATTCTTTTAGAAACTATGATTCAAAGAGCAGCTGTCCTTCACATCAATAGAACATTTGACACAGACATCTTTTTTCAACACTGGATCTGTAATGGAAATTACTGTATATTTTCACACATAGTTGACTTGTGTTCGGTTGGACAAGCCATGACCATACTGTATTCATTGATTTCGATGAGAATGTTTACATTTCTACCAAACATGTGTGAGTTCCACTACCAAGCCTTCCATTTGTTAGATATTCATGTGAAGGGTTGATTACTTGATGCAGAGATTTCAGATTTAATGTATTTGTAACTGGATATTTGCATTCTTTGATTTGGAACAGTAGACATAGACAGAATTTATTAACAGTCACAATTATATCACATAATAAGAAACATTAGCTTATTAAAGCTAATTTTCTGCATAAAAAATGCTATGGTTTGATAACATTCTGTAATTTGGAAGACCAGCACATGCCTACATTCTTTTCTAAACACTGAGTTTTTCACTATTATTTATTTACTATTATAAGTTAATATTTAAACCACACTTGCCATATGGTGGGGTTCATGCTGTATGTCTCCCCCAACCATATATCCATTGCCTGATACCCTTAGTTTTATTTATATCAAGCCATTGTGGGGTAAATTTGCTATATTCTGACAGATGTAATCTTTTTTCTCAATGCCCCTTGGACAATTTATTTTGAAAAATGGCCACCAAAATGTTGATGTGATAGTAAACTAAAACAAGTCACAGAAGGTTGGGTAAGGAAAATTCCCCCATCACAGAAAATCATTGAAGGAAATACTGTGCAAGAATTTCCAATTTTTTCTTTCACCTCATAGATTCACATAAAGTGATATGTTAATATGTTGACATATCAAAAATAATAAACTGCACACATTATGTGCAAAGTGTACCAACTATTTGATAAATATTTATTCCTTAATGGAGAAGGAAGTATCATATTTTATTGTATTTTTAGTATTTTATATAAATGCAACAGAACAAAGGTGTGGCTTCTAACATGTACATAATGGATGAGTCTTCTATTTATGGCTTTATACTCTTGCTACTTCCACCCGAAAATGACTGAAAGTTTCTTGTCAAGTCCAGATTTATCAATACAGTGATTCCCCCCTACCCTCTCACGAGGCTACCCTTTCTGCATTGATAAGTTGACCTTCAAAAAGATGTGGCCTTTCATGAAGGGAACAATATGGTAAGAAAATATTGTGTGCTGCAATGTGGCCAGTGATCAGTGTCACCCATCATGATCGCAAAGGACCATTTAAGAGGAAGATACAGTAAAAATTTCTTTAATTCTTTGAGGAAGAAATTAAGGTTTTCCTTAAATTTGGGGAGTTAGTTACTCTGTGCTTAGAAATAAAAAAGATTCATTGGTGTAAAATGCAAGACTAATTAAAACAATAGGCTGTAGCCTTTCTACTTTCTCATCCTGCAGGACTAACCCCAGTATTGTCAAAAGTATTGTAAGCAAGACAAATCAGGAAAAACCCCAGTATTGTCAAATCTATTGCAAGCAAGACAAATTTAGGAAAACTGGAGCATGTCTCTTATTTTGCTCCAAAAACTAAGTAATGTGTTGCACAAAGCAATTGATATATATAAAAATATTTACAAAACCATACTGACTTGTTCACATGAATGAGTGAAGTGTTTTATTTGACTATGGTGAATGGAATTTGATTCTCATTTTGTGATATGCTTTTTTCTTTCTTGACACATATATCAAACAAAACTGCTTGCTGACTCAAAAGAGGCAGTGTTTAAATGAAAATATACTGTGTCTTGTTTCCATCCAAAGTGCTTTGGAATTTTATCACACAGGATCACTTACAGAAATGTATGTTTTGCAAAGTTGTTTTTTGGTAATAGAATAAAGAGCTTATGGGATGGCCTCTGTCCATCATCAGTCATCCGTCCATTTGTTACTGATAGGATTGCCATGAAACCTTATTCTCAGATTCATTCCAAAGTCTAGTTAGCCCCATATGAAAATGGATGCCACTCAGGCAGCTATAATATTATTCTTGTTATTGTTATTCCTCCTGAATGGATGATCTTTTCAAAGCATGGGCATTTTGTCAAAAGACACCTTGTAGTGACTACTTGGTCCAAATTGAAGATGATGCCTGCATAGTAGCCATCTTGAAAATCTTGTCATCACCACTCCTCCTTAAGGAAGTGACATATGCATGGGGTTTTCATCAGAAGACTTGTTATGGTATCTAGCTGGCCCTGAATTGAGATTGAGATACCCTGAATTTTCTGTCTGGTCTTGAAAACCCTTCAGAATGAAAAAAGTGGGGGAAACACATAAAAAAGTCATATCATATGCATTGAGAGCCCTTTTGAAGGCCCTGAGTTTTACTAATATTTGACTCATTTCTATAAAGGTTATATTTCAGCTCTACTGGTCATAGACTAGAAGAGCTTATGGGATGACCTGTTGTCAGATGTCCATTGTCTTTCCATCTGCCCATTAGCACGAGTTTGTCATTGCTACTGCTCCTAAACCACTTGCAGGATTGCCATGAAGTTTACACACCCACATTCATTTCATGGTTTAGTTGGACATAAATGAAATTGGTACTACTCAGATATCCAACATGGCCACCTAGGCAGCCATCTTGAAAGTCCTGTTATTGCTAGTACCCATGAATGGATGGTCACTAAAACACTTCCTGTGAAGTCTGGATAGTCCCAGATGAAAATGGTATCTATTGAACATCCAATATGGTTGCTGCAGTGACCATCTAAAAAAATCCAATTGTTACTCCTTCTACATGGATGGTCATATCAACATGTTTTTCCTGAAAGACTTGCGATGTCCAGCTCTTTTTAATTGAAAATAGTGTCAGTATGATGTCAAATATGGCCACCATGACAGCCGTTTTGAAAATATCACTACTCCTCTTGAATGTATAGTCATATCACATGGGATTTTCACAAAAAGACTGCCTATAATGTCAAGCTGATCCTGATAGAAATGGTGCCAATCTGATATCCTATATGGCCACCATGGAAGCCATTTTTTAAAAATTTGGTTTCACAACCCTTATTGAACAGGAAGTCATATTGACATGGGGTTTTCACCAGAAGGCTTCTTATGCTGTCAAGTTTTTTTAATTGAAAATGGTGCTGATATGACATCCAATATGGCCATTACACAGTGGCCATCTTGAAAATCTTGTGCTCACTACTCCTCCTGAATAGATTGTTATATCAACTTGTCGATAAGGGATGGGTCTGTGACTTTTTCCAGGATAAAAAAATCACTTGCTTCAGCAAGGGAATGATTGCTGTCACTTCTGGCAGACCTATGAGGGAGGGATCCTTGGTGTAGGGAAGTTGCTATTACCAAGTAGTGGCTCAAGGAAAATGTGTTCTTATTCAGGAATGTCATTAGGTCAGATGACTGGGGTTCTCCATAAATCTCCCTGATGTGTACCGTCACATACACATCTTCCCAGCCCACAGAAAATTCATATGGTTTTGTCTGGAACATGAGATTTCTCAATTTCTACCTCACCTTTCACTGGGATCAAAATTTCATTACCATCAGAGTTTGTGGGGCAAAACCAGGAATTATTTGAGACTGTTTTCATGATACATGCCCTGGAACCCCACTCCTTTCTGTACACCAATGCCCCACATTCGGCTTGGGGTGTTTACCTGGAGCTCAAGGTGTTGATTCTGCAGGGCTTTTAATCTTGGGAAGTATCTTTTCTTCATATAAACAACCAGAAAATGCAAGTTGTTTTTCAAGCACTTTAAGGGAATGTCAATCAGTTAATACGTCATTGCCTTATGACCATCATGGACAACACATAGAGAATGCATCACTATCAGGACTTCAGGGGGGTACTAGTGCCCCTTCTTTTTGTGTGGAAGTCTGGAACATCCTTTGTTGGACAGTCTTTGAGGAGATCACCAAGAGTCTGCGATAATCAGAGCACAAGAGGTATCATGGCACACATGACTAGATGGTTGGGTGGTCCTCACAGAATGGTCTCTGCACCAGTTGGCAGCAGAGACAGCTTTTCATCTTTGCTATGAGACAGAACAATAGTAACCATCTATCCATCTTCAGTTCCAGGTGAGAGAACATGGGCAATGGATGCCTTCAGTCTGAAGTGGGATTGTTTGTACCCCTACTCATTCCCATCTTTCAGAATAATCCTTCAAATTCTTTGCAGCCAGAACTGATATCCCTCGCCCAGCTTCAACAGTCATGCTTCAGTGACATGACCCCAGGAGATTACTGCTGAGGAGGGATCTGATGTCGCAATACAGAGGTTCTTTCTACACAACAATCGTCAGATTCTCACCATCTTTTTCTCCCTCTCAGAGTTACCTCTGATATTTCAGCAGCCACAATTTCAAGATGATTTTTTTTTCTGTCAAAAGAGCTTATCATCTTTCAGATATATCTTTCCTTCCTGAGAATCAGAGTTCATGAGATTGGGGCTATTTCTGCATCTTGTGCTTTTCATAATCACCCTTCTCTAGAAGATATCATGAATCACCCCATCTTCCTGTTGTATCTCAAAACAGTGCGAGAGTATTTGCACATTAGAGCCATCCATATTGGCCCAACATGTCAAGCCATCATCCAGACAGCAGAAGAGCACCCTACTGACAGCAGTGGTAAGTTCACTTTGAAAGCTTATCTTTCTGCCATCAGCCTTACACCAGGGTGGGAAATTGAGTATTGCAATAAAAGCAGAGAATGTATTACTGCTTTTAAAATATTATTGTTTTGTAGTAAAACTAATTTTAATGATGCAATACTTGCCTGTTACTATTGCTGATTTCTTCCTCACTCCCTGCTAAGATGTCTTTGCAGTCTCAGTTAAAGATCAAAATCATTTTAAGTTTAATCAAAAGAATGATTACCTTTGAATTATTTATTAAACACATTAATGCTTATGTCCGGATTATTTTTCTTTTCTCCAGTATTAAATAATTACTTTCCAGTTTTGTTTTGGATCTGACTTGCAAAGTCTTCTTTGTTTATCGCTGACTTCGGGTTTTGCAACCTAAAGTGTTTTTGTTGGTGCTTTTATATAATTGACTTACAGTGTCTGACTTATTCTCTTACTGGTCAGTGCAGTCTTGTTGCTAAATGGTATGGTGTCACTTTTCTATTCATTGCCAAGCTATTTATATTGTGTATCCTTGACTTCTCTAGACATATATGTAAAACAAGAAGTTTCCCAAGCCATAACCGTAAAATTTGTATTACATTTTTAATAACTGTGAGCTTTGCTCCATCAGTATTGTTTACCAAGCTTTTACCATTTACTTTATTTCATCTTATAGATAATCTTGACACCATTTCAGTTTTCTTTTCATTCAGATTATTATTCTTGTAAGAAAGAAACTACTGACTGGAGACATATACATAAAAAATATGGTTCAAATAAATACTCTTTTGAAATTAGAGATGTAGTCAAGGGATTCAACTGTTGACAGAACTAAACAACAACTGAATCAGATGCATTTTTACATGAGCATTGACCCATATGTCTATCATCTGTCATGCATCCATTTAAGATGAATAGATTCAAGGACTTTTCCATTTCAGTCAGTCGATGGCCATTTGTGTTAGTCTTTGTATCCCATGTTTTCAATGGCTAGGAATACCCAATATATCTAGGGACAAATTAGATCTGGAATTTAAATCCATCGGTTTGAAAAACATTCAACTCATCATGATTTTAATATAAAATATGATGTATATTTTCTCTACATGTATTTATGTAGTCTATAAAATATACAAATTTATATTTTGCTGTAATATCATTTAATTTCCGTTCCATTTCTTCATACAAATCAGAATAAGAATTGAAAAATTTACATGCAGAAATATAGTAAATTTAACTTTAGGACCAAATTCTTGCATTTTTTTTTTTTGTTTATTTAATTTGCGAGTCGCAGTTTTACCCAGGTTGACTGTTGACCTTTTTTTGCAAAAGGATGTCAGTTGTATTTTACATTTTGAGAAATGTTGATTGGGGTCTATACTTACGATTGTATTGTTACATTGATAATGTCTGTATACTTGTGAAACTATTCAGGGATGAGATTTCAGTGTTAAAACTTTGTCTTGGCAGTGTAAATGTTGTAAAGGTTAAATAATTGTCTTGGCAGTGTAGATGTTAAGGTTAAATACTTGTCTTGGCAATGTCGATGTTAATGTACAATATGTTTTGGTATTATAGATGTTGTTAATGTTAAATACTTGTCTTGGCAATGTAGATGTTAATGTACAATATGTTTTGGTATTATAGATGTTGTTAATGTTAAATACTTGTCTTGGCAATGTAGATGTTAATGTACAATATGTTTTGGTATTATAGATGTTGTTAATGTTAAATACTTGTCTTGGCAATGTAGATGTTAATGTACAATATGTTTTGGTATTATAGATGTTGTTAATGTTAAATACTTGTCCTGGCAGTATAGATGTTGTTAATGTTAAATACTTGTCTTGGTAGTATAAATGTTGTTAATGTTAAATATTTGTTTTGGTATTATGGATGTTGTTAATGTTAAATACTTGTCTTGGCTGTATAGATGTTGTTGAGGTTAAATACTTGTTTCAGTGTATATATTGTAATGTCATTATTTTTTTATTATCAAAATCTAGCAGCACAGAGTGAGCCACCAGTAAAGAGTTAGGTTTAACTATGGTTGGGTTTATATTGTTTTGTTTGAAAATTTTATAGTAATCTTAATGTAACTTGTTGACAGCTTTATTAACTAAAGCAGGGTATATTCTACTTATCTGCAAAAATTCAGATTTTATTAGTGAGAACTAACCTTCTCAATAAATGAAATATGAACACAGAGGCTTGACTTTTGATCAAGTTTTCAATTTTAAACTTATTCAAATTATATTTACTGAAGTGCAAACCAGACAAAAGTTGGCTGTAAACAATACATAAAGAATGCACAGCTATCATGACTATAAATAACACATAATGGATATACAACTATCAGGACTGTAAACAATCCATAAAGTATGCATCAATCTTGGGACTATAGAAAATACATAACAAATGCATCACTATCAGGACTATAAACAATCCATAAAGTATGTATCAGTCTCAGGACTATGGAAAATACATAAAGTATGTATCAATCTCAGGACTATAGAAAATACATAAAGCATGCATTACTATCAGGACTATAGAAAATGCATAAAGTATGCATCACTGTCAGGACTGTATTACAATACATAAAGTATGCATTACTATCAGGACTATAAACAATACACAAATATTGCAGATCTATCAGAACTATAAAAAAAACAAAGTATGTATCACTATCAGGACTATAGGAAATACATAAAGAATGCATCACTATCAGGACTATTAATACATAATGCAAGACTATCAGGACTATAAACAATACATAAATTAGCATCACTATCAGGACTATAGAAAATGCATAAAGAATGCAACACGATCAGGACTATAGAAAATACATAAAGTATGCATCACTGTCAGGACTATAAACAATAGATAAAGGATGCAACACTATCAGGATGTTAGAACATGCATAAAGAATGCAACACTATCAGGACTATAGAAAGTACATAAAGTATGTATCACTATCAGGACTATAGAAAATATATAAAGTATTCATCACTATCAGGTCTATAAACAATACAGTCATAAAGAATGCATCACTACCAGGATTATTTAAAATACATAAAGAATACATCAATATCAGGACTATACAAAATACATAAAGCATGCATCACTATCAGGACTATAAAAATAATAAAGAATGCATCACTATCAGGACTATAAAAATACATAAAATATGCATCACTATCAGGACTGTATTACAATACATAAAGTATGCATTACTATCAGGACTATGAACAATATATAAAGTATGCATCACTATCCAGACTATAAACAGTACATAAAGAATGCATCACTATCAGAACTATAAACAATCCATAAAAAAATGCATCACTATAAGGACTGTAGAAAAGGCATGCAGTATGCATCACTATGAGGACTATAAACATTACATAATGAATGCATCACTATCAGGACTATAGAAAATATATAAAGTATGCATCACTATCAGGACTATAAAGAATACATAAATAATGCATCCCTCTCAGGACAATAGAAAATACATAAAGTATGCATTACTATCAGGACTGTATTGCAATACATAAAGTGTGCATTTCCATCAGGACTATAAACAATACATAAAGAATGTATCACTATCAGGACTATAGAAAATACATGAATTTATTGCAAATCAAATTTATATTTCCTGTGTAGTGCAAGTAGTCCTGGTCTCTAACCTTCAGGGTAACAGACACCCTCATGAACATGGTTGACACTACAACTGTACTTGTCATCGCTTCAAAACAGTTAGACACGTAATTGTACCATGCCTACATTTAGAGGTCTTTTTAATGTTCAACTCGAAGTTTAAAATGGCAATACAGAGTCAGTTAGCATTGGTCTGAAAGAAATCTGGTGATGTACCTGGGTTCTTTCAAAATGTTAATATTTATGCCAAGAAAGAAGAAACTATCCAGAAAAAGGGGATTAACAGCTTTTCTGAATGTATCTCAAATACCTCATTTGTGGTTTATAAGCACATGAAGACATGTACTTCGGAGTCATGCAGATGTTGCATGTTGTAGGCATGACATATTAAAAATCACATTTTTAGTGCTGGATCAGTGAATTGTTTACACACTGTTTTCAGCCTGAATGTGACAAAAACTTTGACTCGCCCACAGTCTTTAAGCATAGATGAAACAAATAACAAAAATTCCCTTTTAGTAGGTATTCTACCTGGTAGAAATTTTTTAACAAAAAATAATAATTTAGCATCTGGGGTAATGTCTTGAAAATAAATAAATAAATAATAATAATGAGGACTTTGTATAGCGTCTAATCTTTAGAAGCTCCAAGCTGTAGAGCAGTTGGGAGGTGTGCTCTGATCGTTGTACTCTAAGGATGCTCCGAGCAGCTGTGTTTTGAACTTTTAGAAGTTACTGGAGTAGATATTGAGACAAACCAACAGAATTGAGTTACAATAATCCATTCTTGAAAGTACTAATGAACACACAAGTGTTCTAGTGGCATCAACTGAAAGATATTTGTGAATGGAGCTGATACATCTCAGCTCAAGCCTTGCATGTGTTCATCACATGTTGGTGCAGTGTGAGAGTACTGTCAAGAGTAAAAGCTAGACTGTGTACTGACTGTGTGAATTTAATGTTGGTGTTGCTGATATTTATTGTTTGAGGTAAAGGATGTGAATGAGAAAGTCTTTGTGTTGTGATCAAAATGGATTCAGTTTTATCATCATTCATCTGCAGCTTGTTACATGTCATCCATGATTTCACATCAGAAATGCACCTCTCTACACCTTGGATGGTAGCATCAACTTCAGTTGGGTGGCTAGATTTGTATATTTGGGTGTCATCAGCGTACAATTGGTGAGACACTGGATGATGATCTATGACACTTGAGAGCGGCTGAGTGTACAGAATGATGAGAACATGTCCAAGAACAGACCGCTGTTGAACACCACAACATAAATTAACTGGGCTGGAGTGTATTTCATTTGCAGACACAATTTGTGTCCTGTTGACCAAGTAGGACCTCTCTACACCTTAGATGGTAGCATCATCTTCAATTGGGTGGCTAGATTTGTATATTTGGCATACAATTGGTGAGATGTTGGATGATGACCTATGACACTTGAGAGCGACTGAGCATATATAATGAAGAGAACAGGTCCAAAAACATACCCCTGTGGAACAACACAACATAGATCAACTGGGCTGGTGTGTATTCCATTTGCGGACACAATTTGTGTCATGTCAACCAAGTAGGACTTGAACCGCAGTAAGGTTGTATCATGAATGCCAAATACATGCTGGAGATGGTGAAGTAATATATCATGGTCTGTTGTGTCAAATGCTGCACCCAAATCAAGGAAGATGAGGACTGTAATCTTTTTTCTATCCAAAGCAGAGAGAAGGTCATTAACTACTTTCAGAAGAGTAGTTTCAGTACAGTGACAAAGGCGATATGCAGACTGTACATTGCTAAAAAAAGGAGAGTTTGAATTCAAATCAGATACTTTTTCTAAGATTTTTTTATATGAATGGGAGATAAGAAACTGGGTGGTAGTTCTTTAATTTGTTATGGTCGAGTGTTGGTTTCTTCAGCAGAGGCTTTACAACGGCAGTTTTGAAAAATGATGGGAATTCCCTGGATGAGAGAGAGGTTTTAATAACATCAGTTAGTGAGGGCAGTATTGGATCTAAGCTATTTAATATGTATAATGTTGTACATCATAAACTCTGATCCATTTAATATGTATAGTGTTTTACATTATAAACACTAATCCATTTAATAGGTATAGTGTTGCACATTATAAACTATAAGCCATTTCATATGTATAGTGTTGTACATTATAAACTCTAAGCCATTTCATATGTATAGTGTTGTACATTATAAACTCTAAGCCATTTCATATGTATAGTGTTGTACATTATAAATTCTAAGCCATCTAATAGGTATAGTGTTGTACATTATAAACTCTAAGCCATTTCATATGTATAGTGTTGTACATTATAAATTCTAAGCCATTTAATAGGTATAGTGTTGTACATTATAAATTCTAAGCCATTTCATATGTATAGTGTTGTACATTATAAACTCTAAGCCATTTCATATGTATAGTGTTGTACATTATAAACTCTAAGCCATTTCATATGTATAGTGTTGTACATTATAAACTCTAAGCCATTTCATATGTATAGTGTTGTACATTATAAACTCTAAGCCATTTAATATGTATAGTGTTGTACATTATAAACTCTAAGCCATTTAATATGTAGTGTTGTACATTATAGTATTGTGTTGTACATTATAAACTCTAAGCCATTTAATATATATAGTGTTGTACATTATAAACTCTCTAGATGTGCAGTCACTAAAATATAACTGACCAAACTTTAAACCCCGCATTTTTAAAAATAAAATTGCACAATTTTACGTCTGCGAAAATGTCCCAATATACGGTATTTTTATTAAGTATCTGTCAAAAACAGTTTTATTTTCATACGCCCACATGTTTGGTCATTTATTTTTTATTATTATTATTATGGCACAAGTAATTCAGAATTCAGAGGTTCCTGTATTCAGGTTAGAAAATTATGAAATTACGAATTAAAATACACCGTTCAAAAACACTACAAATGTTCCGCCTATTTGTGTGCATGTAAGCTTCTTTTTAAGTGGCGTTTTCAATTTCGTAATCTTAAAAGATGCGTGAGGACATTGTATTACAGCCAGAACATTCATATGTACGTACTTAGGTTTGGCAGGGTGTTACGAAACACCCAAATCCACCCAATTCCACAATCAAGTCCAGACAAATCAACCGAAATCCACACCAAATCGCATTGTGTCTACCGTCTCACCTATAAATGACATCGCTCTCCCCTCCCCCGATTTTATTCTCTTTAAAACTTCGCGTTCTTGTGTCGGGTTGATCAATAATACATATAAATGCAGTTTACTAGTATTATATTTTTCGACTTTAATCTCTTAAGCAATAAATGACAAATCGCTCCATCGCATCACTTCATCGCTCGGCCAAATACTACACGGTGGAGAGATGGAACGATTGGCCCTAACGGGATTCCATATAAATGACATATAAAATATATAAATGACCAAAAACAAATGTTGCAAATATTGTATTGTCATACAGAAGTGGTCTCTCTCTCTCTCTCTCTCTCTCTCTCTCTCTCTCTCTCACCCACACACACACACTCCTGCATAATTAACTTGATTCGTTATTATATTGATTCGGCATTAAGATGGTAAAAAAGAATAATCTAAGTACATTACTTTATCCAGCTGGTCATTTATAATATGTTTTAGTCCGTTATGATGCTGGCCATTTCCGCTGGCCTGGCTTTTTCCCAACATTTTCGGAAGCCTTGAGACACTCAGAGATTCAAAATTTAAGAAAAGGCCACAAATTTGCAAAGAATAAAAAAAGGAGCATTACGTATATATTGTAGTTTTCCTTTCCAATATCTTGCCTCTTCAATTTCCTTCCCTTTAATTCTTTCATGACACATATATTTACTATCACTATTGATTTTGTTAAAACCACCACAACCTCGAAATAATCTTCACTTGGTTTATCTTGTATGTTTTGCGCTGTAATATCATTTTGCATAAATACAATGACATTCCTCAATTTCTGTCTCATTTTGTTCCTTGTTGTCTGTCTGCTAATTAATTGATTTTCTCTTCGTACTTTTCAAAAAGTTTTCAAAATTTTTATATCCAATGTTTTTTTTTCTTCTCCAGACTACACTACTCATAGCCGTTGAAGATACATAGATTATATCAGTCCGTATTGTTGAACGGTTGAGCCTAACCTTAATCTGATTATAATTACGTAACAGCTTTGAATGTGATGACAAGTGATTGAATTCATTGCTGCTACAAATCCTGTTTATTTATCAAAGGAATTTACTATATGCATATCATCGCACGTGTCTTGAACATCGACGATTTTTCTACTGTTTGACATTTGGAAACTGTTACAAGGACCGATTATTCAGGGTAACAGTTAGCTTTCAATTGCCTTGGTAAGATTTACATGATTTCGTTTTGTTCTTTTCTTGTTTTAATAAAAAAAAAAATTCTACGTACGCACCCATAGTTGTGTCTATTAATTTCGCATATGCCGAAAATTATTAATAAACGTTCATTGTGACGAAGTAAGAGGTTCAAATGCTTTACTAAAGCAAAGTGCGCGCTATCCAAACCGGCTGATTATAACCAATATTATATTTAGTTTATTGTAAATTTTAAATGTGTAGCCTTATGTGTTTATTAAATATTTATTAACAATCATAAATATATATTTGTGATTTACTTTAACCGAAAAAGATAAACCATGGCAAGATGTATATACACTACAAATATTAAATCTGGCATGAAATTTGCATGGAAATCTAAAGATTCTAAAGTTATGAACATGAATTTGTAGTTAACTTTATCGAATGCCTTCGCCTGATCTAGGCATATGAAGGAGCAGGGGATTTATTTTTGCTATTTATAGTCGCAGATGTTGCGAATCAAGTGGCCATTATCAAAAACATAACATTACTAGGCTTTACAAGCCAACAACCGTTTTGAATTTACTGCATTATTATTATATGAACTATAATATATTACAATTACTAATAAGAAGATTCCAAATTTTGGTTGACAATAACTTAATACAACAGTGAAATAGACATTGAAAAAAAAATAACACGTGGACCATATAACATTCTAGTAATTGAATCATTTTACAACAGTATTCACACAGTAAGTGCAATACACTATACACACGTGAATGCATTCTTGTCCCATCTGATGTGAAGACTAACTTACATCATGTTATGAAATTGACCTGGTGCGATTGATTTGCAATGTCATGTGATCAGGTTGTATCATATTTATAGCACACATTTATGTTGTTTTAAAAAAATATAAATATTAGACAAATTAAAATATGTAAATTCGCTGCATTTGTTCGTAGATAAAATGGTCACTGAATCGGTTCAAAATCCATGGTACTGCATGATGACTATACACATAATTAGGGGTCTCTAGCAAAAGAAT
The DNA here is from genome assembly GCA_028554795.2 of Sinohyriopsis cumingii. Taxonomy (NCBI): domain Eukaryota; kingdom Metazoa; phylum Mollusca; class Bivalvia; order Unionida; family Unionidae; genus Sinohyriopsis; species Sinohyriopsis cumingii. Next base: position 51,161,639 of record CM068830.1, on the reverse strand, counting down.
TTAGTTTTTGCGTGTGCTAACCTGTGCAGTTCAAAATTAGTTACAAATTATTTAAAAAATGCCGATACTTACATTCTGCAGACGATGCATGCCCATCAGTTAGTCAGACACTTTACCATCCAATGTACGACACGAAATGCACACATAGTCCAGATCAATCTTTCCACACATTTTCAATTCATCGTCCGACATTTTTTGACATTTTCTATGATACCAGTTCTTACACAATGAACATTTAACACAGCCATTTGAACAATTTGATTTGCATCCACCAAATGTAAACCTGGCTATGCGGTTTTTTTTAAATACTGAAATCCGCCATGATTCACTTAAAAAATCACAAATGAAAACAAGAAATGTGCAGTATTTAAGCTTTGTTTCAAAATGAGAGACGAGCTCATGAAACATTAAGATTATATACCTTGCATTTAGTTGCTTGTAATTAACACAATAATGTTTGGTTTTTTATCAGTACAATGTCGGAACTGATACTCATCACGTAAAATTTAATTTGCCTGAATAGAGATTTTGTTAAACATGTGGCTCTGATTTTGTATAGAAATATAACAGTTAAGAAATAAAGCATAGAATTGAAAACTATACACCAGTACATAATATGTGTATATATCGTATTAAGTACGTCTTCATTTGCGTCAGTCCGTGCGCCTAATGGCTGCCTATACGAATAATTTCCATATAGGCAAATAAGTCATAACAATCTTAAACAACCACCGATTTTGACAAATTTGATATCAATTTATAGGTTTCTCATCAGTCTAAACCGATCTAACCCAATAGAACTGTGTAAAATTGCAAACTAAAAATTTGGTAGCTTTTGCTCATTATCGCTTGCGACTTTACCAATCTGCACACCCTTGCTATGTGCTTCTACCCTTGTCTTTTTGCGATGGTGCCACATATTTCGAAGCTAACACTATATATTTGAAGTATAAAATTAAAACTATACAATATTATATGATATGTATATGTATCTTATTGAGTACGTCTTCATTTGGCTGGATTTGAGTGAATTTGGGTTGATTTGGGTGTTTCGTAACACCGGGTTTGGCGTACCTACGTGTTTAATACGCGTGAAAACCTCCTGTACCGTTAAAGCAAGATGCATGAAAGTTTGGTCAGTTATACTTCTTGAATGTATATGGTGCCAACACTTTTGGAACTTAATCATGTCTCCTTGAGGGTGGGGTTGAATGTAAAGGATATTTTACATAAATTTTACATTTGAGTGTTATCCCTCATATGTCTGATAACTGATATGTGTAATCGATAACCCAAGTGTCAACACATGTTAGACTGGCGTTTACAGCAGGGCTTTTCCCTAACTCTTGGAATTTATCCCCTAGGTCATAACGTTGAAATTATCCAGAGCCACACCTTACAACCAAATATACATTTTGTGGGAATGAAAAGACGAATTTATATAGGCAGCTGACATGGTTCGCTGCTGGCCTTCTTACGTGACAGGCATTGGAGGATTAATTTTAGGGTTTTATTTGTCTTTTAAAGGAAGGCTTTCAAGTTCTTAGGAGGGCATAGATGTAGTAGTGGTGATTTAAGACAGGCACACAGATGTTATTAATGTGAGTTCAATTCTCCTTTCGGATATTCTATGTTTCAGTAATTCTGTGTATCTCCCTACTCTAGCCATACCGTAAATCAAGTATGACACCAAATCGGTGCGCGGGGTATGAGACGAAACTGGTACAAATTTAGAGTCCTGCGAACTTCCGGTGCACCATAGTCCCCAGGGGTAGTTCGCAAATCCAGATAGCCTGACAAACGTCTGGAGATCCTAGCATAGCGAAACACATATGATCTTCAATATGGCTTGTGCGAAGTGCACAATTTATACAAAATCGAAGCAAAATAACGGCCAATTTAATTAAGAAATAATATTTTAATATGCAGGACCAACGCACTGAATGGAATACTACCTTCTCATTGGCAAACTGAAAATAAGTTATAAAAAATAGAGGACGTTATTTTCTTTTAACCAATAAGAGGACAGTATTCCATTCAACGGGATCTCACTTGCATATTAAGCAGGTGCGATCACGGCCATGTCGAGCAGTAGCGTGGGGAAATGATTTGGCATTCCTTAAATGTATGCTATTAAGTCAAACGTTTGAGAGAAGTACACATTCGAATGCATTATTTAAATATCGGTACCAAATTTATTAAGCTACGCAAAGCGTAGCTTGAAAGATCAGTGTTTATTCTTAAATAGGTCACACGAGCAAGGAGACAAGTGTCCTCCCTTGTTGTTATTATATGGTACATGTATGACAGGTAAATTGTAAGCAACGATACGAGCCCCCGTGATCTGGAGTACATAGCATTACTCATAAATAGATCACATTTTCAATTAATTGACAGAAGCGAACAAATTACAGAATTTAAGGTATTTATACTACGATGCTGAAACATTAGTCCTACTATGTAAGACGTATCGCCCTGTTTATGTTTCAGTACTACGTCTTACTACCCTACTACAGGCCTTGTATAGCGTGTTCCGATGTCGGTTGACATCGGAACGAGTAGTCAAAGTTTCAGGAATATCTAACACACTTGGCAGTCCATATCGAAACTCTTCCACATATTGATATGTATTGAATATACTTACTGTGCTGTTTTTATCCTGGTGGAATCAAAATGTGACATTAGCAAATGGACGCATTTTCATGTTTGAATTTGTTACAATGCGACGGTAGTCGAGGTATGCCAAAGTAGGTTCATATGGGGGATATGTTTATTAAACCAAACGAAACGTTGCTTACAGTTCCAATAGACATAATATATTTGTATTCGTTTCGTTAAAGAAGTATATTTCAACTTAACCCGATTTCGGCATCTCCGACTTTCATCGCATTCCAGCGAACTGAAATGTAGGCCAACGAAACTTGAAAACAGGTCCATTTCTTTTCTGAGAATTTTAATTTATTAGAGAAAAAGACATCAGAGCAAGTAAAGTCTGACAAAAATAGTATGACTTTGTAGAAAATCATCGTTATTGGTTGCCATTTGTGTGAGATATTCCTGAAAATGTGACTGTTAGTCGACATTTTAAATAAAACACGCTACACAACGCCGTTAGTTAGACTGTAAGACCCATCACCCTCCATAACAAAAACATCGGGTGATGTTTTACGTTGTAGGGCTACCGAAACCCCAGATCCATTCACAAATATTGGGATCTCAAAGTATAAGTCTATTTTTACTAAGGTCTATAAGTTCTTAATTTCACATTTTTGTTCACTTAGGCAATTAATATTATGAAACTTTGTTGCATATAAACTGGAAGACTTAAAAGAAATGGATATTGAATATTATTATCTCCATTTAAGTCTCCCAAAATTATTTATATTTTGATCATTTTTAAGTGAGAAAATAACGTTTAAAATATTTCGTTCCAACGTAAAGGCCCCTTCGGTCTTAATGGTCATTAAAACCACTACACATAAATAAAATTGAAATGTCACCGCAAATTTTACTCTCTAAGTTATTCCAATAGACTTAATACGGTCTCTTCCCCACCGCTGTCTCCTTCTTCCAATATTGATACACATTTGCACATGTATCAAATTCATTTTCAGTTTTCGTTATATCCCATTTTTACAGGATAACTGTACAATTAACGACTGTATCTATCTAAATTGTAGTTTGATGATCAGTGTACAGTTTTACTTGGTGGATTTATCATCTTTATTTTCCACACTGATACGAACCCAAACTGCATATCCACCTTTATACACTATTAAATGTTCAGTCCGGTGAAACATCCATCTTCACCAGATTTGATATATAAAAATTCAAATAAACGTTCATTACATTATCCATTTGGCCAGTATATTTAGAGACATTGTTCTGTAAGCTAAATGGATGAGTGGATGTATGGATAGATGGATGGATGGAAGGACGGACGGACGGACAGATGGATAGATAGACATAAACTTTCTCAACCCGTTCATCTTCCTATATGGGTCTTATAAATCTATTGAACTTTCCATGAATCAAATTGTTTAAGTTTTTAATGAGTATCTTCTTCATGTGTAATTCAATATCATTAATAAATTCATATAAATATTTCTTTTTTGCACATTTAAAGTACATCGCCATTGACATTTGTGATAAATTAATATCTAAAACATTTCGTGATTATTATGTTTAAATTATGTGTATGCATATGTTTTATTTGACAGTTATGAGTAGGTCTTTACTCAAACAGGTGTGCGTTAAAATAGTGCTTTCCAAAGACTTTGCTCACAAGAGTAATAACTTTTGCAAAATAAAATAAGTTAGACTGAGTTTGTGTCTTTAATTTAAAATCTCGCCCTTCTTTAATTCTCCTTAACTCTTGTAGTTATGCGAAAGACTGGCTAAGGTTGTATCCCCCTATTCTCTTCGAAACCGACATTGCTAAATTTGACATTCCACTGGTGTGGCAATGCATCGCTGATTTTTCAGTTTACCGGTTCCATGGTGATATTTCCAAATATTGTTTGCTTTCCAGTCAGAAACTTCCACTCCAACTCTTCTATGTATATCAATACTTTAGTGTCCGTTACTATACAAGTGTGTGTGTGTGTGTCTGTGTCTGTGTCTCTGACAAAAGTGTGAAAGCTTTTACAATTGTGTAGTTTTAATATTTTTACAGAAAACGACTCTGAAAATCTCGTAGTCGCACACTTTATGGTCAGCAAGTGTTTGTTGCCTGATTTGGTCTTAGATAAGGGTCCAACAGTCTACCTTGAGTCTGCTAAATGGTTCGTCAAACGCAGGAATACGTTGCAAATGAGCCTAAGATATCTTCTGACTGGATTTTCCTACTATTTGGCAGATGTAACATGAACAAACACACAAGGGTCTTACCGTCTTAAAATGTTTTATTCTTTATTTTAGTATGTTTGTATTCTTATACGAGATGGGCAAACAGAAAAATATGACTGATCTAGTGAATGTTTTTAATTTTCAAAATATCCTTGTATAATGTTCGTCTAGTAATTTTTAAAATAAAAATCTGTAATCTTGACATTGCCTCACCGACTTCTCCTACCATTACTTTTTTTTTTGTCTTTAAGTTCCTTTGTAAACCAAACAATGAACTAAATATAGTGAAAACTTCACTCAATTGGACGTGTAAAGAGTCGTAGTATAAGCAAATACTTTACATCAGAAGAATGAGTTAATCAGTTCTTATTTCAGTCATTAAGAAAATCAATCAATTTCTTTCCTTTAATCGGCGTCGGTTTCGTCTGTTAACTCTTGGACCTGGTTTCACAGCACTCACCGGCGTCGGTGTGCAGGTTTCGGGGTTCGGTTGTGGCAACACATAACGACATCCCAGTATGACGTCATGTGATAGTCCATCCAAGCACGCAGCTTCAATTTTCCCCTTCACGTACGGTGAATCGAGGTCAATGACAGCCATTGGCACGCGGGTTGTTCGCGTACTGGACCTCAATTACCTCCCCTGTGCATTTCTCGGGCTTAGCACACGTCTTGTGGACAAGGGCTGGGACGCTACACCCAGTGTCGTACAAGAGGGAGGCACCTTATTCATTGACAGTTGCGGACGCGAGGTTTACTGGTTTACAGCTTGACTCCGGCTCGCATTCCATCCTAGCGACGGCATTCACATGGGTCTGTCTGCCCTTAGGACAGTCCCTTGCAAAATGCCTCGGACGCTTGCAGTTGTGGCACGTCGGTGGCCTTCGCCGTCCTGATAGGCCCGTTTTCGTGGGTGAGACCTGTCCTGGTCTATGGGTGGCATCCTTACCTGTAGATCCCCCTCCGACCTTGCTGTCGCCCTGACGGTTACGGAAAGCCAGCTCTCCCTCAACCACAGGGCGCGAATCAGTGGGTCGGGGTCGGTCCGTACCCCGGAACCTCCACTCTTCTAGTGTGCCTGCACGTATCTGTCCGCCATGCTGGCAACATCTTCGAGAGTCCGGTGCTCTCTCTCTCTCTCTATCTCTCTCTCCGCAAGGAATACTGTCAACACGCAACGGTAAGTACTTAGGACATGTTCAGTATAACATCGCGTAGCCCGTCGTACGATCGTTCGACTTCTGCCATCTTTATCCACATGTCAAATAACCTCGAAGACGGGTGTGGAATTAAGAGTGGGTTTCCATTGCCTTTTTCGTCATGTCCCGAAAAAGTTTACGGTACGTTTCGGCGGTCAGCCGATAATGGCGAAGAAGGGCCTTCTTGAGCGCGTTGTAGTCGTGAGCTTTTTCTTCAGCTAAGTTATGGTAAATTTGCACCTTGCAAATAGGTTGAGACTTTAATCGCCCAATGTTGCTCGGGAATTTTATGAGCGCACGCCAGTTTCTCAATTTGCACAAGGAAATCGTCATGAACTTTTCTTTGTCATTGAACCGCGGCATACTTAACTGTACCATTCGGTGGTCGATAATCGGTCGTACACTTTCTCCAGAACTCCTACTGAAGTCGTCGCTATCGGTGGTCCTAGCTTCTACCCATAAATTCTCCATTTCGAGAGCAAGAGCGAGCTCTCCATCTTTTGCGGTCTATGCTATCCTGGCCAGCTCCAGCTCTTTCTGTGTTTCTCCGTCCGCTGATATTTTGGCCAGCTCCAGCTCTTTCTGTGCATTTTCGGCTATCATGGCCAGCTTTTTCTGGGCCTCTCTCTTTCGGCTGCTTTTTCGGCCCTCCATTCATTCATTTTCTCCTCTATGAACGCTGCTTGACGATCTCCCTCGTACCCTAGATCTTCCGACTCTATGGCGCGATACTCTTTAATCATCTGTTTTTCTGTAACCATTTTGTGATAATACTAACAGGAAGTGATACCTTGTCTCGACTCACTAAACAATTAGCATATGTTAAACGTTCCTAACCCAATATTTACCTGTTGACAATAACTAACTTCGCTCAGGTAAGTTATTTTACCCGATATTTGCTTCACAATTACTGCAGGTAACTGAAATATACCAAGTATGCAAATATCAAACTATAACATACACAAGTTGTTGTTGTTGTTTAGGGTTTACGCCATTTTTCAGCACACGATAGGCTATAGATGGCTGCTAGTATTAATGGTGGAGGAAGAACTCGGGGGAAAACCCCGGAAAGAACCACCGACCCACGAGCAAGCTTTCTCACATACCCACATTAGCCGAATCCTAGACTCGAACCCACGCAGACAGAGGTGAGATGGCAGTGATCCGTAACGAAGAGCGCTTTAGACCGATCGGCCACTCGGGGGCCCCCATACACAAGTTGAAAAATCATAATGATTCAAAATACACAGGATGGAAAATATCTCACAACTGTTCACTAATATAACCTAACAAATAAAGATAATATTTATGTCTAATTCAGATCCCAGACGATGCTACCCATTGTGGCGTGACGGGTTGTTATGACGTCACTGGTAGGTGTGGGGTGGGGTGGGGTGCTTCCAATATTTTATTTACATTTTTATAGAAGTCCCACCCAGACTCGATTTTTTCCTGAACGTTAAATTAGTGAAAGATAGATGTAAATCTCCGTGCCCCCAGTCAGCAATATGCCGACGGTTAAATGATTGTATATTTTTTTAAGTGAAATTCAACGTATAACAATTTAATGACAATTCAATAGTCAACTGATTAAAATTTCCCAAGTACTCTCCTTCCACTCGACACTGTGATAGCATGTTGTATCATATAATTAGTAGTGTGAGACAGCTTTCCACCTGTCCTTGTATTCTACTCTGTGTATTCTTCTGTCCTATTCCTCCAATCCCTTCTACACTTCTTCCCGACTTTCTCCAAATTCCTTCTCCTCCTTGACTTCTCTATACTCATCCTCCTTTTCCACTTTCTCCTCCTCGATTCCTTTTCCTCCTCCTCCTCGATTCTATACCGACTAGACTTGTCGACTCCGACTGCTCTGCTAGTCTTACTTCCATCTCCCCTCTTAGAAACTCGGGACTCGCTGAACCGGAAGTTCTGCCCCAAAAATATTATGACCTTTACGAAGCTTTGTCTTTCCTTAGAATCTCCTCTCTAAGTTTTACTGCCAAATTAAGAGTGACTCTCTCGGAGTAACCCTATATAGCTCAGCAATCTTCCTAGGCAAGAATAAATTTTCGCTTGCTAGTTAGAAGTTACAATTCGGAATGGTTACCACACCCTCTATCTCAGTTTCGAGTGGGTGTCGCAATGATTCGATTCAGTCAATTTTAGCGGATAATGTCCTTCTCGCTGTCTGTACACGTGGGGACGGATTTAGAACACGCCCCATTCCTCGCGGGTTCCTCTGATCTTTGGACAAAGCTGTAATACATATGATGGAAGTCGCTCGATCTAACGTCTGTGCCGATCGAAGATGTCGGATCTTCTCTCTGGTCACAGTAACCTTGCGTAAGAGATTAACTCTAGCCTGCGGCTTTGTTCAGACAACAAACAATGGCTTGTAATAATACCTAAGTTTATACACGACTTACAAACTGGGGCTGAGCAAACGTGACAGTCACATAATCTAAAATGTCAATTTATTTAATCCAAATGAAGCTAGTTTCGCGAATTTTTATTGTTGAGACAAGTCCGAGCTCATGTGATAATAAGTATAACCTTTTGAGCCAATCATATTTCGGCGTTGACGTATGTGCTGCATAGTTTACCTATTTTGAAAATAGAGTCGCATGTATACGATATATGTGCAGTGAAGAAGGCAATGTCTAATTCTTGCATGGAACAGGATTCCTAATGTTGAGTCGAGTTAATGGCAAGTAAAAACTTACTTTTCCATATACCACTGTTCTGTAATTCAAGAAGGGATGCATCGTGGAGTCGCAAACATGGTACATGTAGTTTTTACCGGTTTTCACATGTGCATGTACTTGTCCCAAAAGACAAAATTCGAGAAAATCGCACGTTTCGGAGCCCGTAACTTTAGTTTGGTTCAATCATGGCTTGCTGAATAGAAATATATTTCAGGAGTAAAACAAGCCATAGAATATGACGTGTGCCTTTAAATACGGAAAGAGCAGAAGGAAATCAATGGTCATGGATGGAACGAAGTATTTGGAAGCTACGTACCTTCTCTCTTATATATTATAATAGAGAGGGTCCTATGTCCTATGTCCTATGAGGGTAATCTAAGGTATTTTTGTCACTCTGTATGATTTTTGTTTCTTCAGATTATTGGGTTTTTTTTCCCTCAACATCAAGCTCGCGTCGAGCACCTGTGTTTACAGCTAGCTGGCAATATAATTGGTCAGTTATCCATATTAAATTCCAATACCTCCCTGGGCTGAAAGGTCGGTTCAGAACTTAAGGATTGGCTTGGAATACAGAAGAGGGTATGTTTTGTTTCGAGATATAGACTATGTATGTATCTATGTATGGACAATGAAACCTGTCTAACTTGGATCAACTGTAACTCCGAATTCTAATGAAGTAAAAAAAAACACGTTGAGTCTCTACAATAAATGATGTCCAACTCAACCCTTTTTTTTCAGAATAAATGTTTATCAAAAATGATTTATCATAGCCATAACCTGATTACAAAGTTTTTCGTTCACAGACCAGCATATAATGAAATAAAATGAATAATGTCATGGAGAAAGAAAAACTATAATTTTTTTCAAACATACTTTTAGCTGCAATATTTAGCTCGTCTTTTATTTGATGTTTTGAAAACCTCCAGATTAGTTTTGCCGTCACAAATACCCGTTGTACCGGACATGCATGAACTAAATTTGTGAGGGTAACGCCAGCATATAATACATGTTTCTGACTCTGTCAAGACAATTAATGGTGTATCGATTATCCGTACTTACGTTTTTCAGCGGAGGGGGTGGGGGTGGGGGGTGGGGGCAGATATCGGAACAATTTTAACATTTAGCAAGCTTTAATTTGTGTTCGGATGCTAACATCTATTTCTTTATCTCTATTAGCCACGACTGTTTTCTCTCCCATGATTAAAGCAAGGGTCATGGGATTGAAAATATGGTCATTTAATGAAGTATATTTATTAAGCCATTAAATCATGCCAAGAGCAAAGTGACCCCACCCCCAATTTTATATCATCCCAGCTAACAGTCATACGCCGTAAACAAATTCGCCCGTCTAGTTATTCATAGAACATTACTGAGAACCTCGATGTTCACCAGCCTCCACTGTCCTTTCATTGCCTACAGGCAAATAAATATAAAAAATAAAAATTAAAAAATAACAAATTGAGGGGAGTACTATATTGCCTTTTTAATATCTCACTAAAGTGTTGTCCTTGACAGTGCCCTTGCGTGGGCTAAGGTTTAAGATTCTGGACTGGATTTTTATTAGTTGTTACACCTCCATTTCTACTTACCTACCAACCAACCAGTCTATTTCATAATTTCCTATTTGATACAGAATCGGGATAAAACAGAAACTTCTGTTGTTCATCTTTTGGCACATTTTGCTTGGTCGTTTCAGATTAGGACCAAGAACATATTCTTAATTTTTTATAAACAAAATAGTGCACACCCGTTTGAAGCCATTATGTACCTTTTACATCATTCGGCACCACCCTAGTTCTGTTAAACATTATTACCCCTGGGGTGTGGTTACCGAATGTCAACAACCGGAACAGACCAAATTCTGAATAGTCTCCGCCTTAACTAGATAATACCTATGACGCAATTTCATTATAACACAGTATTTTGCGCTGTGTAGCATTTGTTTCTAATGGGAACAAGAATTAAACGATAAGAAGACGAAAAAATTATCACCTTAATTCGGTCATGTGACTATTCTTATTTGTTGTTTCATTAATAGGCTTGCAGTTACTAATAATAAGGCTGCCGCTATTTTTAATTGTATTGTAGCCCATACAATTATGCGAAGGTGGACAATGCATGTGGGCGTGGATGACTAATGTGTCACTTTCTTTCATGTACAGTTTAAAAGACCAGCAATCTTTCACAAACAGAGTGACATAATGATGACAATTTATTTTTTTAACGTTAGACACATAACGTTTCGTGATAGTTCATGGGAAGTGTACGCAGTGTCTAAGAATGCACGTGTCACATGCTCTAGTACTTTAATCAAGTGGTAAGTGAAATATCCATTTGTGCAGCCATAGGCATACTTAGCACAAGAAGACGAGCAATGCAGACGGTTTTTTTTATCTGAACTGATATCGTGTTTACTGTATTTGATGCAAATTAACTAATTCTGAGAGATTTTTTAAAAACTGCATGAAAGCCAATTTCCATGACTCTTACGACTTTACAATATAGAACAGGCAGACGCCACAATATGCTGATAACGTTAACATGAAGCGAATGTGAAGATCGTTTCGCGAACATACGTGACGTAAGTTACGTAAATGACCTTGCATAAGCAGAATTTCGTCCGTTTCACTAACGTTTCTTTCAACTACACATTAGCGTAAATACTTGCGTAACTTAAAGGCAAACAAATATCTGGCGTAAGTTACCCCCCCCCCCCACCCAAACATAAAATGGCAGCTTTTATTATCTTTGCACTGATCAAAATATAGAAAAAATAACTCTCAAATGATGATGATGATGATGTGGTGCATTTATGTTTTGGCATATCTGTACAATTAATTTGGAAAGTGAACATAACTGTCCATTTTATGTAAAATGTCTCAAGAAGAAATAGAGGAAGGGAGCGGAAACTAATCGAAAACAAATTGTCAAATCTCCTGTTTAGTAGTGTATGTTACTGTAGCGTGTGACTAGAAACAGATTCTGATGATTGCTTGTAATTTCGTCTGTTAAATATTGTAATTCCCCCCCCCCTCCACCGCTTAAGCCGGCTGCTAGATTATGAATCAAGCTCGACCACTGTTGTCGTCTGTCAAGATATTATTATTGTTTATCCAGCTGACATTCATGCTGCTGGAAGTCTACATCACTAAGTACACCTGCTTCTTTTCTTCTTTTGCTGAAGAGCCAGAGGATTAAACCCAGCGACAGAAGTGCAAGTTGCGACAATTTTTCCGATTCACGTACACGTTTGAGAAATGTTCACTTTGCCTAAGTTACGGCCCGCGTGGTCTAATTTACCTCTCGTATATGAAAAAAAGATATAAGGTATGATTCAGTCAACCCACTCGTGTATTAATCCGCCTGGAATGCTGTATTTGGATTTCGATATTTTGTAATGTAGCTTTAACACTTTTTCAGTCATATCACTACAACGTCTGCAGTGTGGCAGTTTATAGTAATGTGTAGTACTTTGGCATCAGTCTGCAGACATGTAGCATCATGTCCCACCCGGTCACACTATCCTCACACCAGGCCGATCGGTCCTAATATTAACCTCTTAATGCTGAGCGCCTAGCAAGGCAACTCTAAGCACTATTTTTATAAGTCTTTTCATGATTCGGCCGGGGTTCAAACCAGCGACCTCCCGCATCTGAGGCGGACGCTCTGACCACTAAAACACCGGAGCGGTCGCCTGGGATGCTGGAGGAAACCCACGTTATGGCCGTTGCTAGCGCATCCGCCGAACCCATTCGTTTCTTGAGAGAAAATAAATATTCACAAATACGGAAAATACTACAGTTCTTATTATTATGGAATAATGAAAGTCGTTATTTTATATCTTTGTAGTACTGAACAGAACACTTGTGACAAGAACATAAATGTAAGAAGAAATTTTCGAATCGTTAACATTATTAGTAACTATAGTTCCGTAAACAATGACGAAGAACACTGGCAATTGGACTCATCCAAAATCCCATCAGTATCAAGCAGCGTACAAAATTCAGATAAAATTTTTGTTGTTGTTGTTGTAGGGTTTAACGCCATTTTTCAGCACAAGATAGGCTATACATGGCGGCCATTATTAATGGTGGAGGAAGAACCCGGGAAAACTCCGGAAAGAACCATCGACTCACGGGAAGCTACTGGCAAGCTTTCCCACATACCAACATAGGCCGAACCCGCGACTCGAACCAGACGAAATTAAGGCATAGTCAAAATATTCAAAGCGAGAAAAAGAAAGTGAGCAAGTACAACATTCAGGAGCTGTATTTCTGCTGAGTGACGATAGAGAACGCTATTTCTGCTGAGTGACGATAGAGAACGCTATTTCTGCTGAGTGACGATAGAGAACGCTATTTCTGCCGAGTGACGATAGAGAACGCTATTTCTGCTGAGTGACGATAGAGAACGATATTTCTGCAGAGTGACGATAAAGAACGATGAGAGCAAGACTAGTCAGAGTCTCGTCAATGTGAATCTGCATGCCAAAATGTGAATGAAATCCAATAATAATTAAGAAAGTTATTACGCGGAAACGAATTTAGGGTGATCCCAAAATCAGGGGTCATACCTGTGTTACATGATGGCGTGGAACTCTGACAAGCGAACTCCGCCCAGGTCCTCTCATCGTTATCTAGCAGCATAAAAATTTGGTCGAAATTTAATAATAATTAAGGGAGCTTTTATGAGGAAACTAAAGTGTGACAGACTGACGAAAGAAAGGACGGACGTACAGGCCCGTTTTATTGTTCGAAACGCGAGGAACAAAATAATTAGCACTCGATGGCCAATCACTACTCCTCTCTATTTCCATCGAACACCCCTTGGATGAAAAGAAACATAGCTTGAACCTCTTTAAGGACGGTTCCACCCTAATCTTTGCAAGCCACCATCTCTACTAAGACGGCAATATTCTAACTCTGGAAGCCACCGTCTCTACAAGCACGGTTCCACCCATACCTCTGCAAGCCACCATCTCTACTAGTACGGTACTAATATAACCTTTGCAAGCCACCATCTTTACTTGGAAGGCCCTAACCTTTGCGGGGCCCCGAGTGGCCGAGTGGTCTAAAGCGCTCTCCGTTACGGATCACTGCCATCTCACCTCTGTCTGCGTGGGTTCGAGTCTCGGATTCGGCCAATGTGGGTATGTGAGAAAGCTTGCCAGTAGCTTCTCGTGGGTCGGTGGTTCTTCCCAGGGTTTTCCCAGGTTCTTCCTCCACCATTAATACTGACCACCATGCATAGCCTATCGTGTGCTGAAAAATGGCGTTAATCCCATCATCAACAACAACAACAACAACAACCCTAACCTTTGCAAGCCACTATCTCTACTAGGGCGGTACTACGCTAACAGGGTCGTGACAAAGACACAGTTGTGTCTTCTTGGATGTGATTATCATTGAAATTGTCCTGTTACGGCATTGACAATCTCCTTTTCTTTCCAGAATCTCGCATTTTTTATCCTAATTGTTATTGATGATGGAGAGGCTGAACGACACTTTATATACACCAGTACAATAAAACATGTTAGAGAGTTGTCATTCGCCTCAAGCAGCAACCAAAATCGTGCCGCGAGTAACATTGCCTATCGCCTAGCTCTCAAGCACCAGCGCCCACACCTACTCGGGTTATAATTTCTCGTTAATTTTTTTATGATTTCTTTTTGTTCATCGATAATTCAGTACTCGGTTATGTCAATATCCATATAATTGTTTATTTTTTCCATTCGTCTGAAGAATCTGCGAAATTGCTGTAATACTGAGTAATATCTACTTTATTGTACACTTGATCAAGTATCTTTGGCTACACATGCAACCAAATTTGAGTTATTACTATTATTTTATTTTGAGTTATTATTTTTATTTTTTGCCTAGCATGCTGCGTATTGCTGCCAGAGAAGAATATAATTTTGTCTTGTCTTCTGACCATCTCTAAAAACAGCTAAGTTAAATGACCTTCATATTAAGCTGAATGACCTTCATACTAAGCTGAATGACCTTCATAGACTGCTTAATGACCTTCATAGGTTGAATGGATCCCTATAAAATAATTAGTCTTAAAAAGGAAGTTAATTGCTTAGCAAATTTGTAATATTACTTGCTGCGACATTAAACATAAGTTATAAGTAACACATATAATGTAGTTACATGTAATCATCTACCAACACACCACAACCATCATCTCCACCACTACCACCATCACCATCATCACTAGAGCCAACACCGCTTCAGAAGTGTATTGACTTGTCTCCACTGCATGAATCACAACGAAACTGTGAATCTCAAAGTCTGATGTAATAGTTGGACAAAGTACAAGTATGCATAAGATTTAGCAAACTAATACACCTCTCATTAAATATTACGCTTCTATCACCAACGAGACATTAGAGCTGGGTAACGTGAAAAAGTGTGTACCGCGATATTCCGGTTATTTCTGAACATACCGCGATTTGTAACACGGCGTACCCCAATTACTTTAGGGACCAACAATTTTATGTTCTGAGACAGGGTCCTGTCCCTATATTAAAGAATAATCCCGTCAGTCAATAGTTGGAAAAATATCTTGCTATGATTTATAGAGAAATAACAGCACATCATGTCTATAATATTACTAGTATTTGAAGAAATAAAAAGTTATCTCGAGATAAAAGAAGACAAAATAAATTAGATTTTTAAAAAATCGTAGCCCCCCCCCCCCAATAAATTGGTCATTACCTTGTAGTTGATGTATTTGCCGGTGTATGTATAAGATGTAATGTAAAAACTGAAACCAAAGTGAGTTTCATTAAAGCTTACACCATAGATACCCTATAAACAGACAGTCTGCTGACATTAGAGAGCTTGTTGATAAATACAGGAAGTGTTGACACCTAAGCCTGCAATTTAGTAAATATAGTATTGATATAATAGGCAGATAAACTTTGAGTGGGATGCCATCACCCAGGGCATATATTTATGGGGGGGGGGTAAATATAAGAAACACATTAACTCAACAAATGTGAAGACATTTAGCGAATTTGAGAATTTACGTATAAGTCAAACAGAGAACAGTTGCTGTCTGGAAAATCTGTGTACGTTTTATAGTCGTATAAAGGAATACATGTCCATAACACATTAATAAACTCATAAAACTAACTAAAAGTAACATTTTGATTTGCTTTTTAATCCGAATATTTTTTTTACAAATATCGATTTTAACCAAATATCTTTCACATCATCACATTTGTAAACCACGTTAGCATACGTAACACGTGTCAAACATGTGATAAAAGGTTCATGAATATAGTTATAGTTTTGTAATATGCGAAATTAATTTGTGACAAATACAGCTGTTTTGCAAAAGAAATAAAAACAATTTTGTTTAATTATATTGTCTTGTAAAAAGAAAACTTGCTGTTAATTCAATTCGTAACAAGATTATTTTCGTATATTCGTTACTGAAGGAAACTGACGAAGTATCGATACATTGAAACCACTGGAAAAATTTCACAAGAAAAATAGTTACTAGTTATGAAGTGGACATGCTAATAATGCGTCGGCTAAGCAGAGTCTACGTGCCAGTTCCAAAACAGATAAAACGTGGTTCAACTGACAACATTGGAACCTCAGATGGCGTGGGTCCTCTAGTTTATATTGACTTCGACAAGTTCGACATTCTTCCTTGTAATTGGTTTGCTTATCTTGAATAGGTATTACATGAAACAGTTGGTCTTGTTTATTCTTATGGCACGTGTTTGTACTAAATCACATTATTTGTTGATACGTACATTTCATATTACTTTTAAAAAGAAAAGTGTTCCATTTACACAATACGTGCTTTTCTAGGGAAGTCATAATGCACTTTTTCTCTCAGCTGCTTATTTGTATGGCTTTCTTTGACTGGTTTGTTTTTAATATACACTATTTGTATGGCTTTCTTTGACTGGTTTGTTTTTAATATGCACTATTTGTATGGCTTTCTTTGACTGGTTCTTTTATTTTAATATACACTATTTGTATGGCTTTCTTTGACTGGTTCTTTTTTCAATATACACTATTTGTATGGCTTTCTTTGACTAATAAACACTAAGAAGCTTTACATCTTAATCATGTAAATAAGAGAATACAGCATGTGAAACAGGGTGTGTGTTAAGAATATCTCACGACATTACTTCGTAATTTTGCCACGGTATACTGGCAAAGCACATGTTTGTAACAACTTTTTGAGCACTGAATCCCATGCTCCATACATCACATTTATTTTCTTAAACTCAAACACAGAAAATCACTTAGGTACTATTGGATGTTGTGGACGAGACCAAGAACCAACTACGGCGATTTCTGCGACCCCATGTACTTCAGAAGAGACTATAATATCCAACAGTGCAACACTCATTTATTTTTTTAAACACACACTGTCATTAAAAATATATTGTATTTAAACTGCTTTTCTCAAAATTAAAATGAATACATACATATGTACAGTTAAATCTTGTTATATTTATATGTATGGCTGAAATCGCATGTAGATGTGTGGAATGACGTTAAGGTAAGTGGTTTGACGTACTGCTGCGTCGTGAAAGTTATTCTGTGACGTCATGTCACGTAGCGACAAACATTAATCCCTAGCGTGCATAACGGTATTCAATACCTGCCTGAAAACAGCCAATAAGTGAAAATGTACTGGATCATCCCACAAAATAAACGCTTTTACATACTGCATAGGAAATCACTATATATATATATGGATGTATATATATATATATATATATATATATATATATATATATATATATATATATATATATATATATATATATATATATATATGTATTTGGTTGACTGATTTACGGACTGGTCAATCGGACTTAGAACGATGGGCTTGTGTTACATACGCTAGTAACACGGTCTTTTTCTCCAACAGTGTACTATTGTTTACTCACAGGGCGGATCCCCGACAGTAACTAGATTACTATGCAAGCGATGCGTCGTTCCATTTTTTTCCCCCACAATCTGCATATGCAGGAAAGGGCGTAGGAGGTGAACGCAGTAAACTGCGTGGGTGGAAATCGTATTTAAACTCAAGAAGAGTTTTTTCAGTCGTGTAAAGTTCCCAAATTTCTAAATATCGTAACATAATCAACAAAGACTAATGTGAGGCCTTGTAACTGATACAATAGCAGTATACTTGAACAGCCTTAAGAAACTGCGAAGTCTTGAAGGGGAAAGACATTACAAGCTTTACATACAGCGCGTGTCATCACTATCAACACGAGACTATTTGTGTGATATTTAGAATCCAGAATCCAAAGCTTCTGTTTGTTTTTACCGATTTTGCACAAAATGCATCCAAAACTTGAAAATTTCTGTGGATGGGAATGCTTTCTTTTTTTGTTGGCTTCTAATTACTAGGTATTTTGAGAGAGAGAGACAGAGACAGACAGACAGACAGACAGACAGACAGACAAAGACAGATAGACAGACACAGAGACAGACAGAAAGACACCTATATCAAGCCAAAAACTGTATCTTCTCACCTTTCTAGCTGAAAGTTAATCGATCAATTTAAACCCTGTGCCATCTATCTGTCTATATATCTATATATCTATCCATCCATCCATCCATCCATTCATCTATCAATCCATCCATACATCCATCCATCCATATATTCCATAAAGAAGTACTTTTTCTGTGCATAGAGTTTTATACATTTTTATTGATTTTCATATAAGTGGGATCAGCAGAACACAGGTGATCATGATATGCTTTAAAGAGAAAATGTAACCGTTTCAATGCAATCTTATCAAAATTCCAGACATCAGGTTATCACTCGTATGCAGTTCTTGCGATAATATTTACCCAAAATAAATAAATTAATTAATTAATTAATTAATTAATTAATAATAATAACAAAAATGATAATAATAAAATGCTAAGTTTTAGTCCAAAAGAACCATCTTGTTATCGACGCCCCCTTATAATTTTATTTAATCTTTGTCAGTTAACAAATCCTCAACAAATCTCTTTTCGCCGAGCAAGTTTGGCCATACGTCCATGTATACAGGCGGTTCGAAAGATGGAGACAAAGTCTGAGCTGCCATAGCAACACATTATGGCACCATCTTGAGCCGGTTGCAACAGAAATTACAGCAATAATAATAGATTTGAGCTGTATTGAAACGTCTCAACAACAACAAAGAAATTATCTTCTTTTCTGATTCCCTTTCTACATTGAAAGCCTTGCAAAAGTCTAAAATCTGACAACCCGTCAATATCCCAGACAAGGTATGCTCATACGATCTAGGAAAAATATTATTTACCATTTGCTCCCTCGTTACTTTACTTTAATGAGTAAAGAAAGAGATAATAAGGCAACCAAAGCTGCCATGTGGTCACCCGTTTCTGAATGTAAGATTAAATATACTGACTTCAAAATATTTTTTTTAAATAGCATTTTCGTCATATTTAGCTAAATATATGAAATGCTAACTCCACAAACAAACTTTAGATTATCAAGCCTACTAATGTTGGATGAAATTGCAGAGATGAGGCGGTACTGTGCCGACCTCGTTTTGGAGATACTACATACCTGACTCGTGCATACCCCCTGAAGTGCGAACCATGCCAGTGTCAACTAAATAGTGGAACACACTTTTGTCAAACATGTCGACTTCCACTCTGTGCGACATATGTATTTGGATGTGAACTCGATGACGACACCGTATGATGTACCATCCGAGAAAATCATTGAATAGTTGAGGGAATTCAGTTTATATAATGATATTGACCATGTGTGTTAAGGATCCTATGTTTTGCCTTTTAACTTTTAGTTTATACACGTTGCCGATTTTTAATATATTCACTTTTGATATTTTATCACGGTTCTACATAATGTTTGTTTATATTTTAGAAGGATTTATCTTCCTAACATTTTGGTGCAAATTTTTCATTTTTACATTTTTCGAACTTTACCTTTAGTTGGCATCATATAGACACGACTGTGTTGAGGTGCCGTAACACTAAACACACACGCACGCACGCACACACATACGCACACATACAGACATACATACATACATACATACATACATACACACATACAAAATCTGGAAGCATGTCAAATCAATTTTTTTCTCCGTACGATTAGCGCGTAATAACTTAGATTACAACAATTTTATATTATTGTTATCAATGTTTACTAATTTGATAACACTGTAGTTTATTCATTTTAATATCGTATTTAATTGTTTCAAGTTTCTTTCTTCCATTATTTAATTCTTGTTTGTAGATGCTCCCTGTCATTCAAACATGCTATGGTCCAGGTTTATCCCTCGGCTTATGTGCCATGGATTTGATTTGTGGATGTAAGCTGTTCCTTCTCTTCTAGAACGACAACTATAGTCTGCTATAACTAATCTATGCGTTTGCGCCATGTTTATGCATATGACCTATTTTTCAAGTAGCAAATACAACATACCTGAATAACATCAGCTATTCAGTCTCTTCGCAGCTGACTTAGAAAAGCTAGGTTTGGTAGGATTACGCCCTGCCTTTTATTTTTAATAGCCTACTGGAAAATCCAATGCATATTGCATCGGTATTGCTTGGATGGAATGTTCTGACCGAAACATACCCATTATGGTGTGTATTGAGATTCTCTGAACTTACCACATTTTTTGTGCCGGAATCCTTTAACACATTATTGACCGTATCATATTTATAAAATGTGAGCTAATTGCATATATCAAGGAAACACTAAGGCAGCCAACCCGGTTGGCTTGGTATCGAACCCGCGACCTTTGGATTACTAATTTGACACTCTACCAATTGAACAACCGCTGCTCCCTCTGCAGAATGGTCCGATTATAATAATGGATACCATCTTTAAGAGGTCATTTATCCAAATTTAAGGCTTGAACAGTTTCTTTCCAAAGTGGAATTGTGTTTTTTTTTTTTAAATACCATAATAGAAAGTCACGGAGTATATAGGGCTCTGTTTCATAAGCAGAATTTAAATTATAGAAAATGGTTATAAAAAATGGACACTACGCAAATAATTGTATCCATACTCAGCATAATAAAAATTGATCCTTCTCAGAATGACGACATAGACATTGTATTTTATTACATCTCGTGGATTTAGCTATTGACGTAGGCAAAATGTCGCTGCAATAAATTCTTCGAATCTAAAAAAAGACATAAAACATATATAACGCGAAAAATCTTTGAAGTAATTTGTTTCATTAGTTTGTGGCATTATAACTTGATGAAAATGGCAAAGTTTGACAAATTAATGAAGTACAAGTTGTCAGCTTGCATCGTGCAGGTACATTTATAAATAGTAATTCTCTATTACTAGTGACGCTACAAAAAGGCTCGATATAGCATCAGTAAATTTCTGTGTATAAGTATAATATACATTACAGCGATATGACGCACACGCTCAAGAATGGTTTTTTATTGGTGGAGAAAATTAACGAACAGAGGAAGATATCTACATCTATTTTAAACGTGTATTTCCTAATTTGTGTGAATAACATTTACAATTCGTTCAAATTCGTTGAAAAATTAAGCATTATAACGGAATACACAGTTCTTGTTTTGGCTATAAATTTTATGATAGTTCAAACGTCAAATACTGCAGATATAAATTTTTTTAACAATAAGTCCGTGAAGTCAAATATTTGCACGATAAGAAAAAAGTACAGAACACGAAGAAAGGAAATTAAGCCCAAATCGAGAGAGAAAAGAGAGAAAAAGAAGAATGATAACAGATTCTATATAAACACACACACCCACACACACGCGCACACACATATATATACACCACATACATTAAAAATAACATGGCATTTAAAGTGTTGGTATAAGTAATTTTATATACTATTGATATATCCAATTGTGATCCACTCATGGCGCAATAATACGCATATATAAACATTCTAGCGGCCGTCTGCAACTGATTATAGAGCAATGATGAATTTACACACATTAATCATTAGTGACGTATAAAAATAACGAAAAAAGGTAATAATAATAATCCTCCTTTTCTAAATGAATTTAATATGATACACATTTTCATCACAATTCTTTCTGATTTCTTTTCCCTCCTCCCTCGCATGCATAAATGACAAACTTCGCAGAAAGTTGGACTCAGAGAGAAAAGGAATTTGGGCTTAATTAAAACCTTGAAATAGAAATTACAGCAGGTAACCTACAAGAATATGGTTCGTCGTAACGATACATATGCACTTTCCTTGTGATTTATCTACTGTGTTTATCAATGATACAAAAGTTGCAATCATGTCGACATTATACAATAACTTTCTCAGTTGCATGGTATACATACTGTGATGTATTGTGTTTTGTTTTTGTTTAATTTTTCTTAAACATACTATAATGTTCTAAAAATCGAGTATTAGTAATTAAATATGAAAATGTCCAAAGATCAAGATCTCTCTCTCTCTCTCTCATCGTAGCAAGATAAGGGTTAAATCTATGAAATGACGAACCTACAGGATTTTCGTATGTGCCATCTTTCACGTTTAAATTATAAGTGTGTATTATATTTACTTTATCAATGTAAGAAAAATATAAACTAAGAAAAGAAAATAGTCAACTTATCAATATGCAAAGGTGATTGTGAATAGCCACAAAAGGCATAGAACTACTTTCTTATGCGGACACAATCGGAGATGTGAGGAGTTCATTCACTTGGTCAGTACACAGCTGCCTGTAGTAAATCTTATCTCAGTTCAAAGGGCAAATATATGTATTTGTATGTGATATATATAAATTATATGTACAGTATGTACGCTGTATCAGTGATATACCGCTCGTTGTATACATTTTTCGTTAAAAGGAAATTCAACAAGCCACGTTTCCTTTTAATGAAAAATGTATACATCTCGTGGTATATCATTGATACAGCTTACCTAACATATCTTATCTCTCTCTCTCACTCACTCACTCCTTCTCTCTCTCTCTCTCTCTCTCTCTCTCTCTCTCTCTCTCTCTCTCTATATATATATATATATATATATATATATATATATATATATATATATATATATATATATAACTCCTCCGTATCCCGTAGGATGGGCTGGATCGTAGTAAATGCTGCCTAACACCTTTCCCATATTTTAATAAGTCACCCACTCCTCACTGATGCTAGTTTGGATACGACGAAATGGTGGTTTGGAAACGCCTTTACGTGTCCGATGTGCCACGGGAGTGGAAGTAGAGCGTAGTGGTGGCGGTGGTGGTGGTGGTGGTAATGGGTTGACTTTGGTCTCTTTTTCTTTTTTCACTCTTGTTTTCTTTTCTTTCTTTTTGACTTCACTCGAAGGAGGAGTGGACCACATCTTTTTAGCCCAAGCTTTAAGTTCTTTTCGTTTGGGAGTGGGGGAAGGGGTCAACAATGACGATGCAATCATATTAGGAATCTCCCATTCCTACTGACGGTGTTTGAAAGACTTTTCATACCTCTTCTTCCTCAGGCATTCGTGGCGCTGGTTCTGACTTGACCGCTGGGGTTGGTGGTGGTGGTGGTGACGATGGACTTTTAATCAGGGCCTTAAAATATTTCACATTTGGCAAAGTTGTTTCGTGTACAGCTTTCCCGTGAAAGAGTTGCAGTCATTGCAATAGCTGACCGTACCTTTGCGATTTTTCTGTTTTGGACCAATCGTTGAGATCCATCAACTATTGCAATTCGTGTTGTAACTGGGACATCTAGCTCAAATGAGGATTGGGGGAAATTGCGGGGTCCGTTGTTCTTACCAACGATGGTATGGCATTACATCCATCGTTTGTAAGGCACTAAAGCGAAATTTTATCCTTTCATTTGATTCCAAATGTCACATCTGTGATATTTTGACTCCAGAAGTCCCTTTTAACTTTTTGGTCCTTTTCTTATGGACCCATGGATAAAACACATCACAAGAGTCCTCCCAGCATGGTTCCCGCTATTCCTTTTGACAAGAGGACCTAAAATAATTCCTCCGCGTTGCACCATCATCTTTTTCTTTTAAAGGATGGGTATTTCCTTTTGGACCATTTGGCGAAGAACATGTCGATGTTTGGCTAAGCATTCTTTCTGGTGTTTAGTCAAAGGTATCTACTGTTCAAGACATTCAGACAACTTTCGCTCACGGTATCGATGACATCTCTGGAGTATGTTTTAATGAGTTGTTTTCGCATAAGTGAAGGAGCTTTGGACAGGACAGACAACATGTCCCAATGTGTGGCTAAACGAGAAGGAAGTCCTTTCCTTTTCTTCCCTTTTTTAGCCAGAGAGTGGTTGGTGTGCACTTCATTTAGGGGACATCGTTTTGGTTCAAGAGTAACAAATACACTGACGTCCATCGATTGCCTCGTGTCCTTATACTTTATTTGTCTGAGAAGATTTGAAAAACAATCATCACTTCTGGCTGTTCCTCTTTTTATTTGGACGACTGCGTCTTTTCAGGGGTAGATGTCGATGATTGGCTAAGTATTTTTTCGGACGACGAGACTGTCCTTTTATTTTTCCTTTTCCATTTTGTACAGAAGAATGAAGATGGTGACGGTGTGCGCTTCTTTGAAGGAGATCTGTGGGAATTCAGGAGCACGAAAATGCTGATACCCATCCTTTTTTATACTAGAATGCGATGCCACTGATTCTCTTTACGTAGTATAAACTTGATGGCAGGCATCATACGTTGTGGAAGGGTTCGCAACGGACTAAATCAGGAAAGTTTTTGCTTGGAAGAATCCAATAAACTCGGTAACGTGCCAGATCTCTCTTGGACTTTGATTGGGGGGGGCAGGTACTTTGTGAGCAACTGCTGCTGCAGCTAAGGAGAAGGAGGGTGTCACCGCTGAAGGAGAAGTTCTTAGAGATGCTGGTGTCCACTGTTTCATCAAATGAGGAAGAACGGCTGTCAGATTAGGTTTGGCAGGCATCACAAGCAACGGAAAAGTGGAAGAACCCGAAGTTACTAGAGACGCGGTCACCGTCGCTGGAGGTCGTGGTTTGCGAATGTAAGGTTGCGTCCTGGCTGAAGTAGCTCTTTTGTGGGTAGAAACAGTTTTCTGTGGGCTTTTCTGGGGACTTTTCTTTTCCTTCTTTTGTGGGATTTTCTGTTTCTGTGGCTATGACCTGATCTTGACACCACCGCTCTTTTTCTTTTGGGTCCGTTTGACTTTTTGGGGAGTCACATTTTTCTTGGGGATGACCTTGGGGCATAGGGATCCCATTTTAAGAGGGAGCGATTGATGACACCTCCTAGAAAACCGCTCGCAGGTTTCAAAATGATTTGCATTTTGGTTTGAGGATCGTTGCGAGGATCGGCCAGTATTGTCAAGGCTACTTTGTTTCGCTCAAAAAAAAACGTTTCGTTTGATGTGGAATGTGAATGACGCCTTGCAGTAATTGACGTGTTGTCAGCGTAAACCATCGTAAGACTTATTTGAGACGCAGTTCTAAGACACGGGCACGTATTTGTGTATTTTTTTCGCGAATGTTGCCGTACAAGGCACGAATCAATTTGACGGGAAGATGAGACTGAAGGGACGTCATGTTTGACGAGGTGTGAGACAGACCCAAACTGTCCGATCTTTTTATAGATTATGTTGTTGGTGTTGTTGTTGTTAAGTCGACTACGGAAACGTGTACACGATTGGTCCTCCACCTTGGCACCAGTGGTCAAACAGATGGGTACAAAATCGCCAATCGTGGTTAGTAGGTTTTAGATCCACGAATAAATAGACGTGTGGGGTTTGAGTGGCATCGTTGTACGCATGGTCAGCCAAGCCGTTCCTAACATTTTGGCAAAAACTTGCACTTGCGATTTATCTCTAGGGCTTTTAAACACATCCACGTAATGAGCATTGAGATTAATGGTGCGATGGGCTTTACCTTGTTGAAACAAATTTTGAGTGGTGTAAATGACACTGGCATTACGATGATGTGTGTAAACCAAAGTTTAATTTCTTCTTCGTCTTCTCCTAACATGTCGTCGAAAATGACTAGATGGGTTTGACTGGTGTCAGACACGATCCCGTAGTCTTCGCCAGGAACGCCTTCCACAAACACGATGGAATCGCCTTGACTTTCTCGCAAGAGGTTGTACGCAGATCACCACTGTTTGTAACACCACACGATCCGCTGAGGTAGACGGTCGATCAAATGATGTTTATATTCGATCAAACGTTTGACAAAGTAGGTTTTGCCTGAACCACTGGGTTTGGAAATTAGCATGTTAAAGGGATGGCGAAGATACAAGGCATACAAACTAGCACGATCAAAGCATTCGTCGATGACAGACAAGAGTTTTTATACTTTTTCAGGACTCGTTTATTGATTGTTTTTTAAATTGAAGAACACGAAAGACAAAACTACATAAACGCCAAATGGTTAAGTACAGCGATAAAATACACATCAAAACGATCCAAGTGGAATATAAACAATTCTCTATACATCATGTTTTTGGTAACAAAGTTGTCTTTGGGACAGTTTGTAATGTTCTTACAGTCTCTACATCGGGAACAGTCACACAGGTGCCTCGCGGAATGGCATTTCGGGAATGTCCATGACAGTCCTGTCTACAAGGGAGTGGTTGTCCTCTGTGACGGGTTCTTTTCTTCTGACACTGTCACTAACACAGGTTAAAAAGTTACTTTTTTCACTGGAGTTTGAATTTAGGATCACAACTCTTGGGCATATTTGGCAACTTGTTTGGTCCAAGCCACGAAACCCCAACTTTTCCTGTCACGTACATCTGTCCAGGGAGGGTGTAAGTCACAAGCTACACTTACATCCTCTTCAGTACCTAAAAGCTGACAAATCTTTCTTCCGGTAGAGGTCGAGGAGTATTGAGATGAAAACGCAAGGCTTTTAACCCAATGAGTCTCTCGTGGACATTTAAAAGGACCACTTTCATGTTTTTGGCGGTACATCACTGTACAGAACGTACACAGCCCAGAAGGAATCGGCTGGTAAACGAAATCCCAGAAAGGAAGTCACTAAGACACTCAATACACGTCGACCCCAATTCATGGAAAACAGTTCTCGTAATAAGTGTTGGTAATCCTCCATAGTTTGAATACTCTCATTGATTTCCTTCCACCGAATATGTTGTACCACAACTGATACAGGTCGTGGCATGGTAGCCAGCTTTTATATATTTTTTTGTCGGAGGCAATAACTTTACCTTCTGCACAGAGATGATCGTACTCTAGAGGCTAATCTGAAGTGTTCAGTCACTAGCTTGCACATCACACACCGTTCATAAGTTTCCTCTTGAACTAAGTTTACATTGTCTTAAAGATTTTGGTAACACTCTAACTCTTTCTCTGGAATTTTTTCAAGTAAGTCTACCTTGTAGTACAAACAATCAATAACAAATCAATCCTTGTCGCCTATGGGTAGTTGATCAATGTCTGACCACTGGAACACTTTCATCTGAATCAGTCCTCTTATAGCATTCGGGTACCAGTGGTTTAAACAATGGTGACGTAACGCATTCAATTGTTCTTCGCGTTGAACTTGTGGTTTGACCAGCTCTCGGTAAATGCGTTCTTTCAAGTCCACAGGCAAACCACGAATGTTCTATTGTAAAGTATCCATGATCTTATCAGTCAGTATTTATACTCATGTTGGGGTCACTTCTAATTGTCCTTATTCTATTTTAAATCTTCTCCTAGAGCAAAAGTTGTGGACACAGTGAGTAATTTCTGACAACTGTCATTCAGGGAAACGATCAAGAAGGCTAATAAAATCTTCTAATGTAAACGGTCTAAAGCGGAATAATCCGATGAACGCAAACTTGATCCAAAAATTCTGACGAGTTTGTTGACTTTTGTCAATTTCCTCTTGTGAATTTCTCGACACAGAAGTTTCTCAGTCACCAATTGAGATCACTCTCTGACATGTCTCTGCCAAACTTCCTTGTTGATCTTCTCTTGCAAGTAATCCTTGAATACTATTTTAAATGGGTGTTTAAATACTTGTCTAGGTGTTGTTCAACGCTTGACTCCTAGCCAAGCTGGTTTCTTAAACGACATGGTTTGCCACTTCAATGACTAGGGTCCCACTAAAGGTAAGTATTGACAATTCGGAGACCATCGAGCATGTTCCAGGTAAGACGAATCTTTCTCCTCCCACTCGTGAAGTTACACACCGCAAATGAAACACTTTACTTTTTCCCCTTTGTCCAAGTAGAAAACTCCAGCTCTGGCTAATTCTTCAAGGGCCGGTCCTCCCAGATATTCAGGCCACTTTTCTTGGAACGTTTAAAAACGACTTTCAAAGTCGCAGTATTCAGTCAAACGCACAGGGAACGAACATTTGTCTTTCACAAGTTCATTTCGATCAGAGTACGGTGAAATCCGCAGGAGTTTGCTCAGGGTTGGATGACATCCGTAGGGTGGTAGAGGCATCGTCTCGCGTGGAGGTTGACATCCACCATGAAAACCAGTAAAGAGTCCACGATAACGAGTGGCATCACTTTCGCGTCTGTCATGTTTGACACGCACATCATTACCTTGAATGGTAGGTATGGTATTAGTAGTCATAGTAAAGTTCCCATGGTGGTCATTTTAAAAATGTTTCCATTCTGTCCAGACTGCAAAGCTTCTTTCAATACGCCAAAGTTTACCACTCGACTTGTGCAATAATTGATAGTCAATCCTTTCACATTACACATTGGCGTGCACTGTTGTTTGTTTGTCCAGGAATTCGTGGCCATTATTTTTAGGACCGTCAGTAGCAAAACTTAGAATCTTTTCGTAGGGATGCTCATCCGTCCAGGCTATTTAACGGTCACCTTCTATTTTAGGGTAACATTGATCCAGGTGATCGATGCAGATGCAACCGTCCGTGTCAAAATACAGCACACGATCTCCTAAAACTACGTACATTATTAAGCGAGCATGGGCTGTCACGTAAGCGCAATGATGACATTTCCGAATTCGTAGACCTCTATAAAGTCCAGATCATCTTCGTAATTGACTAAAATCAAGTGCTCACAAAGGATGTCCACGTGTTTCATGTATTTGGTGTTGTTGTGAATCATCTGGAAGTAGCGGGAAGGTTATGTCAAATACTCCGTTTTGGGTAAATACGGTCGTTGTGCCATTTTACCCCACAAGCAATAAAACGTCACTTGGGCAAACGATCGGCTTGCTTCGTTTTTCTCGATGTGGTCTAAAGTGATGCCTGCCTGCTCCCGGTATTTCTCTTTGAATTTATTTTGGTCTTCGGGAGTGTGGCGCTAGGAAGAATAGCCGCTGTCTTCTTGCACACTGACCCACTTTCCTGTCAAGGTGCGTTCTTCCTGGGTGTGCTGACAGGTCAGTCTTGGTTGCACATTTCGGCACAAGTGCAGCACAAGGGAAACATTAGTTTTCTTTGGCAATGGTGAGGTAAAACGGGATGGTACAAGTAGATGTGTGGCAAGACTTTGAACTTGATCAATCCTTTTTATTCTCGAATTTTGTCCAGTTCTATATGTTTGGTCAGCAATTGAGGGTGCCCTGCGGAAAGTGGCAATATTTGCACACGTAAGGATACAGTGAACACACGTCAAAGTATTTTATTTCTCCTCCTTTCTCTTCGTTGGCGTGGTACAGCAAACAGGTGGCATTCGTTCGTACTCCGTGCAAACTGTCCCTCAGGTTCAGTAGGTCCACCAACTTGTAACTTTCCACGAATGTTTTAAACTAGGGATCGGTTTTCAAATGGTGGTTGTACTCGTGTTCCCACATTCCCACCACTTGGTATCCTTGCTGTTCTAACTTCAAGCGCCGCCGACAGGTGACCTCGAACAGGTCTTACATGGTACGTTGTAAAATCTGATTTTAAGTGTCACGTTGAGGTAGCAGATGGGACATCCGTGAAATATGCGTAAGTTAAGCTGGTACACGATCTTAAGGTTTTCTAAGTCCCAACCATGCACAAAATACGTTCCGATGGTCTTTTCTCCTCCTGCGTTTCGGGAATTTGTCTTCCTTGTCGCACAAGTAATGTAGCCAGCGTAGGGCTTTGACAGAGTATTGACGATTGACTTGACAAAGTTCTTCGTTTGAGGGTTTATGACAGCCGGGGTGTTTTCCTTGTCGGTACACTAAGGCACGCGCTTTTGCAATGGTACGTGCTTCTTTCAAAAGGTTGATTCATCTGTGTTCCATGAACAGTTCTCGAAATTTTCCACAACAATGCCGGAAAATGTTCACGTCGGAACGACAATACTTTAACATTTCTTCCCGAAAGTCAAATGGGTCCGAGCCGTGAGTCAGGTACCAAGAGTAGAAGGCTTCTCTTTGTTTGGTACACATGTTGTCAGGGTCGTGGTAGTGAGCCTCATGCAAATGGGGTAGATTGTTGATTGGTTTCGGTATTGAAAAAGCGCGGAAATATCATATAACCATTTCTGTCATTCCACGCGTTTTTGACTCAAAGGCATGGTCAAATAACTTGTCGAATTTGTAAATTGCACTTGTCCCACTTGCATGGAAATTATCTTGGCTCTTTTCAAAGTTCGGAACTTTGTTCCGTATAGTATCTGAGAAGAAAATGTCCATCGTATTCAGAGAAATTGTAAGCCATCACCGTGGCATGGCGATAACAATCTCTATAACGTTCGATGTCCTCTTGGTTCCACGTCTCGTCGATAGGGTATAAGTGAAATTGTGCGAAATCGGCCAACGTGTTTGGTCTTGGAAAGGTTTCTTCACGTCCTCCAGAAATATTGCTGCTGTGAGGCAATGACTAAAGATAGGCTCTTGGATGCACTTCTCGCACGCTCGATGAGCCACGCAGAAATTAGGAATGTGAATGCCGGTTTCATGCATGCATTCGAAATCGAAAAAGATGAAATTGCCTTTCTTCTCGTCATCTTCCTCCTCTTGTTTGGAAAGGTATTTTTGAATGTAGCATTCGTGTTCCAAGTCCACTATTTTGAAACAAATGTGACATTGTGTATTATCCTATACAAACGCATAACTTGGCACTATTGGTACGCATGCCTTGTCCACATGTAGGGCACAATCTCAGGAGTTGACAAGCACTTTTCCGCTTTGAATCTTGCGTTTTCAGATGTTGTTGGTAACATGCATGGCTAAAGAAAGTTCGCTGACAAGCAGGGCAATGCTATCGCTCTTGTCCTTCGTAAAGAGAGGGTTGAGAAGCCAAACATCCTGACATTTCGTTCCACAATGACTGTGTTGCTCTCGATTGTTGCCAGTGGGCAGTACCATGACGTCAATTCCAATTTTCGCTCAACAGTCCCATACCCTTGTCGCTATACTGTCCTAATACTTTTGGGCGTTCTATAGTCCCACCCATGTTAAATTTCCCTTTGTTAAATTCCCCTTGTCGCCAAACGTTCCCACGACCTGTTTGACTGGGATTTCTATGGTCTCTAAAGTACTAAAGTATCTGCTATTACTACTTATATATATATATATATATATATATATATATATATATATATATATATATATATATATATATATATATATATATATATATATGGGGCCGGCGCCAGACTATCTGGCGCCCTAGGCAAGGTTAGATTCAGGCGCCCCCCCCCCCCCCGGAAAATATCAATTTCAAAATTTATAAACAATAAATTTAAAAAAATAAAATTTCAACATTTGAGCACAGACCAAAGGTAATTTTTTAAAAAAATTTCCCCTCTGTGCTCAAATGTCCGGACACCCCCAAAAAGCACTACTTGATACTATTTTATTTGCAAAATTAAGACTTGAATAAACAAACATAAAGACGGACATTTAAATACCCCACACAGGCCATTTCTTTCCTTGTTTATACCATTAAAATAAGGAGTTACCCCCCTCAATTTGGTTTCCGCGACAAACTGAAGGTTTTGTATACGCGTGATTCCACGGAAAAAAAACTCGTGGCCTATAAAAACACTCGAACGTAATTACGTCCTGAAAGTTTCGTATATGCGCGATTTTCACTCACTCATTTTGCTTGTTCCGGTCAGCCTGGTGCTTCGGTCAGCCTGAACCTACCCGATTATTTTTCCCTGTATGAAATAAACCAGGATAAAAAACGACCCTCAATAAAACTGAAATTTATTTATTTATTTTTCAAAACTGTTGTTGATTTGGAGAAATGCGCCCCCCTGAAATCAGCGCCCTAGGCGGCTCCCTAGTTTGCCTATATGGTAGCGCCGGCCCTGTATATATATAATACCACTTTCTCGTGGAATAAATCAGCAGGGGCACATGGGCGACCTATTTTGCACAACCATAACAGAAAATTATAGAAAAATAACAGAAAATCTGTTGAATGAATGTCCATTGATTTTGTTTTTCGTCAATAAATTTATGTAGGGCATCTAAATTACGAACATTAACTTTACAGGATAACAACCTCATAAGATCAATATTTAAGGAAATGTATAAGTGAATTTACACCGGGGTCTGTGGGTGTAAAGCATCTGATTACGTTGTTCGCGGCAGTAGACGCTTGAGAATAACTAGTGTTGCGTTGTTTTGTTTGTTTTTGGCTCTTTTGCTTGTTCCACACAATTCTGTTTACATATTATTAAGGATGAATCATTTTGGAATGGTTGCGGTCAGACGAACACCAATTTGTCAACTGGTAGTATTCAATGAATATCACTTTAATGGTAAATATGTCAATTTATCAAAATATATATGATATGATTTTTAAAATAAAAATTATTTGTTTGTTGTTATTGATGTTGTTGCGGAGGAGGAGGATGAAGGTACATAATACTATAATTTCATATTATTTATTTATTTATTGATATAGAGGCGTGTGTTTGTGTGATTTCGACTTTTGACGTAGCTTTAAAAACATTTCAGTCATATCGCTATGATGTCAGCAGTTTGGCAGTTTATAGTGATGTCTAGCACTGGGGCATCATGCCGCAGACATGCAACATCATGTCCCACCCTGTCACGTTATCCTGACACCAGGCCGACCATTCCTAACACTAACCTCTTAATGCTGAGCGCCAAGCGAGGCATCTGCTTGTATCAATTTTGTAAGTCTTTGTATGACTCAACCGAGGAACGAACCCACGACCACCGCATCTGAGGCGGACGCTCTAACCACTAGGCCACCTGAGCGGTTATCCATTTAGAGGCGATTGTTCTGGCTGTAGGTGAGTCTTTCATGTATGCCTCAACTTCTCCACTTGCAAATTTAAAATAATGTCTAATTAAATAAAAATTACAATTAAATATAAATATTAAATAAACCGTATGTCTCAATTCATGGCCGTAAATGCTGTAGTTCATGTTCGTGATCGTCTATATCCATGGCGACTTTTTTAATGAACCTTTTTTTTAGTCCAGGGTCACTTTTCTGTGATTTTAAAGGTATTGTCGAATTCTGCAAACAAGATCACTTTACTCTGTTGTCAAGTGATTGAGAAAAATAGATTTTCACGTGCATTTGTCCTAACTGAAGGGTGGAAATGTCATTCGTCATTGCATTGATCTGGTTTGAAATCAAACCCGCATAAATAAACTCCTTCGTAGTCATAGTAGGAAATACTTTGTGTACTCTTGGTACACAGTAGACGTGTAATTTAAAACAGATCTTATGTACTTCTTTCGGGTAAAGTTATGATTCCCGTACACAACGTCTCGTGTCAGATAACGTATATATTAGAGATTTATTTTGTATTGATTGTATTGTAAGGGCCCCCTTTCATCAAGGTAAACAACTACGAACTTGATGTTGTCAACAATTTCACATACCTCCCTCTTGACGCGGAGCTCCACTCTGGCATTGTAAGGTATGCTTCAACAATGTATGGTCTGAGGAAATAGGGTCTGGAGCAACAACAAGCGGACTAAACGCACCAAAATACAGATGTACCAAGAATGCATTATCAGCACTCTCCTCTATGGCAACGAGTCATGGCCACTATACTCCCACCACAAAAAGAATCTAAACAGCTTTCACCTATACAAACTCTGCATCTCAAAGAAGGATAGAATTTCTAGCACAGAGATTCTAGAGCGTGCACACATCCACAGCATTGATTACATTGATAAGACAGTGTCGCCTACGATGGCTTGGAGAATTACACCCAACGGATGATGTACGCATACCTAAGGACATCCTCTAGGACGAGCTAGATGTGTATAAAAGATACTTCAAATGCTTTGGACGCTGATGTGGTTAGCTGGGGAACGCTTGCGCAGGATCAAGGTATCTGGAGGATTATGCTTAACCAAGGGCTTAAGAGAAGAGCGAGAAAACAATTGTACTTACCAGATCAGAAAAGAGCTGGCAGAAAAAGACGAAACAACACGTAGAAACCCAAGACGCTGGCCTAAGGTGGGATGGGACAAAATAGTCACTTCCTGTTGGTCTCTTCAGCCACAACAAACGCTTCTTGGCAACAAACTGCTTGACTACTTCAGAGAGCAATTCCATAGTCTTGCCAGACTGAAGGATGCTGATATGATATGATGCAAGATTTATTCATGTCGAGCACAGTCTGGTTTCTTCGATGTTGGCTTTGAACTCGTTAACATGAGCCACAAAGTTGGTAACGGCACCACTTCGATCCAGTCTGATAGGCAACTCTACTCCATTCAACAATCACTTTTCTTGCAACTGCATCCTTGTATGATTTTCGTCTGTCGGTCGTTAAATCGGACATTGTGGACACACTGCAGAATCATCTAACTGTGTGTTCTTGTCTTCTTTTCTCTAAGTGAACAGATTATCCGAAAAGGATCGGTAATGGTAAGCTTCCATGATGTTACTGAATAGTTTGCTGTTCAGGTACAAGTCTACTTGACTGAACAAAAAATGCTTGAAAATGATGACATGGGCTATTCTGTCATCTAATTATGGATTCGTATTGCCATTTTCGAAGACTTTATTTTTCTTGTAAAAGTAACAGTTATTCAGATCGATGTAATCCTTGGTTTTCCTATTGACTGAAACTAGATGCGAGATGCAGTTGTAAAATACTAGAGATGAGGTGGTATTCTACACACTGAGATTCTTGCATCGTTATTGTTGTGGTGGCATGAAAAACGGATCCAGTTCCGTTTTGGAACATTCACGAGAATTATTTTGTGGTGCGTCTTTGATTTCTAAATTTATTCCCCTAAATGTCCAATTTACTGTCTGTTCTTTGTTTTGTTGTCTTACTGTTTTCCTACGTCTCTTCCAGAATCGTCTTTGCTGCCAGGAGAATGTCGAAAAAACTGCTTAGACATGCATGAGGTGCAGTTTTATACACAGTTCTCAAAGCCTTATTCCTGTTTAGGTCAACACGTTTATCCCGGCACTCAGTAGCGCTTACTTAGTTTCGTTTGTCCACCAACACGTTTTGGATGAAGTATTTCCCTGCGACAGGAAATGACGTTTCAAAGCATGCAGTCCTTAGTGCATAAAAGTTTCACAATCGGTGTTACAGCATGAAAGAGCGACTGGAACATGTCACTGAAATCACGAAGGCGTTGTTGACCTAGGGGATACATGAGTTATAAGTCACTCTAGAATCGTTCACGAAAGTGAAATTCCACCATGAGTTTTCTTTTGGTGAATTTCATATATTCTTCAAGCTTTCTCTTCGACCCAATATGCATACCATTGACAAA
This sequence comes from Sinohyriopsis cumingii, assembly GCA_028554795.2. Taxonomy (NCBI): domain Eukaryota; kingdom Metazoa; phylum Mollusca; class Bivalvia; order Unionida; family Unionidae; genus Sinohyriopsis; species Sinohyriopsis cumingii. The sequence goes on along the minus strand of CM068830.1, from coordinate 51,126,284 downwards.
TTAGTGTACATGAATAAATTATCGGTTATACGTGATAAATGCTTCTTGCTTCTTGGTCTACAGTCAAGGGATAGATTCCCAGCAATGTAGCATATGTGTTTCCCACCACCTATCATTTAATCACATTGAAATCCACAAAGGTAACACTGAGCCCTTCATTCAGTTCGATGGGGTATCGAACAAAACAATTGAATAATCAGTTGTTGATGTTGATGTCCTTGGAGTAAGGAACTAAGGCCATTTTTAGATATAAAATTTTCACCGAAATACAGTAAAGAAAATAAAATACAAATATATTTAAATAAAATAGTCGGTCTGTTTACTGATAGATTTAGCTCATCATAGGATCGAGTGAATAATCGAAGTCAACGTCTTGTACGATTGCATAATCTGTTTCTTCGTTCACTCCACTTCCACTGTAGCTGTTCTTTCGACTTTTCTTGGTCTTGCCTCTTTCGGCCCTCACTCTGTGCGTAGCACGTAGATTCACAGATATAATACATTAACCAAAGTGTATTGGTGAATTTAAGAAAATTCGCCTACAAAAAGAATTTTAAGACAATAAAACAATATTTCAATCTGAAAAAGTTTCGTGACATATATAGAAATCCTAGAATTAAGTATGTCTGGAAAAAGTATGGCTTAATCGGGCTTCTTAAACCAAGATGCGAAAGCCTAGAAATCAGAATATATAACGTAAACACACACTCACACACACATGGAGGATGTATAAACTTTCAAACTCTGTTAATACTGAGAAAAAAATTAAAAGATGAAAGGTTGAGACCTTTGCATCAATTATCCTTTGATACTTCATAATTAGTACTACTCAAGGTCGTAAGTAAAAACACATTTAACCCCATGCCGCACCTTTTACAAAGGAAACCTTACCAGCTTACATTGCTTAAAATAGATTTTCAAGATGATGGGGATTGTTTGCTTTGGTTTCTCTATGACAAATATATTCCAAATGTTGCCTACAGCAAAATATTCCATGCGAATTACTGTTCTGTCTGTCTTTTTTCCTTTTTTTTATTTTAATTAAAAGCCAGGGGCGTCACAAGATGTATAGAAAGAGAAAGAGGAGGAGGAGGAACATGAAACAGAAGGTTTTTTAAATATCTATGAACAGGAAGACTTTCTCCTTAAAAGCACCCGTTTCCAAAATAAATATTAAAAAAAAAATACAATCGAACCAAAAAAAAAAAAAAAAAAAAACCTATTATAAGCCGGGGTCAATGTTATTTTTAAATGGGTAAAAATATTAATTTTTGTACAGGTAAAACATTTCCTATGGTCCATTTCTTGCACTGCGTCTCATGCAATTACAGACCTAAACAAATAAAACTGCAAGCAGTTTTCTATGAAATTTTGAAAAGATGTTAATGTACGTAATCATCTCATTTCAAAGAAATTCACATTTTTATTCAACTTGCATTGACAAAAATATATCGGCAATGAGACTAATATGACGGCGTGAAAAACTGTGACATTGTGATTCATACAAATTTATTTCAAGCATTGTCGAACTTTGGCACATGCGAAGGAACACATTGCATTAGACTCTCTCTCTCTCTCTCTCTCTTGTGATGCTCCTGAATTAAAAAAAAAAGAACGAAGATGAAAAACAGACAAACACAATAAGTCAATTTAATATTTTGCTCTAGGCAATGTTGCAACAGATGTGTCACAGATAAACCAAATAAAACAGCCCTGAGCATCTTGAAAAATATATATAATGTGTGTGTGTGTGTGTGTGTGTGTGTGTGTGTGTGTGGTTCTAACGTCACCCGTAAACGAAGTTCAAGATCAAATTTAAAACATTAAAGCATCATTAAGATACTTTCTTGAAAACCTAGCCATTCCACTGTCACAAAACTGATGGAGAACAAGCACTGAGTTCGGACACTAAACTTTAAAACTGAGATCATACTTTAGTCTTAAAAACATTTAAGTTTGAAAAACGTGACGAGATATTAGAAGAAGAAAAAAACGTTATTTCGAAACCATCATAATTCTAACCTTTTTCCAAGCAATTTTATATGCAATTTTTTTTTTAAATTTAGATTTTGATGTTTTTATTTCTTGACTAATCTACAATGTTACGTTTTATGTTGACCATTTTATGACAAAAGCATATTGAATTTGTAAATGTTTGCTTTAGTATACGATACGTTACTGGTTGAAGAATGCTTTTATCACTGAAATAAGTGAGAGGAAATTATGGACGTATTACAGCGTTTTGAAACATATAAAGAGATCTTAAGATTCTTAATGTTGTTTTCAATGGATAACGTGCTGTGTTTCACAAAGTGTTTTCAATGAGTAACGTGCCTTATTTCACAAAGATCTTGTAAAAAATATCATTTTTGTTGTTTATAGATAAAGATCCACCAAGTCGTCCATAACAAAATTAAAAGTCACATTGACATGTCTGTGCAAATGCGTCACAACATTCAACAATTTCACAGTAGTTGTAAACAAAATCAGCACGTTCCTGGCTTATCGTGTGCCTGTCTTGAAGCCGCAAATGTTGTGTATCTATTAAATATGTACCGCCTCAGCACGATAGTGACTATTGCCGCCCCCACATCTTCGCCTTCTTGGCTTTAAAAATGGCGGAGTGGCAATAGTGCTGACGTTTGAAATCTAATCCAATCACCTTTCCCTGATTCCTAAATAGATTCAAGATTTGTCGGGAAATGATTTCTCAGATTTAATCTGTTAATGTACTACAGCCTGTTTTAGTCTAGTATGACACGAATAGAATCGATCGATACAGAATCCTAACGAAGACAAGAATAGAGCGTGCAAAACAAGATACTATTTTTACATTGGTGGGCAATTAGGTACGGATGTAAAGATGGGAGAGATCCGGGCTTGCATGTACGTAGATTTTCAAAATCATGATCTGTTCTAAGCCACTGAAACCTTTAATGTATTACCCGTACACTATAGCTAAAAACACAAGGCATCGTTGTCGGTTTCCATAAGCGAACTTGCCGTCCATTACCTTAACGAACAGGGTGTCGAAAAAAACGTCGATGTATGGGGTAAACCCCAGGTTGTTATTAAAAGGTTGTTAAGAATCTCAAGTAATTTTTTAAAGTTAATATTGAGTACGTGTTTTCAGATTGATAGCATTAATAATCTAGCATGGGTTTAATGAAAAGTGTGTCGGCTGCAGGGCAAAGACGCATTTCCTCAAGGATGCATTTCAAAATGTTTATTTGACACATGAAGAATATTTAAAACAAAGGCCTCGAATGCTAGAACCGGCAACAGCTCTCTGCGTTTCATTTATTATTGCGTGTCTATACCTAATTGAAGAACTGAGAAATAAAAATAGTTGTCATTTGTATCAATAGACGAAGATACATTGCTATCAATCTGTTGATCCTTCAAGGCAATTATTTCTCTTTTCTTACTTTGAAAACACTAACACATCATTAGCCGCGGAATTCATCATGAACTGCGAGACATAAGAGCAGCTAGCACTGACGCTCGTTTACTTCACAAGGAAGATAATCTAGCACTGTTTTCGTCAGAGCTGTTAAGTTTAGAATAAAATCAGTCCGTGCCTACACTGCCGGAAATCGTGAGATTTATCCAATTCTTTTTTGGGATTCTCTAATGTTCCATTCCATTGTTTCGTAATTTGCATAGGGGTTAAAACTGTAATGAAAAACTGAGTCCCATCACTTGGCCTATTGGATTATGTTATTTAATGAAAAAGCTGAGAACGTTTATGTTGGCATCAGTCAGGGTCTTTTTAAGCATTTAATATTTATCGAACGCTGTAGGTGTCTAGCTCAATACGATTACCACAGAGTACTAATACAAAACTATGGGCTTAGACTAAACACCTGTTTTGTAAAGCAAAGATGTTTACCATTTTTAGATGAAATTTAAAATCTTAAGCAAGAAAGTCTTCAACTTACTTAAAGAGAAAGGCAAATGTATGTAATTATATCTCATAAAAAATGTAGGTGTAGAAAAATTCATCGTCAAATCAGGGCACGAGAAATCCCAAATTTAGCTAATGATTGAATTATTTTTGCTAGCTAAATGTCCGTAAAATAGGCCTGATTTAAAATACAAAATATAATGAGTTACAATGGTGAACAATTTTACACTGGATCGTATCAGATGAAAAAAGTCATAATTGTTGCAGTTTTCACCACAAAGACTGAAACTCAAGCAGAATACAGACGTGCTAGAAAGTGAAATTTTGTGAAAATTTACGGCGTCACTTAAAGATCATTATCCAGCGCCGCGAAAGCAACTTGTCTTTTTTGCTAATCATCACAAAATGATGACGTCAGTAATAAGTACCGAAAACAGTGCTTATTCTAGTTACGAAATAACTTTCCGAAAATGTCTGTAAAATAGTAAATCGAACCATGGTACGTACACATTTTGGCGTTATGCCATAGACAAACGACTGAAATATTTTTCACATTGCAAGTATTCTTTAAAATACGTTGTTTTGACTGCAAAGTACTGTTCTGAAAGCCAGAAAAGGATAGTGAGCAGTCTGTAAACTTGTTTACGTCGAGAACTTCCTTTTAGCTTTGAAACGCCAACAAGTTTACAGTGTTTGGAAGCCACTGGCAACAATCAGGTTAGAAACTATGAAATAACTACTTTTTATGCATTTTTAAAAAATATATATCCTTGACGTTTCTCGTTTTAAAAATCGATAGTGAGGTACACACAAATGGGAAGGTGTGCGAATACAATAGGTTGTTTGTTCTTGGTGTAGGCACATGGGTTATACTCGTCTCGTAGTAACTATAATACAAGTTGTATTATTATGTACGTAAGTACTAACCGGTCTTACTCCCCTCCCCCATACTTCAAAACCCTATCCTCCTCCGTTCGTACGTCCTAAATGGACGGCTTTGAATGGAAAGACGTTTAGGATGCATTGCAAAGAAAAAATGAACAACATTTCCGATCAAACAACTTGGATTTTCTTCTTTTTTTGTTGTTGTTGTTTGTTTTGGAAGCCTGTTTTATATCAGCTTAATTGTTAACGTTTACGTCAGTGACACTCGATCGCTTAAGGATAAAACACTCTTCTTCATTGTGTTACGTATATCTGATTTAATATATATTTCTTTCAATTTAATTTCTTTGTTTTTACAGTTTTAAAAATATTATTTTTCTTACATGCTATTGTAATGTAAATTTATTCACTGGAGATGATATTTTTTCCAGAAAATTGGTTGACCTGAATCATTCTTTTCTTAAGCAACAGGTGTTGGCCTGAATGCTGACCTTGACTCAAAATTAGTAAACAAAGTTCTATCTTTGTTTTAAAATGATTGGTTGTTTTCAAGGTCATGATGGGGCTTTGGGTTTAAGATGTAAACAACTTTTTTATTTGTTTATTTCTTAGAGAAAATGACTGGTTTTCGTCAGGGTCATTTTTGGTGAACGTGACATAAATATAATCACGTGACCCACCCCCTTTTGATTTCTCAATTCTGGTTTTTCCATTACTAAGCATTTGTTAGTTTTAATAGAGATGTACAGAGAGAGATTTCTCGGTTTTGGGCTTTTACACTTGGTATCAAGTTGTTTTCTTTGCTGTTGTCAGATTTTGAGTTAATTATCTTCAGATCATTTGGATTTCAAAGGAATTAATTCTTTTTTCTCTGGAAATATTTTGAGGAGTGTTCACACAGAAATTTTGGAAAGACATTGCTTACAAGTTCAATTTGGATTTCCAACACCGGAGTGCCATTATTTTTATTTCTACAAGGACTTGTAGATAAGCACAGTACTGACTACAGCATAAATCATCGTCATCCATCTTGGATTTTCCATCAGGATTCGAACTTGAAATTATTAGAGCATTTGTTACTAGGACTTTTGCAAAATAATTCGTGGATTATTCTTAGATTATTTTTAGATTGGATTCTTAAAAACGTAAGTTCTCCATTTTTCATTTTTACAGAATTTTTCCAGGAAAATAAATTATTTGTTAAATTTTAAAAACCTTGTTGTTTTAACTCTTTCTGTGTTACTGTTTATTCGAGCCTAAATACGTAACATTTGCAAACAGTGAAGGATATCTCTCGCGTCTCCACATTTTTTCCCAAGCAATTAATATTACAATCAAACTATGAGTTACGTTTGTACCCAGTCTGATTAAAATCCAGATTTAGTTGCAATAAGTAGATCTGAGATGTGCCGAGAAAGTTTATGTTCTGATGAGCTTTGTAACCCCAGGTCCACTTATTTTTAGAAGCCTATCAAATAAGGCGTTCCATTTCATCCAGGCCTCTCCGGAGGCCTAAGTGGTTAGATCGCCCGCCTCGGATGCGGAGGTCGCGGGTTCGAACGCCGGTCGAGTCATACCAAAGACTTCTACAAATAGTACTAGCAGCTGCCTCTTAATGTTGTGGTTGAGGCTACGAACTGATCCCATATCATGTAATGGAGCAAAAAAATTCATCACTAAAGTCAGAAAAACAAATAGTGTAGAAATATACTACATAAGTGTAATCATGCTGTGAAAGAAGTTTGGCTTATTTTGAATTTATTAAGCCCTTACACGATAAAATAAATTGGCATGGTTACACTAACCTCGCCGTGTCCGCCATGACAGATAACGCGAGACTCTCGCCGTGACCCCTTTTCTATATAAGGCTTGCCAGACCATATTTGGATATTCTACGCTATGTTATTATCATTCAAGTGGCGAATAATGGCTTCTTGGTGGAATTTCAAAGTTGCCGATAAACCGTATTTACTTTTAATGCGCAGAATTTCTGACTCAAATCGCGCCATATTTTTACTTCCATTTGTTTACGTTTCCAAATAAGGCCTAAATGTCCTTATATGGCACACAAACAAACGTGGCTGAGAACGTAAGTAATCATTATTTGAATTACTAAGACGGACGATGTAAACAAAAATATCGGATAAGAAAGGGAAACGAGATTTTACAACTATTTCTATAATGATTTGCGATACTTCCGGTAGTAAATAAGATCATTATATGTAAGGAATATGTTCAAAATTGTTGATATTAGGCTAAACGAGCGCCGGATGTGAATCACACCCGGCTTGCTCAATCGACACGTATATGTTCATGTTAGTACCCCGTCCACGAGATAGGAGATGGGGTACTAATATTAGTACTAGTCTGCGGCATGATGACCTAGTGCTAGACATCACTATAAACTGCCACACTGCAAACATCCTACGATATGACCGGAAAATTGTTAAATCTAAGTTCAAAAATCCAAATCCAACACACACACACACACACACACACACACACACACACACACACACACACACATTTCATGCAAAGGAGAGTTATCATTAGAAACCGACTGTAACACTCACCCAAGTATGCGGATCTTATAATCAGGGGCTTTATCTCTGTTAAATTAAAAAGAAGTCAATCCAGGTATCGTTAATATCAAGCTGCAGACCAAAATTATTTCGAATCCAATTGAAATGAACTGTGATATTGTGCAGAAATGAAAAATGATTGGTCTGACAAACAGGAGGTAACGCCGCCAACCAACAAATCAGACTGCTGATAATAATCATCAGCCTAGATCATATGAATATGAAGTTGTCTACAAATTTTTGTTTCTATTCAATAATAAATAAAGAATTTGCTGTGCGGAAATGAACGTGGACGTGTCTGTCAATGATAGACTTTAAACGCCCCTAAACGACATCGCGTATGATGACCATCAAACAAGGCCAAGGCCTAATCGATATTAAACAGTCTCTACAATTTCGTTGACATCCAATAATAACAATAAGGGATTTATTGTTTAGAGACGAAAGTGCGTGGGTCTGACAATGAACTCCACTAAACGATGCAAAATGCTTATAATCGAATTCAGCCAAAGTCTCGATAAAATTAAGTTTTATACCCACTCTAGTTGATATCCATTAACATTAAGGGGGTTATTGTTTTAAAACAAAAGTGGGTGGATGTGAAAAGCGGGGGCATTAACTCCGCTAAACGATTATGCAGAAGGCGGACAATCAAACCTATGCAAGATCTCATCAACAGCAAGCGGTAAACCTGATGTGATTGAAATAGAGCGTTAATTAAGGAAATCATTTGATCGGAAACGAAAGTGGGACATACAGATGGAAAGACAGGCCCAATTTAATATCAATGCAGGCCCACTTTAATATCAAATGTTCTCTTCGAAAAGCCGGTAAGAATGGCAAATTGTAATTTCCTGTATCACTGCAGGAATTGAAACAAAACCGCCTATAGAGGTATATGTACTATGTTTGCGAAAAAGCTTAATGCGTTAGATTCTAAATGATTTTTGCGACAGAAAACCGAGTCATTTCAGAATCGATGATTGATTAAGTCCCTGCCATATCACACTTAGAATGAATCCATGATAAAAGTAAGTTAAAAGAAATCATTGAGCAAAAGTTGCAGAATGCAGTTTTTGGTTTCAGATATCAGATTCTGTCAGATGTACTAAATAAAAATATATGGTGAGATAGATCTAAAATTTGACTGGTGAGGATCTGGACCTGTCTTCCAAATGAACTGGAATCACATGCTTTTGTTGGCTGCGGCTGTATTCATATATGCGTTTTTGTGACGTGAGTTGTAACAAAACTGTGATAGTTTCAAATTACTGGACAAATAAACAACCATGAATAATTAATTAATTTTAAGTATCTAATTAATCTAGCTTATTTACTTATTACTACAAAGGTCTGTGTCAAAATGAACAACAACAAAAATTAGTCCTAACTTTCAACAGACGAATAGTATTACTATTGTAATGACGAAGAACTTTTTGAAATCCTAAAATGAGTAATTTTGTTTTCGTACGATAAAAATATGTATATTCTGTTTGCCTCACCCCAATTGCCCGTAAAAAGGTAGACGTGCAGAAATGGGCCTTAAAATCTCTCACCTGGCATCGGTGAGTCCCCTAGAGGTGCACGAATGAGAATCAAAAATCCCCTTGGTGTCGAAACTGGAAGTCAGGCTGAGTAAAATAGCAAACTTTGGTATCAAAACTGGGGGTCAAATAAAAAAATGTTGGGGTCCCTGAAGCACAAATGAGGGTAAAGGGAAACACTGTCTGGCATAGATTAGTTTAAAAGGCAAACGTATTAATAAGGCAGATGCTTTGATCTGAAAGAAACCCCAGTGTCAAATATTTGCCACCAATCTCGAGCATTTAAATTCTGTGTTTCTATTCTGAGTAACTTCAGATGAACTATATGGTGTAATGGAACAAAACTGTACGAATTTGAAAAGTGTTCATCCCAGGACACTACCTATCTAATTTGATCCTATATGTGAGGCTTTTATGGAGAAATAGTCGTTATATGAAGGCGCGCGCGCGCGCGCGTGTGTGTACATCAATTTATAATTTCTAATCTGATTATCGTCAGTGGGTCCCAAACACTTTTAACTTGTTGGCGTTTCGAATCAAATGGTGAGTTTCTTTAGTAACACGGTTGATTTATTTTCATGGGCGAGTCTATGTTTTCTAGGAACAGATGTGATGTAGTTCAATGTCTTAGATAATTTAAATAATTCCGTACATTTTTGGAGTACGTTTCTTTGAATAAATGTTAACAAGTGCTTCTACTTTTTATTTGCTCAATGTTTTTAAATAAATATCAAAACCAGACTTTGCAAATATTGGATGCAGACGATACAGTTTTTGCTGAAACAGACTGTTCTTGAAAGATAACAAGACAGTCAGCAGTCTCTCTGCTTGTTTACATCGACAGCTTCTGTTTAGTTTGAAATGCCAGTAAAACGACAGTGTTTGGGAAACCCTGGTGACAATCAATTAAGAAATAAGAAATTGATGAATGAAATGACTAAGCTCTGTGCATTTGTTTATATCCTTGATGATTTTCGTTTATAAAATCGGTAGTGGTTACAAACAAACGGGATAGTTTTCGATTAATATAGATAGTGACCATCCAAGACAATGACTTGATGAAATAAGTTCAGGTTAATTGAATTTTAATGTAGTTGCAATACAAACCTGCTTCATTTTGACAGGTAGACTTAATCCAAACCTGATGCACGCTGTACGCAAATTCATGACGATGCACGCAAATTCATCGACTCATATCTGTTCGTAACACCCAATGAAATCATATCATACCTCGAAAGTTTACTGACAATATCTGATGTTATTCTCTCTCTCACTCTTTCTTTCTGGAAAAATTGCCAATGACGTATATTAAGTTTAAACTTTCGATGATACCCCGTTAGTTCGTTATGTATCTATAAAACCTTGTAAAAGTAAAAATGGACATGATGAAAGCGTCTGAAACTTCGGTGTAGAAGTTTTTTGAAGCCGTCAGAAATAATCCTATATCGGAAACATTTGGTAGTTTTACGACGTTTTCCGACTATTATCATCACCATCGTAGTAACATCGTGTAATGAGATAAACACTCTATATACTAATTAAACCACCGAACATTAAGATGCAAGGACCAAATATAAAGGAAAAGGAGCTGAGCACCGAAAAAGAAGAAACATGCACCAAATATGATCGAGATTAAAATCAGATCTCCGCTGTCCTACGTGAAGATCTGAAGATGACCGCTTAAGGATTATGTTCTGTAACCTTTTAATTAGCCAATGGAAATGTAACTTTCAAAAATCTGAAAGTGAATAAAATCCTTCATTCACATTCATGCTCTCCATCTACACTGCTCAGTCTCCAAACGCGAAGATGTAAGACTTCATCTGATTGGTTGATTACATGACCCCTAAGCGGTCGCTCTCAGATCTTCATGTATAACAGCGGAGATCTGATTTTAATCAGACTGGAAAGCACTGCGTATAACAACAACACTACCGCAAACGGTAGCAAAACCACCGGGGGCCTCGAGTGGCCGAGTGGTCTAAAGCGCTCACCGTTCCGGATGACTGCCATCCCACCTCTGTCTGCGCGGGTTCGAGTCCAAGGCTCGGCTGGCGTGGGTATGTGGGAAAGCCTGCCAGTAGCTTCTCGTGGGTCGGTGGTTCTTCCCTGGGTTTTCCAGGGTTCTTCCTCCACCAGTTATACTGGCCGCCATGTATAGCCTATCTTGTGCTGAAAAATGGCGTTAAACCCTAGAACAACAACAACAATTTAAAACCACCGCATGTAATGCCAAATGTACCGGATAAATTAACGAAACCGCCGAATATGATGGCAAAACTGCCTCATATAATGACGAAACACCGAATATAATGGCAAAACTACCGCACATAATGACGAAATCACCGAATATAATGTCAAAATTATGACATATTACAAGCAAACCACTATATATATATATATATATATATATATATATATATATATATATATATATATATATATATATATATATATATATATATATATATATATATTGTTGCTACATTACTGGGTGCAAGGAAGGGACACACATTGTCTGCTTTTTGCATCAATACATTTTATCACCTCTAAATTACATTCTAATTATGTTTATATTTATCACATATTCGCACACAGTGTTATTGCCCTTTCCATAAAAATGGTGCACTTTTAAGACCGAAGAATAGAAAGAAAAAGAATTTTCGGCATATATCTGTAACAATCAGATGAACTGACCATTACGAGACTCTCGATGGAGTAGATATCTCAGACGCACGCGAGAATCTAGTTGATGGATACTGCAACTGAGTATGCTGATTGGTCAACTGTCTTAACTAACATAGACACGCCTCCGAGTCACTATTAGTTACGAAAGATATAGACCGTACAAAAAAACACCCACCAATTTACAAATCTCGCAGTCGGACTGAGACACTCGCCTACTAGAAATATCAAGTTACATTACTTTTTATGCATCATTCTACAACCTCTTAAGTACATATAAGTGACATTAACATTAATGCATATGTGCAAAAAGTGACAATATACTATTCTGTATAATTGTCGATTTTTAAAATAAAAGGGAAAAATAAAAGATATAAACACGAGGATGAAATATGAGCCATAACAATCATTTGTGCTGACCTATACAAAACTCTCCTTCGGTGTCGGTATATATGATACACATGAGTCTGTCGCTGTTCCGGTCAAAGTGTAACCGGATCTTAACCCTCTGTTATGCAAACTTGTTAAGAAAGTGGACATGTCTGCATCGATAAAAACGGGTACACTGCATGTCACCAAAGAGAAATTTAACCAATCAGTAATAAAGCGTATTCTGTCCATCTTGGAAGTGAACCTGCAAGAATTTCTATTACAAATAAAAAATTTGTGAAAATTTTCTTTCCGTCTTTTTTTGTGAAAAAAGAAGCTATTTCTAGAGTTACAGGAAGAAAGTGTCGTTAAAGATACAATGGCGACGGGTAGCAGTACCATCCAGTGCAACTCATGACAGGTTAACCTCGTGTGGCAGCCAATTACATTTGGGCCTTGTGCTGTTAAATCTACTGAGTGGATGTTCCTGGGAGAGACACAAAAACGAGATTCTTTATCCGAATACAATGTCATTGTGGTTCTTTTTGACCTAACGCAAAAAAAACCTCATTCGAGAACCGCCAAGAACCTCTTTCTCGGTTTGAGGACCCACACCACAACTGAGGCGAGTGTAGACAAGAACATGCCAAGTATTTAACCGCCATGACTTTTCTTTCGAGATCATCTCGCTTTATTAGGACAAGCACATTCAGGAACAATCTAGAGCTAATGAGAATGTGTCTTACTGTATGAGCGAAATCCAAGAGAAGGGTCAAACAGAAACGGTCACTAACAAATATGCGGTATCTCCTCTGGAAGTTTTTGAACTATTTGATTAATTGGTAAAATTTCAACACCTTTAAAAGTGTGGAAAAATCTGCCAGAAGCGGGTCATGGAAAAACTTAAATTGTTCTTGTCTGCACAGTTTAAATTTGGAATTGTATTTCTAGTCAAATGTTAGCAAACAAACATCGTATAGGAACTAGCACTGAAATACATTTCTGTATCTACCATTTTCGTTTGCTCTAGTGGCCGTTGGCATTAATTTTATTATTAGTTTTAGAGTTTTGGTCTGAATTTTCCAGATCATACACAATTTTGCATTCAGGTCATTATTATCAAGTTGAATAGACCAATAATAAGTGACTCGTTTTCATTAAACATCAACAGCGTAGGGAAAGAACTATACAGAACATAAATTTTGTTCGTCAATTATTAACTCCGTCTTACCCCACAAGTAACTGGGATTCGTGAAAATTTTAGAAACAATACCACCAACAACTCAATATTCATTAATTTATGAAGCACTTCAAGCATTACAGTGTAACTCAAATACAAACATTTTAACACACACACACACAGCATAAGGCCCCGATGAAAGAAGTTCTCGCAAAGATTTTCCGTTATGTCTGAAAGCATTGCTTATATATATAGAATAAATTTGTTTACATTATGAAGGCAATGTCAAGGCTTTGTACAAATCATTTACAGCACATTGACATAACTCTCAGAGAGAACCTGATGCTCTTTGCAGTTATAACATTCGCTATAATGATACACGCTTTATCCCCTGAAATTAATGAAATATTACAACTGTTGTTCGATTCTCTTGCAAATAACGACTACAGAACATAAAAACAGGACGGAAAATTGTGTTAATAATTAGTTATCGCAAGCTGACAAAAGAAAAACCAATATTCGCAATAGGTCATCCCATTGATGTAGTATTAAGTTATTGCACTGTAATTATCTTGGTGCAAAAAGACTTAGTAAGACGCAACGAGCGTTACATTTTTCATATACATTCGTGCCTTACGTATAATGCATGTGGCAAACATCACTATGTAATGTAACGGGGGATGTCCTATTGGTCTTCTTCCAGTCAACACGGACAGTCGCATTACACGCATACCTGAAACCCTATAGCTACGAAATTTTCCATATTGAAAGTACAACTTGTCGTTGGTACTGTTAAGAGCAAAGAGAGTTCGGAAACATACCTGAAATACACACAATAACACGACTTAATATATGCTTGTTTTCATTTTATTTAATTTCATCTGTTATTTCACAGCATATAGTTATTTATACCCGTCTACAGTTAATTAAAAATACTTGCTACTAGCTACTTATCCTATATATATGAGAACTTTGCCTGTAAGTTTGAGAACTAGTGTGGTTGTGGTATGCGTGTGTGAGAAGGCACTTCCTGCAAAATAAAAGTGTGATTCAAATCAAGAAAACGAGAAACTTTAACAAAACTCCAAACTGATCAGGTAAGAAAGAAGAACAATTAGATAATTTAGAAGAAGGTACTTCGTTCTTTTCTGTTGGATGTTACAGTTGTCACTAATCGTGAATGTTAACCTAAGTATAGCGTAATATACTTAACGACGGTGAATATGACATGTATATATCGACGTGGTTTTCTTCAAAAGATTCTACGATGTGTCTTATAGGCCATAGATAGGAAAAAGTCAACACCTTTTTGTATAATTAGTTATATGCATATTCGTGGTGATTTAGTAATATTTTTCTGTACTTGTGATAAATATTTATTTATATTGTTTTGTGCATGACATTTGAAGACTGGATAAATTAATTTTTATCGTTTTACAGTGTAGTCATTTGCAAAGACGTCGTGCCTTAGAAAGCAGGATACAAGGGGACACCTTAATGTGGCTGGTAGTCTACATGATGGCTAAATATTAGACCAAAGTGGAACCCATTAATAGATGCCAAAAAAGTGGTTAGAAATTTAAACTCAAAATTTGTTAATTAATAAAGCATAGAAAACTGAATGACCAATTGTGGTAGAAAAGATGTACAGCATGTACAGAAAGGCATGGTAGCAAAGAATAAGAAAATATTCAAGACTTCGTTTTGGAGAGCATCATAATGTTTGGGACTAAAATTATATTGTATTATTATTTTTGTTCTTATCATTATACTTACCAAAAAACTACATGGAGAATTGTGTTAATGTCTTCATCATAAAATGCTGCTAATTGCTAATACAATAATGACTTTAATGATGATTATGACGATGACGATGATGACGACAAAGATGATGACTTTACTTCAGACTTAAGTCCATGGACAATAAAACCAGCAATTTCACAGAAGATATGCCACAACAATCACAAAAAAAAAACATTGTTAATGCAACAATTTACTATAAGGATCAATGATTGATGAATTACGACAGCAAGCAAAGTGCAACACTTCTTTCAAGATAATGCTATTACTACTAGCTATTCTTCTTCTAACTGAATACACTTTCTTTTATGGCGAAATGCAAAGGCTATTGACATTGTTGTTTATAACCATTCCCGATGCTCTAAGCCCCATTCATAACCACCTCATTCTAATACATTTTTGAAATAGACATTAGCCGCGTCATTGTAGAACGTGATTCATTTGTCCATAGAAGAGCACAATCCAACACAATATGGCATTCCTATCTCTTTTTTCAGGACTTACTCTCTATGTTGTGTAAGACTGACTAAAATCCATTTTATTTGCAACAGTATACGCAAAAAATAGCGCATGTCCTATTTCTCCAAGGTTTATGCAAAATCCACATTTCCCCATCTAGCCAAGGTTCCGATATGATAACCCTATGAACATAGAACTATACCATCGGAACCTTGGCTAGCGAAGACGACTTCTCTCTGCTACTAAATGGATTATTCCTAAGTGTCAGTGGCATTTCATCTTCACTACATACAGACTCTATACTGTACTGCATCAAAATCTGTGGACAAAAAGATATGGAATTTTCTTTATTAAAAGTGATTCTTTCAGACACTCAATGCTAAATGTTGTAGGACACTTTACTAAATAAAATGAGACATCACTATTACTATACTTTTTAGCCATTTCTTAATAATCAGAGTACCACTCCCACCCACCTGTACTGATGTATACAGTACCCATAGCCTGTAAGAGCGGGAAAAGAATCTCTCTCTCTCTCTCTCTCTCTCTCTCTCACACACACACACACAAAAGCACCGCTCCGCTTGAAGGTCATTACTAAAACAAAACCCTCGTAACTATCCTTCTTTAAAACTCGATGTAAAAACATTGATCACGTGATAACATCAGAATGCTAACCAGTGGCCCGCGTCTCCGGATGAAAGTCAACGAAGACTAAGACAATAACGCGTATTGCACAGGATACACAGCATAAGATAGGTGACATGTGCCACCGTCTTAAATTATAATCCCCGTTTCACTCGACACATCACGTCTTTCTTTCTTATGTAAATACAGATATAGAGACATATATAATTGATGTACAAATAAATTGTTGTGATCGTCTCAGATATTAATTTAAACGACGAAAATTAACTTGTAACGTGGTCCGGATATATATATATATATATATATATATATATATATATATATATATATATATATATATATATATATATATATATATATATATATATATATGTGTGTGTGTGTGTGTGTGTGTGTGTGTGTGTGTGTGACCGAGAAGTTGCAAATTTGCAACTGTATATAAGTTTTCCGTTCGTATCTTCCAGGTCAATCCTGTCGTTAAAAGTAGCCGAGGTGATCCGAATAGATTGCATTTTATTTCTTGCAAGGATATTTGGGGTGAACAAAATATATGCTTGTTTTCTGTAAATGACTCCGTCGACATACATCAGAAGTATGTTTTTGTTTCGAAGAAATAGCCGAGATAGTCAGAATGAAGTTATAGCGTCCCGAGGAAAGCAGAATAAAGTTCTTTGTTCATGGACAACCATGAGCCTATCCTGGTTGAACCAATAAGATAGAATTGAACCCGCGCTCGTTTGATTATGACTCCAGTGCCTTTACATCTGAATCACCGTAGCTCTGTATTTAAGATAATATAGATTTGTTTGTGTTTTTGCATAAGATCTGGTGGGCGCTTCATGATTAAAGCAATTACGCCTTCACAAGTCATTTTTTTTTCCATTATAAAACCTACTTATTTTCAACAGCTTTGCTTGTCTTCTATTCACCCACACATGTAATATATTTACGAAACTGCATATTCATGCCTTGGGCTACTGAATAAAGTAAGGTTAGCACGTAAATTATGAGAATAAGAGAAGGTAACACCAGAATGTCAGATAGTTGTAGTTTTGCAGTGCACTTAAACTCAATGTTTGTGACTGCGGGGGTGAACAAAGTTTTTCTGTTATAGAAAACTAGAACGGATTTCAGAAAAAGCGGAAGGCAACGTAGGGGAAAAATTGCATACTAAAATTCGTAGGAAAATTAACATAAAAGCTAAAAATTAACATAAAAATTAAAAATTAACATAAAAGTTCATGTGTTAGAAACGAGGAGAGCCACTTGAGCCTTTTTCTGGTTAAAAAATGTGTAACTTGGCAATGAAACTACTTCATTGTTATCACGGACTCTGTTTCAAAGGTTACAAACCATATTTTTATCTGAACAAAGAGGAGGGCGTATGCGAGGGGGAGAAAAGAAAGATCGTATATATGAATGTGGTGTATGTCTTTGGATTCTTGGTATTTGGGGTGGGGTTGTACTACAATGCAATTGATTCGCATATTCCGAATGAATGCAGATAAATGATAACATTGCCAATCTGGTTTATAACCTTTCCATATCTAAGATGCTATATTGTGTCTGTCATAAACAACGTAAATAAAAAGCAACAACAATCCAGCAAACCCACCACCACCATCACTACTACGATAGTCCCCCTCTTTTAAAGATCCGTTCTGCCATATAGCCTCATAAGTCACCCCACCCCACCCCAGCCTCTGGCGGACTGATGAGGATGTGTACTACTCGTTAGTCGAAGCAGCCTCGATCGTTTCAGTTAAAACAACATCGACTGTGTCGCAAAAGCAGTATGTTTTAACTTCGTTCGTATCAGAATACTATACCACTGTGAAATCTAAAGCACTGATTCATAAAAATAGATTCAGTAATAATTTAGTACTTATATTGAATATAATTAATTGGTGTCTAATTTCGTTCCAAGAAAGAGTCTAGGCTGCGAACGACGTTTTTTGCATAAAAATATTGTGCAGTGTTTTGTTGTTTTTTATTTTGTTGTCTACCATCCCAAATAGGGAAATCAATCCGCCTTGTGCGAGGAATTTTCTGGCTTTACTTACGATTTCGAGTTGTCTCGATGAACCCGACTCTCTCGGGTCTCTGTAAGATCTCTGTAATATCAGGTGGAGTTCTCACGCAGCCACGCAAACGTCTGACTAAACGAGATTAGAACAGTGCTGTTCCCATGTACCTACGCATTTCGCGACAGCAGATCTGGCTCTATGATGTTCAAATTCGGACAAGCATTATACATGGGTGAGTCCATTTTAGCACGGACTAAGAGGTACATACCCTTCCAGTTTTTTTGGAAGAAAAAAAACTTCACCAACATTGGGTGCCCGTACATAGCCTTCCCCGCCCCGTTTCACCTCTAAACATGTTTTGGCCTACATGTTTTAATAGTTGGCCACTATATGTTTGCCACACACCCCGAAAATAATTCTGCAAGCGCCCTAGTACTAATATTAGTACCCCTACTCCTACCTCGTGTACAGGGTAATAACATGATCATATACGTGTCAATGGAGCAAGCCGGGTGTGATTCACACCCGGCGCTCTTTTAGCCTAATATCAAAAATTTGAACATATTCCTTGCATATAATTCAATAAATTGAGTAGTCCTCTTATTTAATACCGGAAGTATCGAAAATCATCTTAGAAATAGTTGTAAATCTCGGTTACCTTTTTTATCCGATATTTTCGTTTAGATCGTACGCCATATTAGTTCAAATAATGATTACTTCCGTTCTCGGCCTCGTTTCTTTGTATGCCATATAAGGACATTGAGGCCTTATTTGGAAACGTAAACAAATCGTAGTAAAAATATGGCGCGGTTTGAGTCGGAAATTCTGCGCATTAAAAGTAAATACTGTTTATCGGCAACTTTGAAATTCCACCAAGAAGCCATTATTCGCTACTTGATTGATAATAACATAGCGTACAATATCCAAATATGGTCTGGCAAAACTTATATAGAAAAGGGGTCACGGCGAGAGTCTCGCATTATCTGTCATGGCGGACACGGTGATGTTAGTGTAACCATGCCAATTTATTTTATCGTGTAAGGGCTTAATAAATTCAAAATAAGCCAAACTTCTTTCACAACATGATTTTACTTATTTAGTAGATTTCTACACTTTTGTTTTTCTGACTTTAGTGATGATTTGTATTGCTCTATTACATGATATGTGATCGGTTCGTAGCCTCAACCACAACAAATCGAAGTTGAGGCTACGACATCGTAGCTACGGGTGTCCCTGTCACCAAGTTAAAACTGATAACTGCAAACCTTGAAAACACGATACTTTGAGCAGGTTAATGAAAGTCAATTCAGGTATACGTATCATTTAAAGCAGACGACGTTAGACGTTGATATCCCTGCATAAAACTTCGTCTTTCATGCATGCCATTGCAGGCAATTTGCTGCAAGATGTCCTGGATACGACTTGTATAAGGTTCGTCTTTTTAAAACGTTGTACTGATATAGGGGTGGTGGAGATCTAGTAATATTTTATCTTTGTGCCAGTTCTACCCATAATGCTACATAGAGTAACAGTGGTAAGCATTACTCGCTTTTAGGTCACATGTTGAATAAATCGATGAAGACCTGTTTTGGATTTTTAAAGTGTTATCATTCATATATATATATATATATATATATATATATATATATATATATATATATATATATATATATATATATATATATATACATACTTACATACATACATACATACACACAAACAATTTGCAGACAACTCAATTATTGGTACACCTGTACAACAGAATGGAAGGAATTCTTACGTCCGTTAGAGAGACAGAATCCATCCATTGTTTCATTCAAATGTACCGTAGTATTCGCACACCCTCCAGTGTGTGTATGTGTACCCCTTTCGATTTTAAAACAGAAATATTTAACGATATAACATTCAAGGATATAAAAAGTGCACAAAACGTTTTCATTTCATTCATTAGTTTATACTTTCTAACCTGATTGTTTCAAACAAAACAGAAACTGCCGATGTTAACAAACAGACAGACTGCTGACAGTCCTTTGCTGGTTTTAGAACAGTCTATTTCATTTAAAACTGTGTCGTCTGTGGTGTCGTCTGTGTCCATTATTTGCAAAGTCTAGTATTAACTATTTCTAAAACAAACTGAACAAATAGAACGGACGAACCCTGGGATATATGTTTTCAAAGAGATATTACTCCAAAATTTACGGAATTATGGAGATTATCAAAAACTGTGAATTACATCACATCTGTTGCTTCGAAAAAATAGACAATGGCAAATATGGCGACCTTGCTGCAACAAAAAATAAACCGTTCAGTTTCATTCGGAACACTAAAGTATTGACAGTGTTTGAGACCCTCCAGTGTCAATCAGATTAGAAATTATAAACTGATAAATTAAGTGATTAAGTTCAGTAAAAAACCTTTTTATATCATTGATGCTTTTGTTTTTTCAATCCGTAGTTAGGTAAAAAAAGAAATAAAGGTGGGGGGAATGTATATGACTACTATAGTTATGAACATTTAATATGTGAATACTCACCCCATTTCTAATCTCTTCCCACCGCACCGTTTCGGGCACGACAGAACGGAGACTGGATCTGTCTCTGACACACGACTATTGCAAATAATTACAGAGATGTTTCAAAACGTCGTAGCGCTGTGCAGTAGCGGATCAAGAAATATCATTGGGGTGAGGGTGAGGTTATTTGGGGGTGGGGACGTAACGGCATAATCAGGTAGGCGATATGTCTGTTGAACTGAATCCTAGGTGGAAGCCCTTAGGCTGGAAACCAATGATGCTGCTACATTTTAAACATTTAATGAGCAAACACTTTTGATCATCTAACTGTAAGAATATTTACTCTAGGAACCATTTCGGTTGTTTCCTGTTCATTTTGCATAAATCCCTTAGCTTCAGCTGCGGGACCAAATATTTGGTTCAAGTTTTCGCTTGTTTCTTGGTCCAAGACACCAGAATCGGTTACACGAGGACCGAGCTATTCGAGTTATACCGAGTATTCGAGTGATTGATCTTTGAGTTATCTATGTTTTACTGTATTAAACGTGTCCATGCTTAAGCTTGGACTCGTAAATTCTGTTCAGTTAGTTAAAACATCAGAAAACTAAGTTCAAGCCTTTGGACATCTCAAAAGAACCGAAAATATTACAAACTAGGCAAAGATTTTAGATGTTGGACAATTGTATAAAAAATAATGCAAAAACAGTGTAACACTGCTGAGCTGCGATACGAGTTCTGCGAAACAAGTATGATCCTATCATAATAGAAGGGCAAAAGGTGACGAATCCAATTTTATACCCTAGTCTCCATACGTGTTGGTCCCGAAACACTTTACTAAACCTTTAGGAAAAGAAATACAAAGGGGGAGAATACCACATAACATCGTGCAGCATTGCATCACTAGCTATTTCTTAACAACATTGTTGTTTATAGTGATGATGACCATTCAGTCCCCCATGATGCAGACGTGTATGTAATTGAGACAGGTGAATAAGGACACAAAGCTCTCGTGTTTTACGATGATGCTTATAGTTCCAAAAGGCGGTTAATAGTAACACATTATAAAAGCATATTTTCTTCGGAAAATCATTAATAGGCTAAATGAACTGCTGATATATATGTCAGTAATACTGAAGAAAGACGCGATCGATATTATGTGTGATTTTTGTTACAAGTGTTAATCCCTTACATTTCAGTGAGCTGCTGTATTGTGTGGTCTATCCGCAGATGCTTCCCGATAAGGTCACTAGCAGACGATATTCTGTCCATTTTACGTGGACGATCGTAACCTGGCAGTTTCTCCTATATGTGATCACAAATATTTACCATTTTTAACAAAGCACATTGAAGCAAAATCAATTTATAAATCACAAATATAGATACTAACAGAAAGCTTGATTTGCGTTTTATTTATTATGTAATTTTCATGAGAGTACCTTGAGATGAAATGAATTTAGTTTAAATTTCCAAACACCATACAAAGACAAATGTAAATCTGTCAGTTTACCACAAATATGGCGGCTAATGACATCATTCGGAAAAGTGTACCCTAGCATGTTAAACGCATGTAATGAACACAGACGGTTGACACGTTACACGTGTTTCTTACGTGCTTCTTCGCAAAGGACATTGCTGTAAGACTTCTGTAATGTAAAGATGACATGACATTGATTTACAAAAACATTAAAGTGCAAATACACCGTGCAGAAATTGTAACTTCAGCAACTGACAGCTTCGACGCAAGCTTATTTTCTTTTAAAGTTACGTTTCACCTATGACCCTTGTCTGGGTCACTAATACAATAATATACCTTACAAGGTATCAACTCTTTCAAATGAAGATTATGTGTGAGCGAAACATACCAAACATTACAAAATGTAATCAAAATTAACTAACATTAGGGAGCCCTCCCCAATTGTTTGTTTCCTTTAAAACAAAATCACAGAGTCGGGGAAAATGCGGTATAAACTTTGGCTATATTAGCCAGGATTGTGCTCATATGACCATTTCATTTGTATTTGGCATGATGTCCCAGTGATTAGCGAATCGGATATAGTATTGATGGGTTGCGGGTTAAATTTATGTTTATGCTAACCCCGCGTTTCATTGCTCCCAGTGTCTCAAGGCTACATGCTGGTAGTTTTACTTGTGTTGATGTGTCGTTACAGAATGAATTACTCAGTCTCTACTGGAAAAAATCCTATTGCTCTATCCAAAGACTCGAGTCCAAAAATATCAAGAGATTCGGTATTGGTACATGATTTGCCCGCAAAGTGTTTGATGCTATTTATTTCATCTATTTAGGGAATTCCTGATTTGTTTATTCCATAGTTATTTTCCTTTTTAAAAGAAACTGCTATCTCCGTATCAGGCAATATGTAGGTGATTGTGCATTTTCCCAACTTTACAATGATCTGAAAGAAATTTCTCACTGAATTATATATATCGTGTTCGAAAAGCAATAGTAAACTCTCTCTCCCTCTCTCTCATAAGCTATCCACATTGTTTGATCATGGTATATGTTGCAGATATAAAGTTATGTTGAGGAATCCATCGTTCTTTCTTCAGTCACTGTGACCTCAATCTTTGACCATTTGGATCGAAATTCAATTGTGTAATTCAGGCCTTGAATGCATGCTTTACACTAGGTTTGGTCGATGTGTGTAGAAGCAATTGTGGAACAGATTTTTGGTAATTGTGTGTGAATGTATGTATGTATGTATATATGTATGTATGTATGTATGTATGTATGTATGTATGTATGTATGTATGTCTGTATGTATGTATGTATGCGTGCGTGCGTGCATGCATGCATGCATGCATGTATGTATGTATGTATGCATGGATGTATGGGTGGATGGGTGGATGGATGGATGGATGCAAATTTCTGTCGATCCATAAAGAGCACATTAATTTGGGCCAGAGAACAATTAACTAGATTTATGGGGACAGGTGACTGTTAAAATGCTATACTGCAACGATATATAATGTCTGTGTCGGGAGAGCAAGTGATTCTTAATTAAGCCTTCGTTTATTTAAACGTCAGACAGACTAGAAAATGAAAGGTTAACTTCGATTTTGTATCGGAACTGTCAGATTTTAAATTTACAAGAATCAGTTATTTGGAAATCTAGAAGTCAGGCTGACCGCAATTTTGGTCCGTGTTATAATAGGCGGTAGGTATATTTAATCCAGATTGGTTACGCTAATTGAGGGGCGTGGTTCCCACAAGAAATTTCTTGGGTTTTATATGCCCCCATCGCCAAAAATTTAGTCAGTCTGTTTTCCTGCAAGACGAAAAATTGTAGGAGACTGAATTTGAGATTGAATTTGGAAGAAATTCTCGTAAACATTTGTCAAAGGGACCGAAAGTCATGAAAGTCAACGGTCACAATTCATGCGGTAGAAGCGAACAAAGCTTGAAAGCACAAGGTATCTGCGTCAATGATTCCATGTATGCTAAAGACTCGAATGTGTGTATTCGCTGAAAATAACGTAGTTTTGCCATTAATGATTTTTTCATGTATTCATTTGTGTAATTGAGACGATAACGGAACTGTTATGTCTCATGTGATGTTAATGAGAGTCAGGATGGAATAGCCGGTAGGAAGTACAGTAATCTTATGAAACTAGGTTTGTTTATGGTCAGCCATGTTTAGCTTGACCAGATAGCCTTTGGTATCTGTTTGAATTCCGATAGAACTATATCTGACATACAGAGAGGGGAGTAATGATATATTCCCAGTAGAACAACTGACAGAAGATTTAGGTTGCTTCTCTTTTTTTTTTTTTTTTGAAAGGGGAAATAGCTTCACTGACATATCCACTGACGTATCCACGTACCTACTTACCCAAGTATCTACGTATCTACGTACTTACGTATCCACCTACCAACACAAAGTTTGAAAGCCGAAAAGAGGCGAGACAGTAGGTAGGATGGAGAAGGAAAAAAGAGAAAGGACCGAGGACAGACACAGTGAAGTTGGAGTGAACCGGGAATAAGCAGGTTATGAAGTTGTACAAGGCAATGACTTCGATTGTTCACTCGATTATATGATGAACCAATCCTATCTTTTCAATACAGATAGGATACAGATAGGATATATATATATATATATATATATATATATATATATATATATATATATATATATATATATATATATAATGTTATTTGTCTTTTGAAATTCGCTGAATAATTTATTTCGAAAGAAATGTATCTTCCTAATTTAATGTATTATCACAGTTGTTTATGTAATTGATTAAATTGTTGGTTTTCATGTAAGGGGCTCGTGTCATTCTGTTCTATATATTTGCTCAGATCTCTATTTATTCCATCTATAATTTCACACTTTATTTTAATATTGACTCGATCCGGTCAACAATACCGAGGACGATCACCCTCTAGATAATGACAGCCGAATAAAGCGGATACCTTGTAAGAAGGTACAACCCCACAACACCACCACCAGTAGCACTTCTACAAAATGTATGTATGCATGTATGTATATATGTATGGACGGATGTATGGATGGATGGCAAAATACTAGCAAGTAGTGCTGATTATTGGTAATTGAAGAAAACAATAGGAGGATAAAGCCTTTCAAATTAACATAAAATGTGCAATACTAGATAATAGATGAAAAGAAAAGATGCTAAAATCCACAACATGTATATAATATGAATGATTATATATATATCTCAGTGCGGATGATGGCAATTTGCTGCAGAAAATTTCACCGATTTTGTGGAACTAATATGCTTCGGGACGCATTTATAAACCTGTGTCTGACTTTATCTCACATTATCGAAGAATAGGAGTAATCATCTTCGGAAACAATCGTAATATTGATATATTTGAAAACATCTGTTTGAAAAGAATCGTGTTTCCCCGCTAAAACAATAGGTCATCGAGGAATTGAATACTCGCCGAATAATTTCCAAAATGCAGAAATCTAAGTGTATTTTGCATATATTTACCTACCTGTCTGTTCGTTTACCTTTTCATCTCTGTGCCTGCAAAATTTGAGGTAAAATGTTTTTTAAAGATTCTCTATATTTTTTAGTAACAGCGCTGTACATGATTGACATAATAATCGATAAGGGCTCCTCATGCCTCCAATGCAAGAGATCCGCAAAATTCGGCCATGGTTTGCTGAATAGAAATTTAAGTATTCATCTTGGAGTTCTCTTGGCCATGGCCATTGACCTTTTAACCTCAAAGTCAGGACGTTGATCATTGTCTCATAATTATTTTATCTATAAAATCGGTCAAGATACGTAGTACAGAATTTGAGTTGTTCTGTAGAAGCTGTTTTTCTTTTCTTCGGTCCCTGTGATCTTGAACTTTGACCTTTCGACCCTTAAATATATAGGTCTCTACTTTGTCGTAAATGCAAACTGTTCATTTGCTTTCGCCCCTATGAGCCCCAAATCGATCGTTTTATTCCTTTGCTTTCGATCCTGTGAAGCCCGAATCGATCGTTTTATTCCTTTGCTTTCGACTCTGTGAATCCCGCGGGAATCGATCGTTTTATTCTTTTGCTTTAAACCCCGTGAGGCCCAAATCAATAGTTTTATTCCTTTGCTTTCGACCCTTGAGCCCCGTATTGATCGTTTTATTTCTTTGCTTTCGACCCTGTGAACCCCGAATCAATAGTTTTATTCTTTTGCTTTAGACAATGTGAGCCCTGAATCGATCGTTTTATTCCTTTCCTTTGCTATAGAATGTTTGTTTTGTGCTTTTTAAATATGTATGACACAAACTTTGTTAGTGCAACAAGTATCGCGGTTTCTCCGCGAGACTTGGTAAACAAAACGGCCATCATCTGAAGATGCACATACTGACAAATCTGAGTAGCGCCCTTATTGAGGTGCCCATAAGCTGGGAGCGGTGGAGCGAAAATTTTAGTGTTTGTTTAAAACAGATTATAATTTAAGCAGATTATTTTAAAACTAAGTTTGATTTTGAAAACAAAATCGTACGTTTCATAGAAATTCTTCTGTGATATAGAAATTAGATTTTGGGGGTCCAATGTCCGCATCTAGCATTGGACCCGTACAGCCCTAAAACCGCCGCTGCAAATCGTTGTGCTTCTACTATTTTATTTTTTTCTGTTCCCTTTTTGATTTAGAGCTGGATGGAAGGTATGTCAATTTTTGAATGCAGCTAAAGATTTTAATGAACTGTTGTGAAACTTAGTACATACTATGGTCATAATTGGAATGCATGGATGATAACAAATCATTCTACTCACATTGATTTTAGAGAAGTTGTGCGATGTTTTAAAAAGTGGAATGAAAACTCGTTTATGGACCGATTGGTATCAGAGAGAGAGAGAGAGAAAGAGAAGGGGGGGGCACTTCAGAATTACAAGTTTTAAAATGAGACAGACAAATTTAGCATTCATGAGTGTACGCCCACGCCATAAGGATTGTATCAGGCTATATGTGACGTTAGATTCCTCTATATGCGTTTAAGCAGCCATGTCCAAAGTAGGTGAAATGAAGTTCTTTTACCTATAATGACACCTGTTACTCAGCCTTAATGTCCAATCGTTTTGAAATATTTGGTATTCAGTTTCTGCCTGTATACCAGGAAGAGTCCTTGGGACAAGTTATGCGTTGGACAGACTGACATTTATACTGAATACTTTAACATTCCGGCCACAACGAGAGAAACAAATTTCACAATTTGTAGTCTACACTGTTAAAATATTGTAAATATTATAATTCTGAAATATAACTTGGGTTTTTTTTTTCTTCTATACGTTAACAATTGGTTCACAAAATACAGCTTTGTGGTTATAAATTAAGTTACAATTCTGTATGTGCACAAGCCACAATAATGTTACTGGACTTAAATGTTTAATGATATTCAATTGCCCATTAAAAGGAATTCAGTATTTTCCATGAAAGCAGAAATTTAGTGTATGTCCAGGCCTAACAGATATAAAATATTTCAGAATAAAAAACCATATATGCGCATATTCAATTTCATTAAGTCTCCTTTATAGACTCCATTGTAGACTAAGCTGAATACACATTATTCTTGATTGTTTGCAACATCTTCTGGGCTTAACAGCATGATCTTAACACATAACTAGTTCTGAACTTTTATCTGCTCAACTACTGTATCTTGCATAATAATTTTACTAACATAAAAGTCGCAATAGGATTTAATGACATAGTTTAAAGCAATCTTCAATACCCTCCACAACTACCATCATGATTCATGTGGCTGGAGCACTGGGTTCCTACATTTTAAGACAAGCTTCATTAAATCAGCGTGTTTTATCTCAATTACGAGTACTTCAAACTTCCGTCTCTTGCACAATATTAGGTTGTACGGAAATGTTTCAAGGTCTGCAACCTTTTAATAGGCCTGGCCCTAGGATGTGCGGGGCCCAAGGCAGCAAGCGATGAGCGCGGGGCCCCAAGCAAAAAAAAAAATGCATTGCGGAGTTGATTTACTGAAAGCGCGAGGCCCAAGGCAGTTGCCTCGTTCGCCATGCCCTTGGGCCTGGCCTGTCTTTGAATCAAAGGAGCAGAGCTAAAAAGACTTTGAAGATGCAAGAGATATTGTTCTTAGATTAAGCCGAATATAGCTCGTCTGTAGGAAGCTTTTGGAAGTCTCCAGCAGTCACTGTAAATATCAACTGCCCTAGAGAAAACTAAATTCAGACGAACTATTTGCTCCTGTGACAGCACACAAAGGACATAAATCAAGAACATTCCATTATATGGTAACAATGCAGAGGTAGTATGAGGTGCTAAAAATATTTTTTAAAAACGCCAGAAATGAAACATTTTACCAAAACGATAATCATTGTATACCCCCACCCCCACCCCCACCCATCTTGTCTTTACTGTTATAAATGAATGTTTGACAGCGACAGCTTAGGGGTCATGTTCTGGTAACCTACGTTATTACCATAATCGCTAATTTTATCAACCAATCGGATGAAGTCTTATATCTTCGTGTTTGGAGACTGAGCAGTGTAGATGGAAAGCATGAATGTGAACGAACGATTTGATTCACTTTCAGATTTTTGAAAGCTGCATTCCCATTGGCTAATTCGAATGTCACCAGAGCATGACCCCTAAGCGGTTATCGTCAAATCTTCACGTAGGACAGTGGAGATGTGATTTTAAGCAGATTAGTCTTCACCCAAGGAGCCAAATTTTTTTGGGTGGAAACTTAGAGTGATAGCTAGTAGGACCATTATTACAAATCATTACAAATACAGTTTATGCATCATTAATCACCTTGATTAGGCACTATGGTTGATGCCAAACATGAATGTATACAGTCCACTCTTCTAACTCCTACTGATTTACAACCCCGCCACAATATATACACAGATAGCCAAATGAGATTAACCTATCACAAGATAAAATGTAGAATTATTAATATGGCAACTTTACCACCGAATAAAAGGATATTCGCAGATTGAAAACCGAATGAGTACTTTATGTTAGTCGAGGGGTACTTTACATATATGGAAAGAGATATAACCTAGTGAAATTAAATTTGATTCGTCTACTGAAACGATCACAGATTTCCAAGGAGAAACCAGACACCGACCAGCGATGACATTTTGTGTCACCCGATACCCTCCAAGTGTTGGTAGGTGTTCGCCGTAGAGATTTTGAAGAAGACATGAATGATCCTCTAGCGTGAAACTTTTTAATTTGCTATTGGTACGAACATGTTACCCAGAAGCTATAGTGCACGTATATTCCAGTACCAAGTGTTTTTTTAATAATAAAAGTAACTTGTAAAAATATAATAATAAAAAAATCGTGTATCACTTGCTCATACAATGTTTATTACTGGTAAAAACTTATTAATTTTAAAGTGCAAACTAGATGGATGTCTGCATGCTGCTTCTGTGTGTTCGTGTGAAAGGGACTTTACGTCCATTTTCTCGGCATATAACCAATAATGTGCAGGTAGTGCTGCTAGAAAGCAACCAACATATTTGTTTCAGAAGAATTAACTTCCTTGCCGAAGTTTGTCATCGTGGCCTATATTAAATATGTCACAGAATAAGGTAAAGAAATAACTTGGTTTTGTCTTAAAAACAATTAGACTATTTCTCGTTGTACAACGTTATATAGGGTGAATATGTTTTTCCAGGTAAGCGACTGTATATCATGTACCTAGCCACAGATTACTTGTGTCGGGTATCATGACTAACATGAGGTGCACGGGTATTCTACCCCGACTTGTACTCACTCTCCTATGGATTTAAGTAAGACGATTCCCGAAAAACCACACTGGTCATTTTTGGATCACGTCAAGGAGTATACACTCTCCTTTATTATCCAGCCATAGGGGTAAGTGTTAAATTTACATTCTATTTATTTGATAGGCGAAGCTTATTCGGTTTGTACTGTGTTATCGCGTAATAATGTTTATTACAACGCAGATTTTTAAAAGTAATATCATATATATAGAAATTATGCATAAACTTTTATGTCCCATTTGGTTTTATTATAGCTGTGTATGTGAATCTGTAGCTGCGTCTGTGCGTCTGTGTGTCTGTGTTGGCAGCTGTGTCTGTGTTGGCAGTAGCTGTGTCTGTGTTGGAAGCTGTTTCTGTATTGGAAGATGATTCTGACTGTGTTCGTAGCTGACTGTTATAGTAGCTGACTATTATGGTAGCTGACCGTGTCTGTAGCCGTGAATGTATATGAAATGTTATAGTGAATATAACTAGAGCGGTCCGATGCTGTACGAAGCCGTCTAAAGTTTCATGGAGTCATCTGGAGCTTCCAGAACAACGCTGTCTGTTGTGATAGCATTATTGTGAATCTTAGTCGTGATAAGATTATTGTGAATCTTAGTCATGATAAGATTGTGTTGAATCTTTAGTTGTGTCAAAGATTATTGTGAATCTTTAGTTGTTTCAAAGATTGTTTTGAATCTTTAGTTGTTTCAAAGATTGTTTTGAATCTTTAGTTGTGTCAAAGATTATTTTGAATCTTTAGTTGTGTCAAAGATTATTTTGAATCTTAAGTTGTTTCAAAGACTATTTTTGAATCTTTATAATTTTGTTCTTGTTGAACAACATACTGTTTAAGGGGTAAGTGCAGCCCATGAGGGTTCTTGGATCTGCACTTCATTTTATTCAATATTTGTTTTGTTTATTTTCAATTGTATTTTTACATCGTATATTTATCATTATTAACTCATTCATAAATTTCCATCTTTCTTACATTGTGTTTGGCTTGTTCATTTCGTCCAAATACCCACTCGGTTACAATTCTGCGACAAAATATTCTATTTATCCCGCCGTGTCTCTGTGGCTTTTAGATATGTATGACAAACTTAGTTAGTGCAACTAGATAGATTGCCAATTCTGTTAATGGACAAAGGTTAATAGGGTTGTATGTCGAGAAATAATATAAAGAGAAAGGATATGCGAAAAGTCTAGTCCACGGAAAGTGATATACGAATATCTTCATTCTAGTAAGTAGGTAATACATCATAATTATGTAAAGATAAAAATATCCATATATATTTAAAATTATGGGTCTCTGTACCCTCTAATGGGAAATTTAAGATTAAAATAACAAACACTATCCATTGTTCCGCTTGAAGTAACCAAGACTGTCATCTATTATCCAAAACCCAGTTACCTACTAACCAGCACCCACTCTATACCAGCAATACTGCTTGGAATGACCATGGTCCAGTGATCTACTATCCTTGACAGTTATATTATTTTCGAGACCGACTCAATATCCTGAACACGCCAATTTGATCAATGCCCAATTATTTGCCATCAAACATCCAGTTATCTACTATCCAACATTTACACTGCATCATGAACATGACTCTAGCGACCAATATCTAATTTTCATACTATCCAATGCACAGTTATTTACTATCCATCACCCCCTATTTACTATCTGACAAAAAGGTTAACAAATATGCACACAAACTAAACTTACAAACACACAAATATGTTATCAGGCAAGAGGTTAGGATGTAAAAGAGAATGAAATCACAAACACACTTACATACAAGGGTACAAGTGCTTACAGCCGTTATACCCCAAATTTACTTGTATAATATCACACCAGAGAGTAAGGTGAAAATTCGGTGCTTTTGCCTATTGGCCATCATAGAGTGTATTGATCATTTTGTTTTAAGACAAGTTATAAAGCTCGCACCAGTTCAAAACTTGTTTTCCATCTCAGTATTTTCCAGTTAATTTTGTATTTTCAACTTTAATTTTAAATTTCATTTTCAAATAGTTTTTAATGTCATTTATTTAAAACAAAAATTAATTTTTTTGTCAATTTACATTTTTAAAACAAAAATTCTATTTTCATTTTTAATTTTAATTTTTAATTTTCCTTTTCAAATTATTGTCTTTCAACTTTCATTTCTTAATTTAAAATTTAGTTTTTGATTTTTGATTCTCAATTTAGCGTTTTCAAATGTGATGTTTTAAATTTACATATTCAACTTTCATTGCTAATTTTAATATTTTCAAATTTGATTCTTTTCTTTTAAATTTTGTATTTTGAAAAAGCTTTTCAAATTTTATTTTCAATTTTCATTTTAAATTTGGTTGTCCAATTTTCAGTTCTAATTCTGTTTTCATCTTTCGTTGATAATATTCATTTTAATTTCTTTCTGCAATTTTCCTTATTTAGTTTTCATTTTTAATTTTCAAATTTGTGTTTCTAATTTTTATTTCTTAATTTTAATTTTCATTTATAGGGTGGCAAAGCTGCTTTGTATAGAATGACTAAGAAAGAAGACGATTTGTGCAGTATCAAATACATTCTCGATTGTTGAACAGGTAAAGTGGGAAGGCATCGACTCCAAGAAAGAAAGTTCGTTGGATGGGATATCCACCCAGAATCGATTCGAGGACTGCAGCTTCACAAGTCATCATTTATACAAAGACATACAAGCTACCACCATGCCGTTAAACACTACGTTTTCTTCTCATAGTTCCTCTCCTCAAGAATTACAAAAACAGCATCCACAACAACCACTTTAGGTTTGGTGCGGAGAACGTGTCCCTGAAAATCAAATTGTCTTTTTTCTGCCAAATATTTGAGGTGTATTGTGCCATTGTGCCCTCAATTAGAAATTTGACTTTGCAACAAGGAGATAAATAAGTATGGACTATTTTACTTAGCAGTTCTGTTGTTGTTGTTGTTGTTGTTGAAGGGTTTAACGCCATTTTTCAGCTCACGATAGCCTATACATGGCGGCCAGTATTATTGGTGGATGAAGAACCCGGGAAAATCCCAGAAAGAACCACCGACCCACGAGAAGCTACTGGCAAGCTTTCTCACATACCCACATTGGCTGAATCCGAGACTCGAACCCACGCAGACAGGGGTGAGATGGCAGTGATCCGTAACGGACAGCGCCACTCGGCCACTCGGGGCCCCCAGTTCTGTTGGGTATCTTCTTCCGAATTCTTCTTTTGAAAATACCGACCCTCACCAACGACGCCAACACTAGTCAAAACTCTTCCAGTCACATCAACAGTACTATTCTGAAACATTAGGAAAATCATTTCCTTTTGATATTACCTCGTTGAAGTTCTATGGATGTGCTTCACAGCAATAAATTATCTTGTTTTACAACCGATTTACCTCAGTCCATACAATTAGATCAGGAAGCTCACTGGGAAGTGGTTTTCATCCCACTCGAGTCAAGAATCTGATTGAAAAACAAATCATTATCGATGTCGAAATATTAGACAAACAATGTTCTTGAGCACTTGGATAGGATAAAAGTGATCCTTTCATTCCCGAATACAAAACACGATCGGCAGCGAATCCTCAGTTGAAAATTAATATCGGGACAATCTCTGCAGGATTTTATTTCAATGCTTTAAAAACCTCATCAATACGATCTGTTTAGCAAATCACCGAAACAATAAACCTATCTGAAGTATACAGATCGAGTACCATAAAATTGCCCATCGTCTTCAAATGGATTTTTCGAACGCCAAAGCGCTGCCTAACACTTTTTCTCACCAATTGTCTGTTATTCTGGGCGGAAACACGAATATAGTATCGCAGTCAAAAGACATTCACAACAACGAGCGATTCTATATGTATTTTTACAAACCACTTGAAACAAACGAAACACTGAATTTGATGTTTCTTTACTCTGGTGCCGTCGAGTACTAGGTCGTAAGCTGTTCCGTTGCTGTATATCAGTTCTTTCAAAGTGGATTCTGCTATAGTTTCTTACGATGAAAGAGGAAACACGTATCACATTCACCGAAAATCTATATATCATTATCTTTTCGTCATTAAATATTCTTTTTACTGTCAATATTAGCATAAAAGGACACTTGATGTTGTATTATCCCAAGAAGAACTCACCTTGAAACTACATTTCTGAAGATGATTCTTCGATGAATTATAACAGGTGTATCTCACATACTGACGGGTCGCTCGACAATTAGGACATGGTATTGGAAAATATTTCAAAATAGGCTTTTTATACGGTAGTACCCATCTTAAAACTCAAGAATTGCATGCTTTATACGATGCAGCGTTGGTTCTGAGAGGAAAAATACCTGTTAGGGCGTCTTATAATTTCGCTTCACGCTTCCTCTACCCCACAGCAAGAAGAAGATAGAAAGAGACTTCCAGAACTCTCCAGACCTCATAAACATGATCAGAAAAAGAATAAGAGTCAAAAATCTGTCCGAGAAGTGAACGTATTTGTTTACTAACTAAAACAAACGAACATACAAAAAAAACCTGCACCCATATTCTTGAGAATCTTTATATCAGAACTCGATCTATTTGCCATGCCACTGATGATGGTGACGATGCGAGAATCCCAATGGTTATAATTTCATCCTATGTCTTTTTTTACCATTTCAGCTCCTACTGAATTTGAAATCAAAGAACAAACTGAAGACTACATCGATCTGAATAACAGGTACTTGTACCTGAATGTCGTCTCCCGGCAGCAATTTCATGCATCCGTTGTTCAGCACATTGTGTACATGAACAACAAACTAGTCTGCAGCAGCATGGATACATCCTTAATAAGTTTACCTGCACAATCTCTTCATAGTACTGAAAGAGGCAAGAACACCCACCTGGATGTCTCAGTGATATGAAAACCTGACCAGTTGGACATGTTTAACGACACAAAGCTGACTTGGGATAACGATCCTCACAATGCTGGATTTAACGATCGTCAAGGAAAATCAAGAAAGGAGTACGTTTAGAAATTATGGGTACTTTAGTCTTGGAAATGTGGTTGTAAGACAAGTATTTTATTAACTTCTGGGGACGAACGTCTGAGACTGAACCGTAGTACCGTGTTTCATTTCAGGGCTAATTCTGAGTACAAAACGACTATTGAATCAACTAGACTTTACGTGCACCGTTTGTCGGTCTTACCAAATGTTGGAACCAGCATAAGTCAAACTGTGAGCAGAACGACGATCATGTGTATTGTACGAGTAGAAGTTAAAACCTTCACCGTTTCCTCTGGACTCTGGTCCATTATTTTGCTTTCCGAGGTCAACTGTCAAAATGTTTGCTTACTGGCAACAATGCAGCCCTCGATCAAAATCATTTCGAGCTCCAACACTTCAACTTGTCTAAGATAGAAGTTACATAAGATGGCAAAATAATGTGTACCAGTCAACCGAGATGGCCGGAAGTGTGTATTAGTCCGTTTGAACCAATCTTTGTCAAAAAAAATTAGATGGGATCTTACTTTACTCTGCCTGAATCCACAAGACAAGTAGGTATCAACAATTGCCACGACATTTCATACGACGTGCGGGATGGTATACTTTATGGGGATCTGATTTCTCTCCATACCAGGGCAGCGACTATAGGACATTCCCACCGGATTGAAACTGGGCATTTTAGTGTGGAACTTCATTTTGCCCTAGCTCTGGCAAATACAGTGAATGTTATCTTGTCTGCAGAATTAGATCATACTCTGGAAAACAACAGCCAGAGAGATGAGTCATCCTAGCAAAGATGGAACACAAACATGTGGAGACAGTTGAAGAAGATACTTTCTATTCTGAACATAAACGACCACAAACGTCAAGCGAAAACAAAAAAGAAGACAAAGAACCATGATGTCAACATAGTCAGAGCAAGAAAAATACTTGGTCACCTATTTGTTTGTCACTTGGCAGAAAGAATTACAAGCCTGACTATTGAACGGTGTTGTGGATGTCAAATCGGTTATCCAAGTCAGAAATAATAAATTAAATGTTTGACGAGGAGTCAAGAAGAAAAGGAGGAAGACTATTTGGAAGACGCATGAACTCTCATATACGTAAAGATTTTAAAAGAGTGATGTACAGAACTGAGCGACTATTCCTTACCTCCACTACTATTTTGGAAATGAAATGCATCCAAACTGTTTTGCAACAAATTACCGAGACTTCCCGTTCAGCGACTTACATGATACATATTGTTCAAGGAAAACGTCAAGTATGAACTCATGATTTATCAGTACCTGTATAAAGCATGAATACCTGGAAATTTAGTTGCCTTCTTTGACTAACAGTTCATACAAAGCTTCTTGAAATCCATTGGTGTGTGCTAATAATGAAGTTCCTCGTCGAAAGCCTAAAGACATTCAAGCCTACGTCATCAACACGTATAAGAGTAATCGCATAGGAATCCTTTAAGTAGTCGTCTACTTTTCCAACGGCCACAGTGTGTAATATTGTGATTCTTTATTAACTCCTCTGGAAAACGATAAAATAGACTTTATGACAATAAATGCTGTATCTACTCAATTCATTATTGTGAAATTGTAATGATCAGATGCGACAGTGTGTAGACAATAGTGTATGTATTTTATTCATCAGTGCAGTCTTGGATTCCCATTTAACATTTAGTCAATTATTTGGAACGTGAGTACTCTAGAAACGATGACAGAATAACATCATATATTTCTTCAAAATCAATATTTTTAAAACAAATACCCATTAACTCAAACGTTAGCTATGAAAATGCACAATACGTTTCCGTGTAAAGGACAATTATATCCATATTATTAACAAAACCACCATTCTTTTACAAAGAAGTCAGGATGCTTGAAACAAAAACTCTTTTTATTTACGTACAATAAAGGACAATGCTCAAAAACTAAATTAAGATATTAATATAATTTGCCAAAGATAAGAACGATCGAGTGTCTCAGTTCTACACGTCTCTATCTCCGCTCTGGTGGCCTGGTGGTTAAAGCGTCCGCCACGGATGCGGGAGGTCGTGGGTTCGATCCCCGGCCGAGTCATACCAAAGACTTACAAAAATGGTACTAACAACTGCCTCGCTTGGCGCTCGGCATTAAGAGATTAGTGTTAGGACTGGTCGGCCTGGTGTCAGGATAATGTGACTGGGTGGGACATCATGCTACATGTCTGCGACCAGATGCCCCAGTGCTAGGCATCACTATAAACGGCCACACTGCAGACATCGTAGCAACTGAAAAACTGTTAAAGCTATGTTTAAAAAAATCAAAATCAAAATACAAGTGTAAGCAGATCACAATTATTAGTTCCGGTTCAGTATTACGAATGTAGTCCCAGTCTATTTGTATTGCATTTTTTTCCTGTCTCCTTTTGGTCGTGATACAATAGTTAGATTTATGCATTCTTGGTATGGATTTAAAGGTAATTGTTTATTCTTTAGAATATGAGCTATGGTGTGGTTGTCTGTGTGTGTTTTGGCGACAGTGCACATTGAGTAATAAGGCCTTGTTGATGATCCGGAAGTGAAATATGTGTGTTTTATTGTACATTGATCTGTTTATAGTGCATCCGCTCAAAGAAATGCCGTTGAACGTATGACAAGAATTTCCCCGGGTAGTTTTTTTTCTTCGATTAACATGATTCGTTTTGATTGTCACACATTGAAAAGTTCGGTACTAATAAACAAATGTAGAGATAATATAGGAAAATTAATTGCGATCTGTGTCCTGTTTAGTACCGTATTGATTAAAGTTTAAATAGGTATAAAATGTTTATTATTATATATTGTAATATGTTGTGTATATTGACTTATAAAATAGACGAATGAAATTTTAAAAAATTAAAAAATAGTTATTTTGGAAAAAATTAAATGAATTGTTTTAAAAAAATCATTTTTTCTCTCCAAAAAATGCATATATATAATATTTATTGGGAATTATATTAAATATCATCAGTATGTTTGTATTCTATACATCATAAACAAGTTACAATGATGGACATGTGTCAAGTTTTATCAGAGAAAATACCTTCGAATGTCAAAATGAGAGCTTTATTCAAAATACATGAAGACTGATTTCTATTGGATAGTGTGGATTTCGGTCATTCAAACTATATATTATGGGTCCACGCATTTAATTTATGTGTTTATGATGGCGTGGCTTCCTGAGTAACACATCTGCTGGTATAGATGTCAGAAATTGTTTATAAATTTAGTTATATGGTATTTAACTAGAAGACAGAGTTGAAAACTTTATAGTAGAACCTACTCAAGTTGTCTACTAAATCATTTTAAGCTGTCAGATAATTACATACAGGTCAAAGGGATAAAATATACACTCCGCAGGAATGTGTACCCTTGGATTAAGAAAATAGCAAAATGATGTAAGCCGAATACAAAATGCATTCCGTTTTATTGTTCAGTTTGGTTAAGCCATTGATTGACGTAGTGCGGCATTGTGGTCTATGTTGATATTATGGGAATTCTAATGAACCATTTTACTTTATGCATTATTAATTACTAATAATAATTGTTAACCGATACCCTAAAGATTACACCATAAATATTCAAACGGATTATTTGTATTTAACTTTGTACAACTAATACTAACATGGTTACATATCCCACATGAACAAATATCCGTGTAGTTTTTAATGTTTGTGATCAATATTTCATATTCAGTACACCATATAGGCTGACATTGTACCTGTAGTGAATCTGTAAGGCACATTTCTGGCTCATGTATTTTTGGGATGAGTACATTAATGCATGCCTATTGCGTCACATTTTTGAGTGTCACTATGTCAAGTGTAACATTTTTTCCCATGCTTGCACCCTTAATGTTATTTTGAACTCTCCATATCTAACACATTTTAACTTCATTTACTTATATCTTACTGCTTTCTAAAATTACGTGAAACAAGTTTAATCTTTTCAGGTCTAGCCTGGTATCTGGAACAAGGTGTTAGAGTTGGATAGACTGGAAGCTCTTCACTAGTCAGGTGGTGAAGAAAGGTTTCATAAAGACATGTGCAATGTATCTGCTATAAGTGACCAAGATTAGTTCATAGTACCACACTGATGAATACCACCTCAAAGACATGGCTTAGGTTTTCATGAAAGAGATCAGCACCATTGTTCAACAAGGTAGGGCCTCCCTGGAACTGTATTTCCCTATTACATTGTCGTCTTTTGTGGTCATCGACATTGAAATAGAATGCATTTGTGCCATGAAATATGGTACTGGTCCCATCAAAACTTTAAACTTGAGTGCGCTATTATTTAAACTAACTACTGCCAAGTACCTGACGCAGTAAATGTGGAACATAGCGCCTGTCATTGTTTCTTTAGTGTGTACGCCTATACGCATGTGAGCAAACATATTGCGATTGGATGCAAAAAGTCACTTTGAGCTATCTTTCTTCACTACCCTGGGGAAAAATGTTTTCAGTTGTACAGGCCGAAACTATTTGTTTTAAATATCATATATTAGTCAACTTTGCTGTCTAAAATTTGTCAGTTTGAATTTTAAAACTTGCATGAAAATTAAATGTTTATTTGAATTTCCATTAAAATTTAATTTATAGCTGTTTTTATAGTTCAAACATATTTTCAGACAGGCCTCATCTTGTTTTACAATTAAGTTTTCACTGCATTGCAAAAAAAATAAAGTTAAGGAAGATATAGCAAAATTAGTTTTGGTTTCTTAGGAGCACTTGAGTATGCGTGGGTTCGAGTCTCGGATTCAGCCAAAACCGCTCCGGTGGCCTAGTGTTTTAGAGCGTCCGCCTCGGATGCGGAAGGTCGTGGGTTCGATCCCCGGCCGAGTCATACCAAAGACTTACAAAAATGGTACTAACAGCTGCATCGCTTGGCGCTCAGCATTAAGAGGTTAGTGTTAGGACTGGTCGGCCTGGTGTCAGGATAATGTGACTGGGTGGGACATTATGCTACATATCTGCGGCATGATGCCCCAGTGCTAAATATCACTATAAACTGCCACATTGCAAACATCGTAGCGATATAACTTAAAATTTTTGTTAAAGCTACGTTAAAATAAAAAATCCAAATCCAAATCGGATTCAGCCAGTATGGGTATGTGAGAAAGCTTGCCAGTAGCTTCTCGTGGGTCGGTGGTTCTTTTGGGGGTTTTCCCGCGTTCTTCCTCCATCATTAATACTGGCCGCCATGCATAGCCTATCGTGTGCTGAAAAATGGCGTTAAACCCTACAACAACAACAACAACTTCAGGAGCACTTGAGTCAAAACTTACACCCTGTGGAACACCAGCAGTACACACATTCTACCAGCCGTCACATGTCTCGTCTGCCAGGAAATTCAAAAAGACTTCATGTATGAAATTGAAATAGGCATGGAATGTAAACACAGAAGTTTGACTAAAATTGTCCATACAAAATTGGGTCTGTTAGGAATCAGATCACAATTATTATTTCCGGTTTAGTACCCACAAATGTAGTCTGTATGGATTCCAAGGTAGTTTGTTTATTCTTTAAAATATGAGCTTATGGTGTGGTTGTCTGTATGTGTTTTTGCGACAGTGCACAGTGAGTAATAAGACTTTGGCGATGATCCAGAAGTGAAATCTGTGTTCCATTGCATATTGCTTTGTTGACAGTCCAGCCCCTGTAGAGACTATATAGGAAAATTAAGTGTGATTTGAATCCAAGTGGCTTGTCAGTGACCTCACAAGAAACCAGTCAAATATTCAGGAGAATAAAAACGCATGGTAATAATGATATGGAAGAATGGGAATCAGTCTAGGAATAAACATAAAACAGAGTATATATGGGTTAGGTTGGCCAGGATTGGTTCATAATGTAGGTAAAATTTTAGTAAAAAGAATCTTTTGAGAATTTATCCAAGCTGAAACTGAAGGAAAAAAAGCAACAGGGCCAATGTTTTACTGATGTTATTTCAGTCCTTTTACATACTTAATTTTTGGAAAACTCGTTTCTGAAATTAGCACCTGTCTCTGGTATAGAAATGAAAGCACGTGTTTCAGACACACACGTATATCCAGAAAATGCCGCAGCTTATTTAGGTTTCTCTGAAGAGAAGCTTTTTTTAAAAAAAATATGTATACTCTGATGAATATGGATGTGATCATGAGCATTTGGAAATTTAAAGTTACTGAATTTTTAATATCATGATTTTTCCATAGGTTTGCTCTTGGACCTGAATTAGCACCGCGAGTCCATAGCTAAGATGCTCTCATCTTTGGCTTTGCCCATTTCATATATTATAACAGGGAGTATTTCAATATAGGTAATTTTCTTAATGTATGCATGCTTGCAAACATTTCGTGAACTAAAGTTGTTCATGCTGCTGCTCTCTCTGCTTCTGAAGTCTATACTTCTCCGTCTTTTCTTCTTACTCTTTCTTGATTTCCTCGCTAAAGAGCTCTTCTATCAGGTCTTCGGTCACATTCAACATTCTGACATTCTCTATCTCTTCCGGCTTGGGTATCAATCTTTGCCTGACACGATACAAATGTACGTAGGCTTCGTTCAGCTTGGCAAGTCTTGAACACATCTTCATAGGATGATGAGTCAACAATGGATGGTCAGAATGAATGAATGATTGAATGATTGAATGAATGAATGAATGAATGAATGAATATAATTAATTATGGTCGCTTACGCAAACTAAGTGCTTTTGCGAATTGTTAATTCCTGATGACCATGATATTTAATTGATTAGGGTTGTAGGAATGGAGCCGCTACAATCCCGCGTTTATGTTTGATTGTCACAC
Source organism: Sinohyriopsis cumingii (assembly GCA_028554795.2). Taxonomy (NCBI): domain Eukaryota; kingdom Metazoa; phylum Mollusca; class Bivalvia; order Unionida; family Unionidae; genus Sinohyriopsis; species Sinohyriopsis cumingii. The sequence goes on along the minus strand of CM068830.1, from coordinate 51,084,676 downwards.
TTCTTAATTATGATGCATGGATGAGACAAGGGAGTAAAGACATCTTCAGGACGCACCCGACGTCACAGGACAGCCAGAAACGCCACTAGAAACGCCAACGTCTATTGTAACCAAATTTAGTCCAGTTGTACGATTGGACAATAAAGACATGTTCCAATGTTGTGTAAGCCACTTGTGTAAATTGACCTAATCGATTGAGTTTTGTAATTTTGTTTACCATAAATTATAATAGTTGGAATTTTGTATACAGAGTGTACTCAGGTTTTGAGAAGAAGAAAAAAACAAACAAAAATAGTGCCAATCAGCTGGGTGTTAGTCTCCCGATTATTTCTGGGTCTTGCAATCTGAGCTGAAGTTGTTAATTTTGACGGCAGTTTGGAAAGGATCATGTCTGATTAGGGCCACATCAGATAGAATTATCCGAAAGAGGTCTTCAATAGCCAAAGGAAGAACCCCATATTTTAAGGCAATTCTGGAAGTCGTTGTTCTTGCTGTTTTCTTTCCCCTCTTCTTGTTGCTTTCTGGGTTGTTACTTCATCGGGGTTAGGTTGACTGTTGTTGACTTGACTTCCTGGTCGCTTCAGGCTTGATGATTGCCGACCTTTATTCGTTGATGTTGTGCTCTTCTTCTTTGCTGTTTGTAGCCACAATAATTATTATTTTCAAATATAACATTGTGTCCCTACTTTTTTTATGTGAGCAATTGGTCTGAGGTAATTGCAAAGTGCCCATTACATGTGTGATGTGTTACCGTTTTTGTGTACGTTTCTTTTGGTTCTGCCTTGTGTGGAGGGGCCTGATGACTGGGCTTGGGTCACCGTATAATTGTTAATTTTAGACTGTAGTATTTACTAATGGTTGTGATTTAATTCCCATGGGGCCTGGTGGCGGGGATGGCCACCTTATAAGCGTTTGATTTATGGAGTCGATAAAATTGTAATGTTCTGTTGTTGTGTTCAGACCTTGGTTAGTGAAAATGTTGTTATGATTAGTTTATTAGCCACATGCATCAGGCTGGGGGAAGAGAAAGCGGGAAAGAGAAGAGAGAGAGAACAAAATCCTTCCCTTTTTCCTTTCGTTTCTCCTATTACCTATATGTTTGTTTGCATTAGGTTATGATTGTTTGGGGGGTATTCTTTAATTTTTAATTTATTGATTTATTATTTATTTGAGAATACTGGCCCCTTTGCTGAATACCCAGGTCCCGATGGACTTGTCAAAGGCGCCCGTTCTCTTTGGTTAAGACGTATGTTATAACCGGCCCGACCTTACTGGGTTTGCTCTTTAGCTAGCAGAATCCTGTTTTTAACTTGCAGCTTTAACTCTAGGGTTCGAGCGCGGCTTTCACCCTGTTATTCATATGTTGTTTTCAATGTTTGTTGTATTTATCGATTTGTTTTAAGTATAATATTACGTTTTTTATGTTGTTTCTATGTTGTTGTTTAGCTTGGTGTCTAGGAAGTCTGGATATTTAAACGGGGATCCAATGCTTTTATGGTAAGTCTGAAATTTCATTCTGTGGGCGTGGTATCTGGGACTGTTGTTGAAGACATGTTCCAAAGTTTCTATTGCAGTGCAGTGAGGGCAGATCGTATTTTTATTTGGTCCATTACTGAGATGTTTCCCAAAACGTCCCTTAAACAGGGTTTTTCCGGTTCTTATTCTACATATAAGTTTAATGTCAGAAATTTCTAGGCTCTTTGGTAACATGATGTTCTTAGTGACATTTTTCTGCCATTGATACAGGTGTCTGCCCTTGGTGGTATTATCCCATAGTTGTTTCCATTTGTTGTTGATTTTATGAGTTATTTGACAATATATTTCCTGCACATTATACTGTATGGGCACTACTGTGATATTCATGAGGCTGGATTTTGCGTTTAGATCTGCTTTATCATTCTCTGGTAAGTTGATATATGACGGTACCCAGAGTAAATCGAGTTTTTGTTATTTGATTTATATTTCCCTGATGGGTTGTAGTACCTCTTCCATTAGATTTCCCCTGCTTTTGGACGTGCCGGATTCGAATGATTTTAATACACTTAGGGAGTCGGTGATGATAACAAATTGTTGTGTAGTTTGGGTTTCTATCCATTTGAGTGCCTCTTTTACTGCCCAGAAATCAGCTGTGTAGATTGAACACTCATTTGGGAGCCTATCCCGCAATTTAATATTGTGCTCCGGGATGACCACGGCCGCGCCAGTTCTGTTTAGGTCTTTTGGATTTGGATCCATCCGTATATATCTTGATATGTGTTGGATATGTTTCGGCGTTCCTATTGGGTTATGAAGCATGTTTGGGGTGCTATTTTCCCATGCGGTGGGGTCAGTTAGTTGCAATTGTTCTGCTTGTATCTCAGTTTGTCCTAGTTCTGCACATAGTGTGAACCATTTTAGCTGCAGGGGGATTCGATACAAGTTTTGTCCTAAATGGTGTCTTGCATTTATTAATTATAGTTTTCGTCGGGTTGTTTTCCTTGTGGATTGAATTCCTGGTGGCATACCTGAGAATTTGTTTTTCCCGCCTTAGGTGTAGGGGAAGATTCCCTGTTAGGAGCTGTAGTTCTTCTATTGAGATGTTGGGCAGAGTGCTTTATATTGGATGTTGTCTAATTTGTGGAGTAGAGTGGTATTTGCCGACGCGTGTACTTGGCAGCCGTAGTAAAGTTTTGGCCCTAATTAATAACCTATAGAGCATTAGCATGGTTTGTTGATCCACTCCCCATATTGTTCCTCTGATGTTTTAGCAGATTCAAGTCTTGGCTGCATTTTTAATGAGACTGGTTAGATGTGGTTTCCATGTGAGATGTTCAACTAACAGGATCCCCTAAAGTGGGTGTCTTTGACGAAGGTTATTGGGGTATTTTGTAGGTATAGTTTGGGGTATACTTTGTTGCGTTTGTTGGGTGGGGAGAAAAGCATTCCTACTGTTTTAGTATTTGATATTTTAATTCCCCAGTTGTCTGCCCATGTGCCGATCGAAGTTGGGTTCTGCTGCAGTTGGTTAATGGTGTTCTGGCTGTTTGGGTTGCCCGCTTTCCAAATTCCACTATCATCCGCGAACTGTGATAGGTCTATTTGTTTGGTATCAATACATTTGCTGAGTTCGTTAATCATGATGTTGAATAGGGTGGGGCTAATCACACTTCCCTGTGGTGTTCCATTGTCCAATTTATATGTTTCAGAATGTGCGTCCCCTACTCTAGTTTTAATTTGTCTCCCTGTTAGAAAGTTGGAGATCCAGCGATGCATGTGACTTGTTATACCGTACTGGTTTAGTTTAAAGATTAGGCATTTGGTCGAAACCAGGTCAAGGGTTTTTTCAAGGTCTAAAAAGATCGCAATGAGATGTGTATCCTTTTTCTGGTTTGCGTTAAAGGATAGCTTAATGCTAGCCTCTAATTGGACAGGCTGATCCATAGTAGATCGTCTAGATCTGAATCCGCTTTGGTTCTCGGAGATAAAATGGTGTTGTTCTAGATGATGTTTGAGTCGGGTTGTTTATCATGGTCTCCATGATTTTACATATGGTGTTGGTCAGGGAGATTGGTCTGTATGAACTGATATTTCTGAGATCTTTTCCAGGTTTGGGTTGGGCAATAACAATGGCTTGTTTTCATGATGTTGGGATGTTTCCAGTTGCCATATCAGGTTAATCAGATTGAGAAGTATTGCCTCCATGTTAACGGGTAGATGTGTGTAGATATGGTAACCTAGTTGGTCTTCGCCTAGGGATGTGGACTTTTTGTTGTGTAGTGCTTTTCTCCATTCATTTACGCTAAAGTGATCGTTAAGCAGTGTGTCGTTGATGTTTAATTGGTCTTTGCATAGATAAGGGAATTCATTCTCCATGTCGTTGTTGTGTAATTTTTTGTGAATGGTTGTTGGTACTGCTGGAGTTGGCAAAATGTAGTGCCAGTTGTTCGGCTTTGTCTTTGTTATTGTCAGCTCCGAATATTCTTGGTAGTGATACTGGGACTGTTCCTTTCATTGCCTTAACTTCTGCCCAAACATGTTTAGAGCTACTGCTGTGGTTAAGTGTGGAACAGTATTTGCGCCACGAGCTGGTTTTTGCCTCTTTTATTGTGGTCCGGGTTATAGGCTCTTTGTGTTTGTAATCTAAAATGTCAGTAGCTAATTTTGTGTGTTTTAATCGATTTAGGGCTTTCTTTTTTTCCTTGATTGTTATATGGCATTCCTCTGTCCACCATAGTATGGGAGTTATATATATATATATATATATATATATATATATATATATATATATATATATATATATATATATATATATATATATATAATGTATATGTATGTATATATATGTATGTTTGTATATGTATATGTATGTATATATATATATATATGTATATATATGTATATGTATATATATATGTATATGTGTATATGTATATATGTGTATATGTATATATGCATATATGTGTATATGTATATATGTGTATATATATATATATATATATATATATATATATATATATATATATATATATATATATATATATATATATGTATGTATATATATGTATATATATGTATATATGTATGTATATGTATATATGTATGTATGTATATATATATATATATATATATATATATATATATATATATATATATATATATATATATATATATATGAAGAAAATACACACAATATTGATGAAGAAAATATACACAATATTGTCCACACACCATGGAATATGTGCCTTTTAATTTCACGTTATTGAATCGTGTCGTCTGGACATTTCTTCTCATAAAGTCGATGATGTCGTCTTCCAAAGGTGGCAATCCATACAAATCAAAATACTCCACACAACCTTCTTGAGGAAAGTAGACGGCTACCCAGTGGGTTCCTGGGAGATGACTGTCGTCCGTGTTGATAATGTAAGCTGGATGGTCTTAAGGATTGCGATGAGGAAGTTCATATTTAGAACACACGACAGGATTCCAAGAAGCAGTGTACAAACTGTGGTTCAAAAGGTAATAATGTTCCCAGGTATCCATTTTATTTTCTTTTTTTTTTTTCTTGTTTTTTTTCACAGGTAATGGTAAGTCATCAATTCAATCTTAATTTTTGCTTGCAAATCTCTGACAAGTAGCTGTTTCTTAGCTTCGTCTCTGCACTCAGATTCATGAAAGCTTCGATGTGATGGATCTCTAGAGTCATCAGTGGAGGAGAGGAAGGATCAGGCAAGTCATTATACCACTGAAGCAACACGGCTTCTTCCGAGATGAGACTCCAAGTTTCGTACAGATACTCGTCCGATTTTTTTTTTCTTTACTCAGCATGAGACACTTATCGAGCTGAATTTGACTGGGATGATCCTTTTGATATCGAGAGCAATCTTTCTTGATCAATTCCGTAATTTTGTTCTGTCAGGTGCTTGGCATAACATGAGACTAAATGTTGTCCTTGTTCTGGCCATCTGGACTTCATCACTATGACCTCTTCGTCTTTGTCCTTGGGTTCTGTTTCCACGGTATCCTCCCATTCCATTTCCAAAGATTCTCCACCATTCAAAGAGCTATTACAGTCTTCTATAACTTCTAATAATCTAGAATAACTTCTCAAACTGTTGATTTATATGGTATTGTCGAATTCGGCATACAGGATGACGTTCACCGTTACATCAGAAATTTGGTTTGCAAACTGAAGTTCCACACGAATCTGGCCGGATTTTATAGGGTGGAAATGTCCCTTGTCGCTGCCGTGGTCTGGAGTGTAATGAAAAGCCCGCAAAGCATAGCCTCCTGAATAATCCTCGTACATAATGCGATGACTGGTGTTGGTTCCTAACTGTCCGATGGCTTCGTACAGGGACGAGTACGATTTCAAGTAATTCTTCTCGTCAATAATAAGTCACCCACTCTTCGCTGATGCTACTTTGGACTGGGTGAGATGGTGGTTTGAAAACGGCTTTACGTGTCCGATATGTCACGCGAGTAGAAGTCATCGGTAGTGGCGGTGGTGGAGGTGGTGATGGGATGGCTTTGGTCTTCCTTTCTTTTTTCATTTCTGGTTTCCCTTCTTTCTTTTTCACTTCTGTCGAATGAGGAGTGGACATCATCTTTTTAACACAAGCTTTAAGTTCTTCTTGTTGGAGAGTGGAGGAAGGGGTCAACAAGGACTCCGCAATTTTACTGGGAATGGGAGCTGCTGACGGTGTCTGAAAAACTTATCGTACCTCTTCTTCCTCAGGCATTCGTGGCGCTGCGTCTCTCTTGACCGCTTGGTTGGTGGTGGTGATGCACTTTTCATCAGGTTCTTACAATCTTTAAGAGTGGGCAGAGCTGTTTCGTCTAAAGCCTTCTGGTGAAAGAGTTTAAGTCGTTGTAATAGTTGACCGTACATTTGCGATTTTTATGTTTCGGACAAATCGTTGCGATCCATTAATGACTGCAATTCGTCTTGTAACTGGGGCATCTCGCTCAAATGAAGATTGGTAGGCGAATGCGGGATCCGTTATTCTAGCCAACAATGGTATGCCAGCCATCGTTTGTAAGGCACTAAAGCCAGTTTTCGTCCTTCCATCGGATTTCAACGGTCACGTGTGAGATGTTTGGACCCAAAAGGTCCCTTTTATCTTTATGCACCTTTTTATCTTGCTCCCTTGAGTCCTCACATCATTGGTCCCAATACTCCTTTCAGCAAGGGTAATAACAACATGTGCAAAATTCCTCCGCGTTGTACCAACATCTTTTCTTTTTGGTGAATGGGTAGTTTCTTTTGAACCATTTGGCGAAGAACGTGACGTTGTTTGGCTAAACATTTTTTCTGGTGGTTAACAAAGATATCGTGCCTTTCAAGACGTTTAAATAACATACGCACACGGTATAGATGAGTCTTTGGAAGTTGTTTGAATGAGATGTTTTCGAATGGGTGGAGAAGATTTGGACAGGACGGACAACATGTCCCCATGTGTGACTAAATGAGGAGGAGATCCTTTCCTTTCTTTCCTTTGGGGTTTGAAGAGGAACGTCTTTTGGGGGTGACATCTTTGTTTCTTCCGGAGCACAAAAACACTGATCCCATCCTTTGCATGGGATCTTTTCTAATACTGGAACGCGACGCCACTGATTGTCTTTACGTCGTATCAACTTGATGACAGGCATCACACGTCATGGAACGGTTCGCAACGGACTAAATCGGGACAGTTCTTGCTTGGACAAATCCAGTAAACTCTGTAACATGCGAGATCTCTCTTGGACTTTAATTTTGGGAGCAGGTACTTTCTGAATAGCTTTCACAGCTAACGAGGAAGAGAGTGTCACCGCTGGAGGAGATGTTCTTGAAGACGCGGTTCCCATTGTGTCATCAAATGATGAAGAAGGGGTGTCAAATTGGGTTTGGCTGGCATCACCAGGAACGGAGAAGGGAGTGGTTGTCCTCGCTGCAGGGTTCTTCTTCTAGCAGTGTCACGAACACAAGTTTACAAGTTACTTTTTTCACTAGATGTTTCCATTGAGGATCACAACTCTTGGGTATAAATGGCCACTTATTTGTTCCATGCCTCAAAACCTCAACTTTTCCAGTCATGTACATCTGTCCAATGAGGATGTAAGTCACAAGCTAAACACACATCGTCGTACACATCTTCAACACCTAAAAGTTGACGAATCTTTGTCCACGTAGAGGTTGAGAGTATCCAGATGAAAACGCAAGGCAGTTAACAAAATGAGTCTCTCGTGGACATTTAAAGGGATCACTTTCATGTTTTATTTGGTGGTAAGTACTGTTCATAAAGAGTATCCAAAAGGAATCGACTGGTAAACGAAATCCCAGAAAGCAAGTCACCAAGATACACATCACATGTCGACCCCAATTCAAGGGACACAGTTCTCGTAATAAGTGTTGGTAATCCTCCACCATTTGGATATTATCATTAATTTGCTAACACGGAATCTGTTGTATGACCACTAATAAAGGTCGTGGCATGGTAGCCCTTTTTTATACCTCTTTTTGTTGAAGGAAATAATTGTACTTTCTGCACAGAGATGATCCTACTTCACTTCTAATTGTCATTATTTTTGAAATCTTCTCTTAGAGCGAAAGTAATGGAATTAGTAATTTCTGACCACTGCTATTCAGGGTAACGGTCAAGAATGTCAATAAAATCTTCTAATGTAAACGGTTTAAAGCGGAATAATCGGATGAACGTAGACTTGATCCAGAGACATATGACGTGTTTGTTGACTTTTTTCATTTTCCTCTTGTGAATTTCTCGACAAAAATGTTCTACAGTCACTAATTGAGATTTTGCTCTGGCAAGCCCCTGCCAAACATCCTTGTAGATCTTCTCTTGCAGTTCGTTTGGTAATCACTGAATATTACTTTTCAAATGGGGTTTAAATACTTGTCTCGCTATTGCCCAACGTTTGACTCCTAGCCCAGCTGGTTTCTTCAACGACAGGATATGCCACTTCAATGACTAGGACGAACTAAAGGTAGGTAGTGACAATCCGGAGACCATCGAGCATGTTTCAGGTAAGCCGAATCTTTCTGCTTCCACTGGTGAAGTGACAGACCGCAACTGAAGCACTTGACTTTTTCCCCTTCGCCCAAGTAGAAAAATACGGATCTGGCTAATTCGTCGGGGGTAGGTTTCCCTTAGGTAATTAGGCTATCTCCCTTGGAACGTTTGGAATAGACTTTCAAAATTGCAGTATTCAGGTAAACGAACAGTAAACGGATCTTCGTCTTTCACGGGTTCATTTCGATGAGGGTGCGGTGAAATCCGCAGGTGTTTGCTCGTTTTTGGATGACATCCGTAGGATGGTAACTGAATGGTGTCATGTGGAGAATGACATCCACCATGAAAACCAGTAAAGAGTACACGATAACGGGTGGCATCACTTTCGCATCCGTCAGGTTTGACACGCACAGCATAACTTCTTATACTATGTTTGGCAGTAGTGAGGTACAACAACGCTGTAAAATGTCCAAGTCGGAACGACAATGCCTTAACATTTTTTCCTGAAAGGCGAAAGGGACCGTGGGGTGTGTCTGGTAGCAAGAGTAGAAAACTTCTCGTTGTTCGATACGCATGTTGTCGGGGTCGTAGTAGTGATCCACAAATGGGGTAGAACGGCGTGTTGATTCGCTTCGGTATTGACAAAGTGTGGAAATAGCCTTTGGCAAGTTCTGTCATTCCAAACGTTTTGGGCATTCGACTCAAAGGCATGGCCAAGTAATTCATTGAATCTATAAACTGCACTTGTCACACTTGCATGGAAATGATATTGGTTCCGTTCAAAGTCACTTTAGGACGTTCAGTACTTTGTTCAGTATAATATCTGAGAAGAAATTACCCATCGTATCCTGAGAAATTGTGAGCCATCACCGTGGCATGCGATGACAATCTCTGTAACGTTCGATGTCCTCTGGGCTCCACGTCGCATATATTGGGCCTAAGATACATTGAGTGAAATAGGCCAACGTGTTCGGTTCCGGAAATTTTTTTTAACGTTCTCCAGGAATCTTACTGCAGTGAGGGCAATGACAAAAGATAGGTTCTTGCATGCACTTCTCGCACGCTCGGTGAGCCACGCAGAAATTAGGAATGTGAATGCCAGTCTCTTGCATGCATTCGAAATTTAAAAAAGATGAAATTCTTTTTTTCTGGTCATCTTCGACCTCTTGATGTTTGGAATGGTATTTTTGAATGTAGCATTCGTGTTCCATGTCCACGATTTTTTGACAAATGTGACATCGTTTCTTTCGTGAACATACGTGTGCCTTGGCGTTATTGGTATATATGCCTTGTCCACAAGTAGGGCACAATTTCAGGAATTGGCAACAACTTTCTGCAGTGAACCTTGCGTCTTCAGATGTTGCTGGTAACAAGTAGGGCTGACAAAAGTGCGCGGACAAGTTGAGCAAAGCACTTGTGGTTGTCCTTCGTCAAGACAGGGTTGAGAAGCCAAACATCCTGAGCATTTCGATCCACAGTGCTTGTGTTGCTCTCGATTGTTATAGCCATAGTCACATTTCTCACAGTAATAGATATATCCCAGAAATTGAGCGATACTGGTGATGGTATCGAAATGTTCATCATGATGATAGACGTGAATGTATGTTCCGTCTTTGAAATCTTTGCCTCGAAACAACAAAAGGTCCGCGTACTTCTTGTACTTTCAAGGTGTAGCGTGGACCCAAGATATCTTGCGCTGTTTGCATTTCAGGAATGTCATATGGTGTGTCTTTGGATAGCCCCGCTTGCTGTAACAGGAGTTCTGCTTCACTTCGTTGTTTGGTTCGGTTCGATTTTCGAATGTTCGCCCAGGTTCTTTTCCATTCTTCCGTGTCGTTCTTGTCGTCATCCGTTCGTCCCGCCACGATACCACGGGCTAAATACATCTGGTCTTGGGTGTTGTTGATTTGAACGAGGCTACTCTAGATGCTGAGAAGTTCTTCAATCAATATCACCTTTTTGCGTCCTGTCACTTGGGGAAGAGACACTTGGGTCATGAACAGTGTTGCTTTTCCATCGGTGATGTGAAACGTGTCGTTGCATTGTTGCACGTGTTGTAACTTGTCGATGACTTTGGAAGGTGTCAGTTCTGTCGGGATACTAAACTCGATCCAAATGGGGAACTTCAAACTATCGTGATGAATGGAAAGTCTCAAGCGATCGCCTTCTTTGGCTTCACACAGTGTGGCTAACAAAGAATCCCACACGTCAGTGATGAATCCCTCTGCTTTCTCCAACGGTACTTCGGACTTGAAATCTTTAAACTTCACCGTGTACATGTAAGCCGTGGTTCTAATTTTTTTACAGGAGCGCTTTTCCATCTCTAGAATGTGGTAGTACTTTTGAGTAGTTAATGATGGTGAACCTTGGTTGGGTGTAGACTCTCTGGGTCTGGATTCTGGCTAACTCATTTCATCTTCAAAATCGCTGGCATGAATTTAAGCCAAGACTTCAACTACTGTGCGAGGCGATAAATAACGCTTCTGCCTCTTACTTTCTTCTCCTTTCTCCACAAAATGATACGATTGTTTCATCTTGACTGCAAAAAGTCAAATGACTACATTTTAAACGCCATGGGTCCCAGTATCCATGTCAGACCAGTGTCTTCCTTATATAAATGGTAAAGTGCCTTCCCTCCAAGTATTCGTTTCACTCTCAAACTAACCAGAACGATGAAAGAGCCCACGCAGATCAAACTTCTGATCAGAGTTTGCGAGCTGTCATACGAAAAATTTCTGCAGACAAGCCGACGGACTAGTCCACCTTCTTTCGAGATAAAAGTCAAGATACATTCTATATCTGTAAGAAGAAAGGGCATTGGGCTACAGAGTGACCAGACCGTCAAAAAAGCAAGACAGGTGTCAGAAGACACAAAAGTCAAGATACCCGTTATCTGGTCTTCAGAATGCTCTAAAAAAAACAGAAGCAAGAGGAAGAGAGAGGTTCAGAACAGGAAGAAGAGGTATCCTCGGGAAAGGAAGAACCCAGACACATCCAGAAAGAGAAAAAAGAAAAAGAAAAGAAGATGAGGAGAAAGTGAGGAAGAAGAGGAGGAAAAACCTGTGAAAGTGAAGAAATTTAAAAAAACAGAGTGAACAAACACACAGAAGTCTATGAACTTTTCAGTGTTGTTTTGTGAATTGGGTTGTAAAATTATTAACAGAGTAGACCAGACCGAAAATGTAAGTGCCTCTTGGTTTTGATTTGTTAGAATAAGGACCTACGCTCAAGCATTCACACACGTACATCATGGGGCAAAAAAAGGGATTTTGATTTTTAATTGATTTTGGCAAAATGAATGTTATCTCCTTTCGAGAGAAGTGGGTGGCCCTGAAAAGGGCCGTTGGGAACGGGACGTAATCCGCTTTAAATGCCTTAAGCCTATGTCATGGCCAAGGCCTACTTCTGGACTTGCTCCTGTCAATAATTTGGCAGAAATCACTAGGGGTAGTATCTGAGGTGTAGCAACAGGATTGGGCCGTTTGGCTCTGAATGGTCTTTTTCTCTTAGGTCGCATTAAAGAAGTCTGATACATTGTTTCAGACTCCTTAACTCTGCCAAAATGTCTACGAGTACCGTCACCGTTTAACTTTCACTGTCCTCCTTCTCTCCTAGACCTTGTTTCTTCTCTGCTGATGATTCTTCTTCATGTCGTTTCCTTTTTCTTGATTTTTCTCCTTGCTGTTGCTTTTGAAGGAGAAAAGCTTGTTCATCTTCTGTCTGCTGCTGTAAAAATTTATCTAATTCTTCTTTCTGTCTCTGCAAAACATCCTCGACGTGTGGTAAAGAAGGGGAAGGTGCCGAAGGTACTGGTACCGGAACAAATTCTTGCGAAGAAAGAAAATCCACTAAATGCCAATTAAAATCGATCTATTCTGGAAGTAAGTCTGTGTTGACTGTGGTAGCCGTTGATATACCATCGCTTATCGTCTTCACGGCCAGTACACCCCAATTCATCGTCTTCTTAGTTATCGTCATGTTTGAAAATTCTGTCACATTGATTGACTGCGCACAGACATAGGGAATGTGACGTCACAGACAGCTCTCTTCGGACTGGAAGACAGACTACGCACTTTGAATTTTGTAACGCATGTTTGGATTGGTGAAAAAGCTCAATCCGTTTCGATCCGCTCTTCCACTATAAATAACCGCGGTTCACTGCATCTCCTTCACCTGTTCTCATCACAGGATATAGACAAACGTTGAATCATCTACTCTCGTATCGTCGATGCTGTTCAACCCAGACTTACCCATGTATGTAAAATCATCATGGACAATTATCCGGATCACCGATAAGAGCGTTTGGAAAAGAAGAATTTATGTGGAGAGACAATGCTGTCTGAAGAGAGTCCTCATCTACGGTCCCGAAGTCAGAACAAGTTTTAGAAAAAGAAGAAGACCTATGCGATGCCCTCTATGTTAACATAAAACCAAAGGCCCTTTTCAGTGACACTCATATGCCTCGAATAGATTTGCTTTCTTGCCTAAAAGTTTTTTATAGGTTGCATAATTGTTTGTGTGATATATTAATGCTCATCCATCTATGTCTGTATGTTGTATGTTGTATGTGTTATATATGTCTATGTCCCGCCAGTCCCGTTCCCGCCAAGCGTTCTGTGTTTGTTCTTTCCTCGCTCTTTAGTCCCAATTTGAGGTCAGCCCCTTGCTACATTGTTACCAATCTTCTGTACCATAACGTCACCTCACCTGTTCGATTTCAATTGATCCTATATTAATGGTAAAGTCCCATTGTCCGTATACAGCCCCAAGACCATTTTGACTGAGATTTCGCTTGTCCCTATAAATATTGTCCTTATACAGCCCACGACCTTTTGCCTGGGTTTTCCATTGTCCCTATACAGCCCCACTATACTACTCTTTTGCCCTCTTACTGCACTCTCGACTTTCTCTCATGTTAATTAGCCTGAAAATCGTATGCCTCTTGGTAGTAGTGTGAGAGAATGCGTACACAAAACTGTCATTTTTGTGGCCTTGGTTTACGGGTTTTTAGCGACCACCGAGCCAAATATTTAACGGCGCTAATGAAGTGGCTAGCCTTCTTGGAGTCTTTTATTACTGATGTAATCTCATATTTAAAAAAAAACCGTTGTCTGTCTTGGTTGCACTATTTTTCTTTCTCTACTGTCTCCTCTGTCTATTTTTCTTCAGCTTGTTCTATTTCGCTGTCTGAGTCTGTTACAGCGTCGGTTTGTTAATAATGTTGACGTCGTTTTGCACCTCCTGATCCGATATTAGTTTCTGCCTTTGTGTTTTATGGGTGGGAGGAGAGCTCGTCAATTCTCGGTCTGGGTTCGGGAGGTGAGTTCCTTTTCAAATAATGGAGTGCCAGCTATGGGTTCAGAGTGGTCGGTCACCCTTGAAATACCTCACCCTCTCCTTCCGTTTCTTGCTCTTCCTCTTCTTTGCTGTCTCTCAGGGCCCTGAACTGTTTCCGTCTACTACCTAGCTCGTTCCGTTCCACACTAGGAGTAGCATTGTTCTCTTGACTCTAGCTCCAGATAGATGTTAATGTCTTACATATAGTGCCATAATGACCCGTAGTGCTGGAGTCGCTATAACAGCATTGGCTGGAAGCTGGAGTGGCACATCGCCTCGTTTTTCTGTACTGTTTCTCTCCATCGCTAATGCGCTCAATAGCTCAGTCTCAGGTCTGGTTAAGTTTTATCCGACAATGACCTATTGCAGAAAAATGAGAATAATTTTTACACTGAATATACAAATAGAAACAAACTAATGATTTTTGAAGAAAGCATGCATGTGAGATTTTTACGGCGGCAATCAGGTTAATTCCTTATACAACTGGTGGCTTTTATACTGAACCAACATTGCCACCAACCCCTCTTTTTACATTCATGTTTGACAGCAAAGAGCTATTTTGAATATTTTACCGTGACAAGGCAGCTATGAGAATCAGTATGTGCCTTATGCATGAATAAAATTCACTAGTACTATAACAAATTATTATACTTTTCATTACCCCTCAACCATCTCGATTTTTAAATATTTACCTCTGTAGCAGACGTATGAAAATACGTAAACCATGTTGGCTCTTCATTTGCAGCCCAAGTTAGGATTTTGATCTTCAGTGCTAGTCTAACTGTGACAGGCAGCCACCAAATAAGCCAGCCCATTTTCAAGCCTAACTCAAAGTAAATCTAAACCACATTACAGATTTAGCTTCCGTGTGAATTTATAAATGCTAGGCTTATGACAATTAGGTTCATGCCTTCTACCTTAACAATTAGAAAGGTGTCAAAATACGAAACTATCCATTCAGACCTCAGCGCGACTACTGTAACTGGTGAACTCAACGCTTTATATGTGAAAAGCACGTATGTGACAACCTCCCGCCCCAGTATGGTACGAGGATTCGAAATAAATTTTTAGATTGACAGAACGAATATGAAAGAATATTTCGAGAAAACAATTAACACGATGCTACTTTACGAAAGGGTAGAAATGGAACTCAGACTGATTGACCGACGATCTTTGACCTTTTCCCAAGTTCAACGATTTCACTATAAGCTACCGGCTGACGAACATTTTTCAAAGCATACATTATGACATCTTCGCTAGCCAAGATTCTTGGTATGTTAACCGTATCCACACCTTGGCGAAACGAACGGATATTCGTGTGCTTCGGGTCTGTTAAAATTAAGTTGTTCAAATTTTAACAATATTCCTACATGATTAAGACAAGGGTAGCACTCTAGTTGAATGGACTCATAAATAAGCAATTTTCACTGCCGATCGGTGTTTGTCCAAATAACTTCACTCAAATACACCTGTAACGGCCTCTCTCTGGTACGCAGTCATACTTTCGATATTAAACTTACAAAGTATCCCTTAGAAGTAAATTGCATCCACCAGTATCAGCCGATGTGCAAAGCACTGCTCTTAGACACTGTTTGTTAATTGGCATTACATACTAAATTATCTGCTCGATCCGCCAAGGTGTAGACTGGGTTAACATATCGTGTCCTTGGCTTGCGAAGATAACACTTTGAAGATCTGCGGATTGATGAACGCTTCATCATAAGAGATCGCTTTCCTAGCGGAGTACGCTGTAACTATAATAGCTGGGGGGAGGGGATTTCTAAATTTTTATTATTTTTGTAAGCGCTATAAGCAAAGAAAAACGTTTTCATGCATTCACTGTAGTTTATAAAATACACAATCGGATCGATTCTGAAAGCAGCTTCGCTGCTTATTTTAAATGAAATTTTTCTCATCATTGCAACCAAACGTAAGCTTCGATACGAAAACGTAGCCATTGATATATTCACTGGGCTTCATTGTAACATCTGCACCCCAACATTTATTCAACCTCAAACTAGGAAATTGCAAGATTTGAAAAACGATCTATTATCGATACCTCGGTGAACTATTCAAATTAATTTTGTCTGCACGAATTATTTCTCACTGATGCAAATTACAATGATCACTGAACATCACATGGTATTTCAGGGAACTTAATTCCCGTCTGCCCACGCGCGCGTGCATGCATAATATATTTATGTTAAAACCCCAACTTCTTCCTGTAAATTAAAACCTTCTAAACTTATGTCCGAGACAGACAAATAATAGTTTTGTTTACACTATCGCCAAAAAGTAGTCAGGTTTTTATTGCAAAAATGCATTTTAAAAATAGGTTAAAAGAATCGTACCGCCAACTGAATATTCCTGCATCTAATAAATCATGGTCACGTGTCGTTAATTTGATCGTAGCCTTCAAACGTTAATGGCTATCTGGCAATGTCACTCAGTCTTTTATCCACGGGGAACAATTTGCATCCAGATCAATTTACTTAAATGAAACTAGTTATTCGAACGTACGACAAATTTTAAAATATTTATATTGAACACATTATCCAATCACTTCATTAATTTGATAATCAATTATATACAATACCACCCACGATCCACCTCTCTTACTAGATACAGATATGGAGATTTCTCTCTCGTTACTTAGTAGATTCCCGCTTTGAAAAGAGAATATTGTTTAATTAATCAAAATGTATGTATGTATGTATGTATGTATGCTGTGGCGTACTAAGGGGGTGAGAGGGGGCAGTCCGCCCCGGGTGACAGCCAGAAGGGATGGGGGTTGCCATTGGGAGTGTTGAAATACCAGTACAAGTTTTCAAACCAAATGAAAAATTCGCCAAAGTAAAATTTATTTCCAATTTGTTTATGACAGCACTGTACTGTTAAAAATCAACTTTCAAAGATTATATATATTTTTCTGTGAGTTTACATTTATAAATTATTTGTGGGGGTGTCAAGGGAAGCATCAGCCCCGGGTGCCAAATATTTTAGGTACACCCCTCTGTGTGTGTGTGTGTGTGATTTGTATTTTTAACGTAGCTTTAACAATTTTTCAGTCATATCGCTACGATGTTTGCAGTGTGGCAGTTTATAGTGATGTCAAGCATTGAGGCATCGTATCACAGACATGTAGCATTATGTCCCACCAAGTCACTTTATCCTGGCACCAGACCGACCAGTCCTAACACTAGCCTCTTAATGCTGAGGGCGAAGCGAGGCGGTTGTTAGTATCATTTTTGTAAGTATTTGGTATGATTCGGCAGGGGATCGAACCCACGACCTCCCCCATCCGAGGCGGACGCTTTAACCACTAGGCCACCGGAGCGGTCCCCCGTATGTATGTATGTATGTATGTATGTATATGAAATTCAACGTCAATCATTCGGACTATCTTTTACTGTTTTCCCAAGTACCTTGAAAATACTTCAAGCCAGTAAACAATTACTTTGGCAACATCTGGCTGAAATCATATCCCTCCCAATTAAGAAAACCGATTTAAATATCAAAGTTCTCTTTAAAGAATTAAAATATTACCATATATGTGCCCACACAATCAGTACTGCTGATTCTAACAACCACTCCCTGACCTAGATAAGCCCACCCCCGCACGTCTCTAGTTCATTAACAGCATGAGCTGTCGCAAATAGCTTACGGCTTAACAAAAACAGTAAATAAAATCATGGGTGGGTTGTCATGGTAATAGGAAATACTCTACTACATACATTTTCCTCCCACACATTTAATCAAAGTTGCGACATTAACCAATGACTTTGAACTAGAAAGAAGTAATTTTAGAATGCCTCGTGGCCCCATTATTAAGTGCAGTATGTCTACATACCATGTGCTTATTCATTCACATTGAGATGTGGTTAGTTCATTCATAGTCGGCACTTCCGATTGGGTATCTTTGAGACTGCTGTGATTCAATTGGTGGATCATATTCTTCTGCTGACGTAATTGCAATGTCAAGTTCACTGTAGTAAAAATATAGTAAATTGTACATTGGCTATCAAGGATGTGTATTGACTATTCGACACTTCTGTTCTAGTGGATAACCGTGGATTAAAATATCTAAATAACGTTATTTTGACTGATAGACATATAACTTAGGACTGATTCATACAGATAACAGTACCGATCTTTAAATGAGTTTTAATTGGTCAATCTGGTCAGTACTGTACTTCTTGGGACTATATCATTCAGTGAACAAATCATATATAAAAACTTGTAATTAAATTTACCATACTCAGTGGGAATAAGTCAATTGCTGACAATATTAAAAGAGATATATCTGGATGTAATTTACAGGCAACAACCAGAAATTGAGCATTTGACCATTTCAAATATTTAACCAAAACAAATTCAAACAAAATAAATCAAACTAATTCAGTGAAAACTGCAGTTGACAAACTGTATAATACATGTATGTCAGATAACAATCTAGCTCATGAACATAAGGAGGTTCAACAAAAAAGACAAGAGAACTGAAAACATTCATGCTAACGTTTTATATGATCCCATGGTAACATTTAAAGAGAATAAACAGGACTGTCAGTAACACAGGACTTTCAAATTTAGTGAAAAGAACTTATTAATATTTCACATTCCAAAAAAAACAAACAAAGACAGACAGACAAAGCAAATTAATTTCCTCCACTAGAAGAGGAATCTGTGAAATGTTTGAATGTCTCAGGAGATAAAATACAGTCTCACCTGCTCGATACAAGGGAACATAAAAGATCTGCTGAAGCCAGGAAACAATATCAAAGGTATGTGAAATTTTAATAATTCATCTTTTCAAAGGCCAGTGTTATATTTTTAATATAGGCAATATATTTAAAACTGGAATGTGCTGTGATAGTAAGGACTTCTAAGAATACACATTACATCCATCCTACATCAAGTTATTCATGAATTTTGATGAAGGTACATTGTCAGTGACCTGAGTTATTATGTGTACAGCCCAAAAAAAATCCTGTGACCTGTAAACTAACACACATAATACATTATGCTAGGGATAAATGTGCAAAAATTACCATGTAAAGATTTTTAGAACAATTTTATGTTTGTGATTATTAATGATTTATAGTGGTTCTTTATCAAAAAACCTTCATACAACCAGTCACTCATGTAATGTAAAAATGGTCATGGATTATATAACTTTTGTCCCTTTTCCTTAACCTCTCAGACTATCACAGTCACTGATGTAACATAGGCATGGTCAAAGATCTTATTAATTTAGTCCCTTATGATAAACCCATCAGAATACCAGTCCATCGTAACAAAGACATGGTCATGTATTTTGTTACATTCATCCCTTATGATAAACCCCTCAGAATATCAGTCCCTTGTGTACAATAAGAATGGTCAAGGATCTTATTACATTAGTCCCTTAACATAAAGCACTCAGACTACCACAGTCCTTGAAGTAAAAAGGCCATAGAGATCTTTCTACATTAGTCCCTTAACATAAACCCCTCAGTCCCTGTTGTAAGATGGCCACAGTCAGATATCTTTTTACATTAGACCCTTAACACAAAAGCCTCAGACTACCACAGTCCCTGTTGTAAAATAACCATAGTCATTGTTTTTATTATATTTGTCCCTTAACATAAACCTCTCAGACTATGATTCCTTGATGTAAGATAGCTATTGTCAAGGATCTTATTACATTAGTTACTTGGGCCCCGAGTGGCCGAGTGATCTAAAGCGCTCTCCGTTACGGATCACTGCCATCTCACCTCTGTCTGCGTGGGTTCATGTCTCGGATTCGGCTAATGTGGGTATGTGAAAAGTTTGCCAGTAGCTTCTCGTGGGTCGGTGGTTCTTTACGGGGTTTTCCCGGGTTCTTCCTCCACCATTAATACTGGCCGCCATGTATAGCCTATCGTGTGCTGAAAAATGGCGTTAACCCCTAAAACAACAAAACAACAACATTAGTTACTTAACATATACCCCTCAGGTTATGACAGTCCCTCATTTAAAATAGCCATAGTCAAAGATCTTATTACATTAGTCCCTTAACATAAATCCCTACAACTACCACAGTTCCTAATGTAACAAAGGCATGGACATGAATCTTATTATATTAATCTATTATCAAACCTCTCTGACTAACACAGCCATTCATATTAGGCACTGTCTTATATCCCAATAAACTAGTCCCTTGCCATAAATCTCTCATTCTACCACAGCCTCTCATGAAAGACAGGAAAGGTCATTGATTGCAGTCCATCATTTCAGACAGGGTCCATTAAATTGGTCCATTACCATAAAACTCTTCATATTACCAGTGACTCATGTAAGGTTGAATCCCATTAAATTGGACCATTACCATAAAATTCCTTAGACTACCACAATCACTCATGCAAGACAGAATCCTATTAAATTGGTCCATGACCGTAAAATCCCTTAGACTACCACATTCACTCATGCAAGACAGAATCCCATTAAATTGGTCCATGACCGTAAAATTCCTCAGACTACCACATTCACTCATGCTAGACAGAATCCCATTAAATTGTTCCATGACCATAAAATTCCTCAAGACTACCACATTCACTCATGCAAGACAGAATCCTATTAAACTGGTCCATGATCATAAAATCCCTCACACTACTACATTCATTCATGCTAGACAGAATCCCATTAAATGGATCCATTATCATAAAATCCCTCAAACTACCACATTCACTCATGCAAGACAGAATCCTATTAAATTGGTCCATGATCATAAAATCCCTCACACTACTACATTCATTCATGCTAGACAGAATCCCATTAAATGGGTCCATCATCATAGCATCCATCATACTACCACAGTTCCTCCAGTAAGACTGGCAAGGGCATGGATCCCATTACACTGCCTTAATTTAGTTCCATGGTTACAGTTTATTTTCACTTTATCTTATTTCTTACAGGATGAAAACTAAATATTCCATGATTTCACATCAAGAAATATATTAATAAGGAGCATGCAGTATAAAGCACTACCTCAATATAAGGCCTTCATTCTAACACAATAATTGTTTATACACGAGAATGGCCAAAGATAATATTTAATAAATGATAGTAAAATAATATGGATAATGTAATTCATTATAACATTGTCTCACAATAAGGCAGTATAATCTATGGCTCACATGAAGCATTGTAACGAGGGAGTACTGTATCATGTACTAAAAGGCAGTATATT
Source organism: Sinohyriopsis cumingii (assembly GCA_028554795.2). Lineage (NCBI taxonomy): Eukaryota > Metazoa > Mollusca > Bivalvia > Unionida > Unionidae > Sinohyriopsis > Sinohyriopsis cumingii. The sequence goes on along the minus strand of CM068830.1, from coordinate 51,063,646 downwards.
GCATGTCTCCAATGGATATTGTTTACAATGAGTCAGAACTGAATCATGTATCTCACTATAAGGCAGTCACATTAAAAGGCTGTAAACTCTGTTTTCCATGGACAGTTATAATGAGAGAGTGCTTTATCATGTATTTCATTATATGGTAGTCTCATTATAAGGTAGTATACTTAACTGATCCCATTGATAGTATTATAATGAAGTAGTACTGTATGTATAAAATACTTCATTATAAGGTAGTGTACTTAATTGATCCTATTGATAGTATTATAATGAGGTAGTACTGTACATATAAAATACTTCATTATAAGGCAGTATACTTAATTGATCCCATTGATAGTATTATAATGGGGTAGTACTGTATGTATAAAATACTTCATTATAAGGCAGTATACTTAATTGATCCCATTGATAGTATTATAATGGGGTAGTACTGTATGTATAAAATACTTCATTATAAGGCAGTATACTTAATTGATCCCATTGATAGTATTATAATGAGGTAGTACTGTACGTATAAAATACTTCATTATAAGGCAGTATACTTAATTGATCCCATTGATAGTATTATAATGAGGTAGTACTGTACCTATAAAATACTTCATTATAAGGCAGTATACTTAATTGATCCCATTGATAGTATTATAATGGGGTAGTACTGTATGTATAAAATACTTCATTATAAGGCAGTATACTTAATTGATCCCATTGATAGTATTATAATGAGGTAGTACTGTACATATAAAATACTTCATTATAAGGCAGTCTCACTATAAGGCAGCAAACTGTATGGCTTCCATGGATAGTGTTATAATGAGGTAGTACTGAACTTCAATGGCTCCCATTCACTTATAATTAACAGACTTTCAACATACAATGACATGAATCATCATGAATGATTTAAACAATCATTTTTTGTTGTAAACTTTTGCATAATTTCATATTTGATGAATATAATGAAATTATGAATTATGTTGTTTGGTAATTAATAACAAAGTGTGTCTATTACTGACATTATTCCTACTCCTCCTCTTTCAATACTGTTTGGCTCTCTGATAGTGCAGCATGTCATTGTATCCTTGAGGATCTAGTTTGGTTTGGTGCTTTTAATGGCACATCAACACAAGTGGGTTATTTAGTGCTGAGGCAATAGGAGTAAAGTGTCATTCCTTAAGGATGCACCAAAGTAGCTGATTGCTAGTGTTATAAGGAGTACTGTATCATTTATGAGTCAGTCTCACTACAAATCAGTATACACTATGAACATTACAGTGAGAAGTACTGTATCATTATAAGGCAGTATATTATTATGGCTTTTATAGTGCTATAATGATATGTGTGTGTGTGTGAGAGAGAGAGAGAGAGAGAGAGAGAGAGAGATTTAAATGCACAGTATTAATAAGAAAGAAGAAATTAATTTCTTATTAATATGAATTTCTGATTAAATGAATACAAAACTGCAGCTACACTCCTATATATGAAAATGATAACGCTTAGTATGACCACATTTAACATGAACAAATATCAATACAGATTATAAAATGATATAATTAAGCTTGTGCCATTTAATATGACCTATAATGATTATGTCAAATTTTGTACCATTAATATGAATCATAAAAATGATGATGAATTCATGTACCATTATTATGAACCATAAACAGTTATGACAAATTTTGTACCATTAATATGAATCATAAAGGTGATGCTGAATTCTTGTACCATTATTATAAGCAATAAAGGTAATTATGAATTTTTGTACCATTAATATGAACCATGAAGATGATAATGACAAATCTTGTATCATTAAAATGGACCGTAAAGTTGATGATAAATTCTTGTATCATTAATATGAATCATAAAGTTGATGAGGACAAATCTTGTACCATTTATATGAACCATAAAGATGATGTCAAATTTTGTACTATTAATGTAAACCTTAAAAATGATGACAAATCTTTTACCATTAATATCAACTATAAAGACAATGATAAATTATTTTACCATTGATATGAACCATAAAGTTGATGATGACAAATCTTGTACCATTATGAACCATAAAGATGATGACAAATTTTGTACCATTAATATGAACCATAAAGAGGACGATGAATTCTTGTACCAATAATATAAACCATAAAGATCATGACAAATCCTGTACCATTTATATGAACCATAAAGATGGTGTCAAACATTGTACCATTAATATGAACAATAAAGATGGCGTCAAATTTGGTACCATTAATATGAACCATAAAGATGATGATAAATTCTTGTACCATTAATATAAACCATAAAGATCATGACAAATCCTGTACCATTTATATGAACCATAAAGATGGTGTCAAACGTTGTACCATTAATATGAACAATAAAGATGGTGTCAAACGTTGTACCATTAATATGAACAATAAAGATGGTGTCAAATGTTGTACCATTAATATAAACCATTAAGATGATGACATTGATACCTGCATGGGTCAGCATGGATTAGCTCCCATTTATTCAGGATGATATATCAATGTGTTATGTATGCTGTTCAAATCAGCCAGCCAACCAATTTTCATGTCAAGTAAATGGGCATGCTATTTATACATGCTATTTATAGCTTGCTTAGAAAAATTCTTCCTAAAGCAATTTATCTTGTTTGTTTGATGCTACAAGAAATATATACATCATTCATGCAGCATCTGGAACTTAACAGTATTGATATTACTAATTATGATCAATAAGGCAGCAGTTACAAAGATAATAAAAATAATAATAATAATAATAATAATAATAATAATAATAATGATGAGACTATTTTACCCTGAAACATCTGTTATAAACATATATAATACAAGCCAATAATAATATATTCACACACACACATACACATACAAACATGCACACACATAATAAACAACTGTTTACGTTAATGCTGCATTGCTGCAGAAACGATAATATTTAATACTCAAACATTACTCAGAGCATGTAATGTATAATGGAATTTAATTTGTCTGTCCAGCTATGACAATGACTAACTTGTACAAATAGAATGGCACTGTGACATAGATCAGACAGTCAGTAAAATTTTGAATAAATTATGGAACATCCAATACATAAAACAATTTTATCACAAAAAACGTTTGGTGAAAAAGAATACAATTTTATATTTCACCTCCCTTTTACAGCTGAAGATTGCTCCCATAAATTGATTAGCTTTCTGAAAAAAACCCATACTGGGATAAAACAATGACAGTTCACTCTATAAATACATTGGTTGTTGATGAAAATCCAAAGCAAGAGAACTCAAGGTAATCAGATTTCTCACTGCAAACACTTTGCTCATATAGCATTCAGTGAACCAAATTCTGTATTTATAAACAGCTAAAGAAGAAAATAAACCACAGTAGAGGTAAGACTTTATGCAGTCAGTAAAATCTGAGTACATTTTCATTCATGTATAATGCATTAACATTAAGTACACACAGTTCCATGATAGGACAAAATTTCTTTATAAATTCTTTTTGTAACATTTTATCAGATTTAGTTGAGCAGTTAAAAAGAAGTTACTAACAGGATTTCATATTTTGTAACAACAGCCATATTGGACAGAACATGATTAGTAAAAACTTGATAACATCCCTTCAAAGACATTTTCTATTAAACTTGGTAAAAATTCTGTTGAGCAGTATTTGAGAAAATGTCATTTATACAAGTTCTAGTTTTAGTAAATGGTGACCATATTTTATGGTGGATCAGCATCAATTATGCAAAACTTCAATTATTCATGCAGTATATTTTCAGTCAATAGTTTCTGAAGAGTCATTTAATGGGTATTTTTCCTATTTTTCAGTCATTTTTGGCCATATTTAATGGCAGATAGCAATTAGTGTACAATTCTGAAGGGCATTCATATGGAGATGCATTTAGTTTACAAGATGGTCTAATTGAGTGGTATTTTGGGACTATTTTAAAATTTGTCTTATTGAGTGGTATTTCAGGACTAGTTTAAAAGCTGGTCTAATTAAGTGGTTTTTTAGAACTAGTTTAATGTTTGGTCTAACTGAGTGGTTTTTCAGAATTAGTTTAAAGGTTGGTCTAATTGAGTAGTTTTTCAGAATTAGCTTAAAGGATGGTCTAACTTAGCAGTTTTTCAGAATTAGCTTAAAGGTTGGTCTAACTGAGCAGTTTTTCAGAATTAGCTTAAAGGTTGGTCTAACTGAGCAGTTTTTCAGAATTAGCTTAATAGTTGGTCTAATTGAGCAGTTTTTCAGAATTAGCTTAAAAGTTGGTCTAACTGAGTAGTTTTTCAGAATTAGCTTAAAGGTTGGTCTAACTGAGTAGTTTTTCAGAATTAGCTTAAAGGCTGGTCTAACTGAGCAGTTTTTCAGAATTACTTTGAAGGTTCCTCACTTTGAGTAATGGTGTCCATATTTGATGGGAAAACAGCACCATCTGCACAACTTGAACAGCCTTCAAAGAAGAATGTCAGTTTGATGAGCAGATTTTGATAAAAAGTTATTTTAAATTTTTCTAATTTAGGTGATGGTGGCCACACCTCACCGCAGATTAGAACCATTTGTACAGAAATGAAAGGCCTTTGTGAAAGTAAACATTCTGTTAAATTTAGCTACAGTCTGTTGAGTGATTTTTGAGAAGTTATTTAGAAAGGTTTGTTTTTAAAAATGGCAGTGATATTTTAGAGCAGACTGACATCATCTGTACCAGACTGAAAGGCATTCATAAAAGAATTCTTTCTATGAAATTTGGTCAAATTCTGTGGAGTGGTTTTGAGAAAAGAAGTTAATTTTTTGCTATTTAATCAATGGCAGTCAGTTTTGATAGACTGGCACCATTCAACAAAACTAAATGTCCTTTAAGACAACATGCTCTCAAATGTTGTCAAATTCTATTGAGCAGATTTTTTTTTAAAGAAGTCATTTAAAGTTTTCTTCTAATTTTAGTAAAGGTGGTCATATTTGAAGAATAATCAACATCACTGGTAAATGTATAAGTGTGAAAGATTCTGATATTATGCCAGAATGCTTCCGACAAAATTTGTTGAAACTGGTCCAGTGATTATTAAGAAGTTGAAAATAGCAAAATGTTGACAGACAATTGACAGAAAACACACAAGATATGCTGGATTAAAGATCAATAACCATACTTGGTCCAATGGTTAGGTAATAAAAACACATACTAAAGTTCTTCAGAAGTTACACAGTAGAAGAAAACTGGTAACAAACAGATATGGGTTGTGCCCCTCAAAAGATACAGCCAGCATATAAAAACAACTCTTTTTTTCTCAACGATATAAAAATAATGATGAGCTCATGTGTAAAGGACCTGCAAGTTGGCATTCTGATATGCAAGGGAGGCAACTCTTACATCAACTATCTAATTAAGGCATCTACATTTATGTCCTTTACAGGTGTGATGGATTAGAAACTTTTGCGACTTCAGTTCCATATTATATATTGAGAATCAGAATAGGTAAAAGAAGAAAAATATACATGAATTTTTCATTTATAAAAAAAAACACAAACGGACACCCACAAGAGTATTGATGATTAGATTAAGTTAATCTGGGATTAAATTGATTGACACATTAGCCAATCCTATCCACCCCCATGAATTTCTAAGTGAATTACAACTTTCAACAGAAGCTCACTAGTTAAATGCAGTTTAGTTGTTTTGCATTCATCTTTTTTTTAAATGTCAAAGTGCAAAAGTTACCCTCCCCCTCCTAAGTTGAATGCACTCTGCAATATAATGTACTGGTAGTGTCTATCCATAACCCACCCACATGCAAAATTAGCATCAACATGCAACAGCCTGTGAAGTCTGTAGGCTAAATCATTCCAATCTATTTACTTCTAACATCCAGTCTCAAAGAAACAAATGTGGACTTCAGATTAAGTGTGGACTATAGAAATACACAATTCTATTCTGCAGTTCTTGGATTTAGCATGAATCTGGAGTTGAACCTGTTTGATTTTGACATAGACTTGTTCTGCTAGTATAGGATAACATAAGAATATAGATGATGACCAAAGGAAGCACAGTCATTCCCCACCCACACAGTTATACTAAATAACAGTGTACAGTGTGAAACACTCAGTTCTGAACATATTTGTCTTTAAGAAGCCATGTGGAGGCCTTCCTGCAGATACCAAGGTAAGTTTTGTTCATTTCACTCCTTGGTACAGGTCTTAAATAAGGGTATTTCCATTTGACTTACATTTTGATCACTGTCTGACCTACAATACAACTCAAGTGAAATTAGGAAGAAAAAAATTATATTTGGACCAAAAAGCTTAGAACAAGAATTCTTTCACAGTTGTTTTGAATAATTTCATATAAATGACAGTTTGCTACAAGTCACACATACAGTACTAACAAACTATTTTCTAATATACCATCTGACAAGTAGCTTGGGAAGGTCGGATAGGTAAATTTTAAAATATGGCTGCCCTTAAAAACATGCAAACCTGTTGTAATCTTCATTTTAGCTACAAATCAATTTTTCAAGAAAATTTAAATTAATCAAAGTCTAGACTGTAAATCTTGCTTTTTTAATGACTTTTAAAAAATTACATGCATGAGAAAGAATGCTCAAAAAACAGAATGGAAATAATATGCAAACTGAAAATACCCCAGCTATGCCTGTGACCCCTGTTGTTGATATCCGAATCAAAAAACTTTTATGTAGAGATTAGTCATCTCAAAATTATGGTGTAAGTACCTCTAATTTAATGGTTGATAATTGCATTTGTCATTAAAAAAAAATAAAACCAGGGCCTAAATATCCTTAATCAGGAGAAATGTCTGAGTGTCAATCCATAGCAAAACTGGATCATAAACTATTTTAAGCACTGGTGTCCAGTGGTTATAACAATTATGTTACCAGATGTTCCACAAAAACCTTCATGACAGGAAAAAAAGATAATGGCATTATAAGACTTTTAAAATTAGTATCTGCTTTTCAATGAACAAAGAAATCACCTTAAATTTGTTTAGATCCTTCAACATTACTCCACAGTCTGAGGCTTAAGAGTTATTCTGTATTTTTTTCTTTACTTAACAATAATGAACAAATAATGTTGCAAATAATAATGCAGATACTAATAACTAATAATAAAGCAGATAATAATAAATAATTTCTAGAAATTTCAAAACAAACAATAACAATAAAAATAATACTTAAGCATATATGATAACCATCTTGGTTCAAATTGCAAGACTGTCGCATTTTTAAGGCCTTTTGCTTTAAATGTATGTTTTCTGTGGAGAAAAAAAATTGTGGCAGATGTGTTACATAAATGTTACACAAATGTTACATAATGTTACACAAGTGTTACATAAATTTGTAAATTCAACCCTCACATCATAAATAACACCCATGAAACAGTTTTCAACTGGAGATTCTGTCATCCAAAAAAAATATTCTTTACAAATTTTGATGATCAACTTTTTTACATGCAACCGTTGGATAAAATGATTTTGTGTTCTTCATGGCACAGCAGCAATTTAAAGATTACAGCATTCAAAGGCAAGTGAAGTAATGACCAAGGATACACAATTGTAACTCATCCAATAATAGGAACTGAACCAATGCAATTTTGGTCAGGAATTCTATGCTAAATTAACCATTGGGCAACAGCAGTTCATTCAGAAATACCTTACAGTTGTTTACACCAAGTCTGAAAATGGCCACAAACTTTGTGATCAAATTAAATTTTCAGTAAAGAGGGAATTTAAGCTTACTATGTTCTCTAATTTTGTAGAAGAATAAGACACTGACAATATATCAATTGCAAGTCAAATTTTAAAAGTAGATATGTGATAATTAAGATTTCACACCATAAGTATATTTTGCTCTGTTGGGTTTTGTTTTACACTCTATGACTTTAAAAACTATTGTCTTACCATTTTGTTTCAGTGGTTCAGTTGAGTCTAAAATTGACATATGGAAATAAAGCTTTGTTTCAGTTTTCAGATTTCTATTTCAGTTTATTGATTAAAGTTTGTTGACATTAATGGGGTAAAGATTTTTGGACCTGAAACATTATTCAGTTTCATGGGGATTTTGGTTTACTGCGGTTTTGGTCTTCAGATGATTCTGGGTATTGGATGGCCATAAAATTAGGAGTCCTTGTAAATACACAAAACAAGGAATATTTGTAAATACACAAAACAAGGATTACTTGTAAATACACAAAACAAGGATTACTTTAGGAGTCCTTGTAAATACACAAAACAAGGATTACTTTCCATGAATTTGCAGTGAGAAAGATTATATTGTAAAACAAGAATATATACACAATTCAGTAATTTCTCAGAGTCCGTGTCACATATATTCCAGCATTATGAAGTATTGGACGAGTCTAGTGTTATATCCAAAATACCCTATTCTGATCAAAGTATTACAAATATACTCATGTGATACTAACGTACATATGATCAAATGGAAGAACACAGTTCCAGTTATATTGCTATTCATGGTCCTCTTTACTATTGTAAACAGACTGGTTTAAGTAATTTTAATAAATTTTCTTTTCTTTATATGTCAACAACGAGACCGCTCTGGTGGTGTAGTGGTCAGAGCATCTGCCTCACATGTACCAAGTTGTGGGTTTGAACCCCAGCCAAGTCATACCAAAGACTTATAAAAAAAATGGTACTAGCATGTGCCTCACTAGGTGTTCAGCATTTAGAGGTTAATGCTAGGACTGGTTTGCCTGGTGTCAGGATAATGTAACTGGGTTGGACATCATACTATGTGTCTGTGACATGATGTGCCATCATTATAAAATGCCACACAGCAGACATGGTAGCAATATGACTGAAAAATTGTTAAAGCTACATTAAAAATCCAAATTACACACATATATCAATGGAGAATTTATATTAACATTTGAAACATTATTTGAGAAAGTATTATGTTTTCCTTTAGAAAGCATTCTCTACTATTGTTTCAATTATTACTATTAGTCTAAGAGTATCACTGGAGTTAATTCCCATCTATGAATGATCATTTGTTTAAATTTTATTTACTACTCTTGATATCAAATGACATGAAAGACCATTGGATCTGTACTTTGTTGTAAGGTCATAATGTTTGTTACTATAATTAGTAACACAAGCTATATTTGGGAAAAGAGAACAGACATAATGCCATAAGTATGGAGGGATTGAAATCCCTCTAAGTCAAAAACCATTCCCATAAAGGTAATTACATTAAACATTATTTTTAAAGAGTTGTTTGTCTAAGATATTCTTCTATATCAAAACTATTCTAAACCCCCTTATTTATGGAAACTAATAAGGGAACTTTTAACAATAGAAAGTCAACTTATTTGCCTAAGTTTTAACAAAAACCTGAAGAAAGAAGAAAACAAGAATAGGGAAAAGATCATAAATTGGAATATCTGGAAGTAAAACATAACAATCACAGTAGTGGCATCACTACCAACATGTTTTGACACAAGGTTTTGAGTCTTTTCCCAAAACCTTATGATAATATTACATGAAAGATTTACAATGTGAATAAAATATCAAAAAAAAATATATGCCACAACATTGATTCTATTAGGAACAATAACTCCACAGCAGTAGAAATCTTATGCCTGAAAATTCCAAGACAAAAGGACCATACAAATTATGGTACTGAATATGTTGGTGTTGTTGTTATGCCATTTTTCAGCACATTATTTTAGATGCAAAGAATTTTCTCTTTTTGTTTTTATTACTTTTAATGCCAAAATTTTTATACAATATTTTTATACAAGTGCTAGGATTTCCCAAATTATATATTGTTCAAAAAGTTTTCTTGCTTTTGTTGTGCATGATTTCTGCTTATTCTTGATTCTGTACATTATAGTTTTAACTCATCAAAAAAAATTAAACATGCAATGTAAGGTTCATTTTGGTTTTGCAACTAATAAATATACTGCATGGAATCAAGAATAAGCATGGTCATGCATAACTAGTTCCATGCAGCAACTGGTACTGACCCTCTACTGAGTTCAGATATCAGTTTCCAAAAAAAATAAAAATAGAGAAAAGCTCAAAATTTTCTCCACAACTTGATTGTCACCAAAAGAGTGTCATTATTTTAGTGTAATTTAGATTTGCACTGTACTTACTGTATACTTCCCTTTTACATGTAAACACTGTTACATATGTTATATTCTTCACTTTCAGTCAAAATAAATGATCAACCTTACTAAATCAATGATAACCTGTTATATTACTGGCAACTCAACTTTAAATTTGACTTGTCATGAAGGAAATTTATGACATTTATAATCAATTTGAAACAATTGGAATCTATATTGAGTATCAATTTTGCAGTCTCCTCAGGGAAGAATGGATTACGAGAGGGAGCAAATTTAAAGTTAATTACATTCCCATTGTGCCAATTTGACTGAAATGTCTTCCAATTACTTATTTTCGGTATGGCATTCAAGTTCAGATTTTTGGCACAATCTATAATTTGTTGGATTATGTATATTTATTTACCATTATACATGTATTTGTAATGCTTCAAACATTATTTTTTATACACCATGATGTCATATATAGCCAATTTCTCTTTAGTTCTCTAAGTTTGTAAAAGGAATTTTTTTTTATTTAAAATTCATTCAGATTTTTACAAATGAACATTTGTACATATCTTAAAGTAATTAATAGGAAGTTTATGAAACATTTCTGACAGTAATGCAGTAGTGATTTTCACTGATCATATATTTTACTTCTATCGCCTGATACATAAGAAATGTGTCTAGTAATATTTGCAACAATATACTGATGTTTTTACTGAAATAGACACAAATTTTGTTATAGTAACCCAAAACATTGTTTATGTCATATTCCCTTCTGAGCCACCAAATTACATAGTGACCAATGCAAAGACTAGAGGACGTCAACATGATATATCATTTTTTATTACATGATTCAAAGTGAAAATAAAATAAATCAATTTGATACAGTGCAACATGCCATGTTAGCTGCACTATTCTAATAACATAAGATAATAATGTTGTGTAAATGACATTGTGACCATGTGACATGAAGAAATATATCATGTGACTTGTGACATGTCAAGTATCATATAACTTGCCATCCAGACTGAAACACCCATCTCTCAAAAAGGAATCGTGTAATAATTATCACATGTCACTGACATTATATTTTTACGGTACAGTACACAAGTGTTATTGCCCCTCAAAATTCATAAGACATTTATATAATCCTCAGACTGCCATATTTAATCATGTATTCAATATTACATTTTCAAACTGTTCACAGTTATAATAGCTCCTCAAAACACAATTTATGGTGCATGCATCACAAAAATATAATTCTCAGGCAACCAAATATATTTTAAAAATTACTTCATTATACTGATTTGTAGTTTTATAAATAAAATCAGGGATTATGTCATGTTATGTACACATCACATTAATGCTAATTTGAAAGTAGTTCAATTCTCTGAATAATATAATTTATTTGCCCACCAAGGCTCTCATCAGACAGCATAATTCCAACTATTTCAGAAATGTCATTGGAAATGAATATTTCTGTGCATGATTCATAACAAACAATATTAACATGGATCCATAAACATGAGGGAAACCAATCAAACTAAACTTATTAGGCATGTAAACCTAACATTTTGCATTAATATTATGTGAAAACTCCACACTTCTTAAACTCCTGCCCCCACAAAGATTCTAATTCTTTTTCTTTCTTTTTTTTAAATAAAGTGTATTTGCTTGTAAGCTGATAAAAAATTACTGACCAATCTTTTGTGATACTTGATTGGGATAAGAAATTTGCAAAAATAAAATTTATTGAAGTTTACAAGTGTAACTAATGACTAATATCCAAGAAAAATATCCAAAGCAAGCCACAAAAATATCAAACAAATTGAAATACTTGACTGGATGATTGCAATTTGCTCAAAAACAAAGCTGGGAAATGAAAAGTTAAAATTCTAACTCCAACAATACCAAAATGCCGATTTACATTTTATACAAAATTGTTTGTAAATTTTCAGATCTAATGTCTTGGATATACCCTACCGAACTCATTGTTGGTATTTTTATAATTGTGGTTGTTAATTAATTTTTTCAGGTGTACAAATAATTACACTTAAATGAAAACAGTTTTAGAATTTTCTGAGCTTTATTTACAATTATTTATAAAATATCAAAACAAAGTTCATGATACTATAGAGTAGAGAAGAAAAAGCTACCTTTATCATAATGAATTGATGGAATACACAAAAATGAAGGTATATTTTGATAGATGTAAATTTTGTACCAATAAAGTAATGTATTCCTTTATGTCAGTCCAAACTTAATAAGAAATGTATGGAACCGTGACCAATACTGTCATTGCAAAGTAAGGCATCATGCGATTTACAGGTACACTGGAAGCTTGTCTGATATTAAGTCCAAATTTACATAACCATGCCAACTATCTATATATCTTTTACAAACTCAAACAGTCACATCATCAACAATTTTGAACCATTATCTAAAATATTTTCAGTACAGTGCACAAAAAAAATTAACTGCAAACAGTTATTTAAAACAAAATTTCAAAAATCCTTTTGAAAAGTTACGGATCCACTGAGACTGTAAGTGGCTGGTTTCTGACTGCTGGTTAGGCAACAATTTCTATTGTTTTTTAAACCAGAATGCTTAAGGAAGGAAAAATGTTTTCTGCAAGTTCTACTAACACATTTTGCCCCAAAATGAATGAAAAAAATATGCAGTTATTGTTTTAGTGACATACAACATCAATATTTTATCATAGTCTTTTTCATCATAACTTTGTTTAAGTTCTTGTCATTTTTTTAAACATTCTTTTAATTTTTTTAGCTTTGCTCTGCATTTGGGCTATTTAGTGTAATTTTTAATAACTGTAAACAGCACTTGCAGCCAAGTTTCTAACTTAGTTTTGGTTTTATCAGTTTGCGTCCAAGTGTAATTTGTGTCTTTGTCTTTATGCAGATTTCGTTCCTTTTTGGCCTTTTAGTTTTTCATTGATTGTACCCTGCATGTTATTCTTCATTATGTAATTTTCTTACCCCAGTTCACATGCCTTTAGTCCTAGCACTGCCAACAAATTTGTACCATACTTACCCCAGTTCACATACCTTTAGTTCTAATTCTGTCAACAAATTTGTACCATATATATCCCATTTCACATGCCTTTAGTCCTAGTTCTGTCAACACATCTGTACCAGACTTACCCCAGTTCATATGCTTTTAGTCATAGTCCTGTCAATAAATGTGTACAATATATATTTCAGTTCATATGCCTTTAGTCCTAGTTCTGTCAACAAATTTGTACCAAACTTACCCCAGTTCATATGCTTTTAGTCCTAATTCTGTCAATAAATGTGTACCATACTTGCCCCAGTTCATGTGCCTTTAGTCCTAGTTCTGTCAATAAATGTGTACCATACTTGCCCCAGTTCATGTGCCTTTAGTCCTAATTCTGTCAATAAATGTGTACCATACTTGCCCCAGTTCATGTGCCTTTAGTCCTAGTTCTGTCAAAAAATATGTACCATATATATTCAAGTTCACATGCCTTTAGTTTTAGTTCTGTCAACAAATTTGTACAATATATATATTCCAGTTCACATGCCTTTAATTCTAGTTCTGTCAACAAAACCCTCCCAAAACTTTGTACTACATATCCTTGCTTATAAGTTGAGTCCAACTGTAGACAACATTGACCCTGATCTGCAATCAATGTGATGCACAAGCAGATCATGGTCTATGTTGTTCATTGAACTGATTACTCCTAACAAACTGCACAGACCCAGATCTGCCAGCACATTATGTGACACCAGATCTGACTGCACAGTTTGGAGTTGGACTTAACTTCAAAGTGAGTACATACAGTATGTCATTACGTTGTTCTGCTGTTCATATGTATGCATGCATGAATATACTTAACGTATTGCATGAACGTATTCTATGTGTACATTATCATTATATGGGTTTTAAAATATTTATTTTAATATTTGTTTGTAGGTATGCATGTTAAGTCTAAGATACTCAAATGACTCTAACTATATCTAATTTTAGCTGAGTGTTGGAGTTAACTCATCAGTGTTGATGAGTCACAACATTCAACATTAAATAAAACTGCATATGTCTTACTCCATGCACAATTAGCTTTCAAAATCTAAATAGCAACATTAACATAATTGTGAAAGCAATATTTTTCAAATATTTTACATTTTTGTGTACATTACTAAATTATAACCCTTAATGATATTCATGTATTTTTATATTAAATACAGCACTGAATTATTTTATTTTCATGTAGATTGATTTTTCATAAAAGATAGCATCAAAGTAAATAACTGTAGAAATCTGACACCAGAAGATTTACTCACTGCAGAGTGATCAATACTGAAACAGGCCAAAGATAAAAAAATTGTTTTTTTACAGTAACCCATCCTATCTTTTTTGAACGGCTTTGATGTTAAACCATTTTATCATGTACACAAAGAAGTAAAAACCATTACTAACCATACCTAGTTTTTCACATCCATAAGGGTAGATTTGGATTGGAAACTGATATGAACTAAGATGACCTGGAAAAAAATCAGCAGAAACAAAGAAATTATTATTGACCTTCCTACACTCTTCACATAATTACAGGAACAACACATTTTGGCCTTAAACAAAACAAAATGTCTGGGTAAAAGAAAAAAATATATATATATTTATACATATTTGTGTATCCTACAATGTTTATTTATTTCTATATTTTTATAGTGACAAAACAGCATGATGTCATTATAAATAATGTAATTAGACTGGTTCTGAGATTTCTTACCATGTCCAGTATTGTCTAACAGTTTGTACCTCTACTTCATTTTTGCAGTACACATTTAAAATATTATAATAAATCTACTAAAATTTTCAAGAGCTATGTGCTTTTATTTAGATTATGGAAATATTTATACACATTTGTCTGCTGAAAATTAATGTTTTACTTACAATAATTAGTACCTCAAAATTACTTAAAAATATAACATGGTACAAACAATGACTCATGGTATGTGAGATTGACTTAGTGTGAAGATATCAATTAATGCCAAAATGTTAAAATTTCATGCTGTTGAAATTTACATAATATATAACACAAACCAACTATGGATATTAAATTAGACAGATCATGCAATAAATCCAAGGCCACTGCTGCTGAATTTCTTTTGGTATTCCCCATTTACAGTTGATGATTAGGGGCAAATTTTCCATTAAAACAATAAAGAAAAAGCAGTTCAGCCTCAAACATAATAGCATATTTTGTTGCAAGTGATCCCAAGGTGCTCTGCTTTGAAGTTGGACAAGTCTACATGTCTGAATGTATACATGTATTGTCCTTACCTCCTGCAAAAACTATTGAACCATTTGGCTAAATCACAGATGTCCCAGGGTTGACTATCATCCCACCCAATATTTTTATCCCGTGAAATTTCACCATCTTTGGGCCTTTTTTCAGCTTACATGCATGAAAGAATAACACTCTTTATTTAATGGAGACACTGGAACTTGTCTTTGGCTTTACATGGTTGATTAATGGAGATGATGGAACTTGTCTTTTTAGTTTTATTTCGTTGACTAGTGGAGACAATGGAACATGTCTCTTAATTTTGTTTGGTTGATTAATGGAGACAGTGGAAATTGTCTTTGGCTTTACATGGCTGATTGATGGAGATGCTGGAACTTGTCTTTGGTTTCATTTGGTTGATTAATGGAGACACTAGAAATTATATTTGGCTTTACATGGTTGATTAATGGAGACACTGGAACTTGTCTTGGCTTTATATGGTTGATTAATGGAGACACTGGAACTCTTTGGCTTTACATGGGTTGATTAATGGAGATACTGGAATTTGGCTTTACATGGGTTGATTAATGGAGACATTGGAACTCGTCTTTGGCTTTACATGGCTGATTAATCAAGACACTTAAACTTGTCTTTGGCTTTACATGGGTTGATTAATGGAGACACTAGAAATTATATTTGGCTTTACATGGTTGATTAATGGAGACAATCAAACTTGTCTTTGGCTTTACATGGGTTGATTAATGGAGATATTGGAACTTGTCTTTGGCTTTACATGGGTTGATTAATGGAGATACTGGAACTTGTCTTTGGCTTTACATGGGTTGATTAATGGAGATACTGGAAATTGTCTTTGGCTTTACATGGGTTGATTAATGGAGACAATGGAACTAGTCTTTGACTTTACATGGATTGATTAATGGTGACATTGATACTTTACTTCAGCTGTTATATTTTTACTATATGTCATGTGCAGTAAGAAACAAGTCAAATTTAAATGTTATTTTGTTTTTGATTCATAGCATCTGATAATGCACTCTAGTTAAATATATGTATATACATTTTCAATGCTTGCAGAAATGCTAAACAGTTGTACTTAGCTGCTACATACATAAAATGTATTATTCCAACATTTCTCTGTCTGAACTTAAATAGGAACATTTATTAATAATATATATTTCAAATTAAACTGATTTCTTGTCCTTGTTTAATAAAAAATGTAATTTATTTCCACAAATATCTTTTTTCCAATTTAATGATATATCTTGTTTAAAATATCAGCCAGGTTAGATAAACAATTGAGCTTTTTGCATATAAAAGAAATTATTCTGTTAGTGATTGTACACTGAATTGGCTATTTTGTCAGTGAGTGACATGGATTATAATCATAAAATAACTATTGGTTGTCTTTAATCTGTTTATGTTCCTAAAATACAAACAGTTCATTCTACAGGTAAAACAGTTTTAAACTACACAAAAACTTGTCCTTACAAATACACATAACCAGTATATTATCAAAGTCATCCCATACAATGCTTACTATAGAACTAATTCAATCACTTTAAACAGTATTAGGTCTTAGTATGATATAGCTCTTATCTTTTAAAAAATTAATAAATAAACCCAGACCAACAATGTCTTCAAGAGGTATGGCTACAAATTATCATACAATTTCCCAGTATAAATGTGAATCAAACATGCATGAACAAATGTGGTTTCATCTACAAATGCACATTTTTCATCTTTTATGAATTTATTTACAATTGCAAAGAATGACAGAGTGCATCTGCAGTCATTCATCAAACAGCAGAGCACAGTGGATAAACTTTAATGTAGAACATATATGGAAGACTGAATAAGGAATTCCATTTAGTAAAATCAGCAAAATTGATAGTAGTTGCTGATTGCAAAGTTATTTACAGACTAACTTAATACAGCAAGGTATTTTATGTCAAGTACTTGTAAATGCTATTTGCCAACTGCACCATCAAATATAGTCTCTGTAACTCTTGTAATATTAACTTCTCGCATTGAGTTTTAGAAAGAATTGTCATGTATTTGTTTCAATGACAATCTGCTACCAGAAGAAGAAAAAAACTGTCAGTTATTTATTCACTAAATAAAAATGTAAAAATATATACAATATTTGTTTTTCTTTGAGAGAGAGAGAGAGAGATGCATCCCATTCTGCCAACATTCTATACAGAATTGAGCATTGTGAATTTTGCTTGTTTAAAAAGAAATCAAATCAAACCATGGAAGATGAAATGTAGTTTTCCGCGACAGAGACTTAATTCGGTATCGAGTCATTAAAGGCGGTTATATCCCCTGTTTACGGTCAGCAGACTGGTTTACGAACTCTAAATATAATAACATATTTGAGTAGCAAAAGCACGAGTCAACCATTCTAGCTTCGCGTTAAAAAATTAGGCGCAATTTTCAAAGTTGAACCGTCACAATTTAGCACGTTAATTCTGTAAATTTTATTGCCCGCTGAAGCAACATTTGTGCAGTGACCGATCCTATAACACGAGAGATAATCTGAAGTCATGGAGTTATGTTGGTGAGTAAACTCAAGACTGTGTTGTATTTTGCCAGCTTTCGGGACTGTAGATTGGCGGTAGCGTTGTTTTACTTTTACGATTTAAATACGTAAAAAAAAATGACTTTGTAATGTTGCTTCACCCAGTGATTGAGATGACAACTATGAAGATCATTATTATTTATTGCTGCGCATGCCAAACTGCAGTAATCAATGCAGTGGTAAGTTATCGACAATAGAGTTCTGAAATTATAAACTTTTTTAAACGCACGCTTGTGAATCTCATTTCCGTTATTCTTAGGGTCATTCTTTCCTCTCGCATATCAGATTCAACAATTGTTCAGAGGTCATTCTCAAAGAATATGGCAGTTATTTTATTTCAAAATTTCATAAGGTACCTAATCAGTTTCATGGGATTTTTTTTTTTGTTTGTTTAAAGCTCTGAAGTGCCATTCGTTTGACATGTGCCTTTAAAAAGGGATGCTAAAACTAAAATTTAGGAGCTCATTAAAGGATGATCTTGAAATAACATTTACGGAAATTTTTGGGACTTGATAAGTGATTGTGGAACTAAAAATTAAATGCTTTTGCCGAAGAGGTAAATACTAAGTTTTTTTTTTTTCCCCTGGTTACATAGACTCATAGTACATGTTGCTGTAATCCATTTCAGTTGATGATACCTGAATCACACCAGAAGCAGATGAGGATGCAGAATTTTATTCTGAGGATTTTGTTTAGAAGAGGTTGTTCAGAGTAATTCAAATGGCAAACATTCTTGTTTCACCTGATAGTTTATCATTTTGACAGATGATAGAGAGCAGCAGAGGGGGCGAACAGACCACTTGTCTGAAACCTAATTTGCTTAAAATATAAGCTTCTTCCGAAATAAAAAAAAATAAGGTCACTACGTACCTGACCGAGAGTTATGTTTACATACCGGAGGTCCCCGCCCCCTCTGCTGCTATCAATTAAAAATTATTATATTAATAAAATGCCACCATCTAAGGAATCATACACCGCTAGATTAGCTCGAGAAAAACTAGAAGCAATAAAGAAATTTATTCCTGTTAGAGATTCATTTAGAGAAAACCTGCAAGCGCAGCAACAGTCACAAGTTGAGTACGAAGAAGACACTAAAAAGTTATTTAAACCCGTCACTACAGCTACTGAAAAAGCTGCAGCGGCTGCTGAAAAAGCTATATGGGGAGATATTAAAGAGGATGACGAGGAGAGGAAAAAGGGTATTTTTCCAGTATTAAAACAAACTGCTGAGCAAACTGAAAAAATAGCGGCGAGAACTACGAAAACAAAAAAAAAGATTTTACAAAAGCTTCCAACTAACATAGCTGCAGCTCAACCTCCACCCGTCGACGAAGAAATACTTAAAGATATTGGTAAAGTTCGTGCTGAAATCGCCGACGTGAAAAAAGAACTTGCGTCTAAACCAATAACAGAGAACATTAAAATAATCGAAAAATTTAATGAAAAATTTATCAGAGAAATTAGAAATACTGAAGAAGATGATTTACCTGAAAAAATAGCAATTGGTATGCTTGATAAATCCAGTATTTTAAAACCCGGTCATGAAAAAATAAACGATGATAATCTTATTAAGTTAATATATCGCATATATAAAAACAAAAAACAAGCCAGAAATGATGATCCGGAATATACAGATCTTTCTGACAAAGTACAAATACTTTATAGAGAGACACAGAAACAAGCAAAACAACAACAATCTTCTTCACCGTAGAAAAAGATGTTGAAATCATCTAGAGAGAAAAGGAAACAGATAGCAGAAGAAATGAAGCAAAAAATAGAAGAAGAAGGGAGACGAAGAGAAGAAATATTTAGAGAGGTGGAAACTAAACGGCAGGAGAAATTACATTTACTGGGTAAAGAAAGATATCCTGACGATAATGCACCAGGTGCTACTGGAAGCGGTTTGGGAAGTGGCCTTATTGCTTGTCCTAACAGCGTTCTTTCTGACGTAGAACGACTAGAAATACAGATTTGAGGAAAACGAGCTAGAAACAATTCTTCAGAAATAATCAATGAAATATCTGATATTTGTCGAAGATTATTTCAAGGCGGTATTATGGATCGCAGTATTTATCGTTCCCTTATTGATGAAATTGCCGATGATTATCACAGCGACTAAACAATTTAATTAATCAGTATATAAAAATGATTATACACACTGCTCAACGTAGACCAATCATGGTCAGGGTAGTAAACTCACGACTGCCAAATCACAAAACAATTTACGGAGATGGACTTGGTGATGTTGCTCAGGGTCTATTTAGAAGGATGGCTCCAAAAGCAATACCGATTGCAAAACAATTAGGGATGAAGGCTATTGAGGCTGTTCGTGATAAAATTCCTGGCGCCATTGGTAATCTTGCCAGTAAAGCGTTCTCGACTGTCAAGGACAGACTAGCTCGATTAGTACGAAGAAAACAGCAGCAACCAATAAAACTGGCCAGCACTGAAGTTATGCCCGCAAATGTCAGTAAAATAATAAATCAAGCCGCAAATCAAAAACTAGTGGAATTATCTGAAGAAGCAGAAAGAAATATAACTGCAAATTTAATAGCAGGAAGCGGTCTTTAGATCACCATTTGGAAAAATAGTAATTATAATAAAATGTTCAAGCGTATGTCTGACCCAGCATTTGACATGGATGCACCGGTCCTCAAAGATGAATCAGTACGTGATTATCAATTTTATTCTTATGACGCAAAACAACCAAATCAGCGGGGGAGAATCGAATTACAGGTTCAGGATACAAGTAGATATTTCTTGCCCGCTGAGTCGTTTATTGAAGTAGAAGGTGAACTTGTAAAGGCGAATAATACTAACTACGGTAACAATTTGCGCGTTGGTTTTGTCAACAATGGGATTATGGCACTGTTTAGTAGCGCCACATACATGATTGATGGAAAAAATATCGAATCGATTCAGAATGATGTTGATGTTGCTACAACAGTAATTGGTCTAGCGAGATATTCTGATGATTACACAAGATCAGCCGGTCCAACAATGATGTTTGCTAAAGATATTACTAACCACGCCAACCATAAACCGTATATTAAATTACGGACACCACGAGATACTGCAGATGATCCACAACCAGCAGTTGAACTTGGATATGAAGCCAGACTAGGTGCTGCTTTTGATATTAGGTGGCGCTCACCAGATAATAAGTACTTTTGAGAGAGTGACGTATGTAAGGTGAAGTAGTTCGCATTTAAAACATGCACAGTGGAGAGAATGTTTGCATACCTCTATGCTACATTAATGTAATGTGGATGATATTTCTTTTGGATATTGTACTTTTGGAAATTTTACATGATTTAAGCACACTGCTAACTAAAATGACTGCTCCCTTGTGTTAAAAAATCAGTCTGAATTAGTCTAAAGTGCACTATACATAGCAGCTATTAAAATAGGGAAAATGAATTTTGCCAGACTAGACAATACCAGCTTCTGAAAGTGCAATGAATGAATTACCAAATATATCAAATGTAAAAAAAAGTTATCGGCTCTTTTTTATACAAATGACCTCTGAAGTTCAGGAAGTGAAAATGACCAAGTAGAGCTAGCACTTTTTTGAAAGGTGCACATTTGAAGTAAGGCCAAGCTGTATACTCTATAACCCATAGTACACCCATCAATCATACACCAAAATAAAGGGAATTAAAGGTTCTTTGCATTATACCTAAGATATACAAGGTCTTTTTTAAATAGCCAGTATAACCAGTGAGGAAAGCCGGGGACATTCTTTTTCTTTAAATTCCTAACCCTATGCAAAATGCGAAACTGTATAGCGCCACCTTATAAAAAAGGCTGATGGTAATTACAACCTAGGCTTTGCAACACGCCGAAAAGCGTTGTCAGAAAACTATATAAATTTTTCATGTGCAATTCCATTGTCTCACATTTTTGGATTTTGCAGAAATGTCAGAAAGGTCATCTTCGGAGCTAAACACACAGTTGTGCTCGTAAGAAAAACTGATGATAATGATGCAATCTGGCGAAGTGCTGATGCTGGTGATAATGGTAAAGTAAATATAACGAAGCTTTCATTGTGGATGCCAGTAATGATTCCATCTATTGCTGAAGAATAAAAATTACTCTCTTTTACGGATCAAGGCGGTAAAACATTATTATCGTCGTTAACAGTAACTACAGATGCTGCTCAAAGTAACGTTAATGGTTTATTCACATGGAATATAGCTTCGCAACAGGGAGTTTCCGTGCCGCGACATATTTTTATTGCGCTTCAAAATAGTGATCGGACGAATAGTCAAGAACGTTCACATATATTTGATCAACTTGGGGTTAGCAAGGTTTCGTTAAGAATAAATGGCACCAGGAACCATCAGAAGATATATTATTAAATTTCGCTCAAAACCATGTAGCTCGTGCATATCATCGTTTGATGTCATTTATGGGACGTGATCAAAACGTGGATACTGGGCTGCAAATATCACAGTTAGATTTTACAGAGCTGTATCCGATTTATTACTTTTCGCTGGAGCATCTTGATTTATCCAAGCAATCTGTCGTTGATATACACTTTCGAGCTCGTGTTAATAACCCGCCAGGTGGTGGTACCTTCTACAGAGCAATCGCTGTTATACTCAGTGACAAAGCGATGTTACTTGAAGGTGGTAGTGGACGAATGAGAGTCGTTGATGCACCAGTGGAAAATCTTTAATCATGTTATTAAACACAAGTATTATCATAAAATGCCATATCATCACGTTAGTGTCAGTCTGACTCCTGGTCAGATTAAAAACCTTCAATCAAATTCAGCAAAAAACTGCGGAATGAAATTATCACTAAAGCGAGATCAGATCACGGGCGGTCAAAATAAACTATCATTATCAGAACGTCAACTTAAGCATTTCAACAGCGCTAAACAATCAAAAACAGGCGTCAAACTTAATCTCTCTGCGGGTGCGGTTAAAGACTCAATTAAAACAGGCGGTATTTTCCACTTCTCGCGGCTATTCGAGCATTAATTGCCCCAGCGGCACCTGCCGTAGCAAAAGCAGCCGCATTAGGTACTGTTGGAATGGCTCTAAAGAAAGCAACAGGGCGAGGATTAAAAAAAAGAGGGACCGGATTAAGATTACCGGGGTCTCGTTGGGGAAAAGGTCTGAGGCTTCCAGGATCTCTTCGTTAATTCCAGCATCAAATTTTGATTTACTTGATGCTGTTAAACAACTAAAAATAAAAAACTTCAGAGGTGTTTTTATGCGAGATCAATTGCCGGACCGATCAAACAGCGCTGAAACAGGTATTATTAATCTCGATGAACGTTCCGGACCTGGTACTCATTGGACCGCATACGCAATTGATCCACGTGGAATCGTTTATTTTGATTCGTACGGGTTAGCTCCACCTCGTGAGTTTATCAAGTATGTCGCACCACTTCACACAGCGGTTTGGTATTCAACGCTACCAACACAAACACTCACGGATCCGCCAATATGAGGCAATGAAGTAATTAATGTACTTAACGCTATATCAAAATCATCCAAACCACCTCATAAAGTCGTGTATGATTATACAAGCAACCAATTCGTTTTAAACAATAGATCTCATTATAGTGGTTGATATTTACGGAAGATCTTCTTCTACCAGTAAGAAAAAAAAATCCGACATCGATTTGTACGCGACTAAAGATGAACTCGCTGATATTATGAACCTGGCTGGAGTTGACCCAGATGAGGTTGTTCTTTTTCAGGACCGATACGGAGAACTAAAAACTAGCAATATCAAATGGAATGATGTAGTTCGACGAGTACTCGGTGCGGTCACGGATAACATTCCTGTGTTTACTGACGGCGGTAGAATCAGAGATTCAAGTATATCGCTTAAAACCATCAGAGATGAAATTGCACAAAGTGTTGCTAATCGTGAAAGAAACACCGGCGACACAATGACAGGTGAACTCAGTATGAACGGAAACAAGATAACAGTATTAAGAGATCCAACATCCGACGAAGATGCCGCGACGAAAAAATACGTCGACGTCAACTACAATACCGT